>OU343220.1:2933216-3114086 GCA_910596185.1 Chrysanthemum makinoi
AAATTTGTGTAACACACTTTTCATACCTTAGTTAGCATTATATACAGTAAATACCAATCGATTAAACATTGCTCTTGCTTTCGTGCATCGTAGTCCGTTCCCAAAGAAACTTTTAGATGGGGCTCATGAGATGGAGATGATCTGTCTTGGCCATCGAGTGAGTTACTTCAGGTGGCATAGTTTATTCATTTAGAAAATTTATGGATACGTATTGTAATTAGATTCAAATAATCTTTATGCAAAATTAATAAGCTTTTTGTTACTGCATCAGTATACCTTTTGTTCTCTAATAGGCATTTTGCTAACCATGTGAATGGATTTATAGGATAAATAACTTGCGGTTTAATTCTTTTGCAACTGTCTTGGTTGTTTGTATAACCATTTATTCATTAATTTACATGTAGGTACCTTGGGTGTGGCGTCCATTAAAGAACAAAGAGTTTAACGCCATCATTGGTGCATAGTTTACATTGCGGTGCGATTAATCTCAAATAATGATGTTCAATTATGTTGAATTCTAGTGTTTTTCTTTATAGTTTGTTCAATTCTAGTGTTTTAATTTGGATTTTGTCTACGATTTATGTTTAGTTGAATTGACGTATTATCTTAATTTACTTTATATATTTCGTGCATTTATATATATTTCTTTCTTTATGCGACCATAAATTTGGTTTCATAATCGTATTTGGGATATTAGGACCCTTTTCTTGCTGTTAAAGTAACTATAATGGTATATGATAACCGTCCTAAGAATTAACATTAAAGGACGCTTGTATGTGTATCAAAAGATTAAAAGTAGGTTACAACATGTTAGAACATTGGAAAAGTGTGCTAATATATGTTTTATTAGGGCGTTATTTGTGTTGTTTATAGACCTAAAATGTGACCATAAAATTGGTATCATAATCTTATTTGAGTTATTAGTACCCTTTTCTTGGTTGCTAAAATAGCTATGATGTTACATCATAAGCGTCCTAACAATACTTTTAAGGACGTTTTTATGTGTCTCAAAATATTAAAAGTAGGTAATCATGTTAAAACATTGTAAAAGTGTCCTAATATGGTTTTATTAGGACGCTATTTGTGTTGTTCATAGACATATAATACGACCATAAAATTGGTTTCATAAAGGTTAGGACGCTTTGGACCTATTACAACCGCCTTACATGAAACGCTTTCATCCTTGGTCCTATTAAATGAAAGGTCCTAAAAAGTACCATTTTATGACGCTTATGGGGGTCCTAAAAAGCCACTTTTCTTGTAGTGTTTTCTATAACTTGTACTTTGTATTATAAAGTAGCACCCCAATGACACAATCTTCCGCTGCGGTATTTTGGAGGTGTTACACCTAAGGTCTCTCATATGAATGCAGTAAAAAGGATTTTTAGTTATTTGAAACAACAACCTAAGTTAAGGTTGTGGTATCCAAAGGAGCCACCTTTTCCCTTAGAGGCTTTTTCAGATAGTGATTATGCAGGTGATAACTATGATAGAAGATCAACCACTAGAGGATGCCAATATCTTGGAAGAAGATTAGTCTCATGGCAATGTAAGAAGCAAACTATTGAAGCAACATCATCCACGGTAGAATATGTTGCTGTACTGATGGACAAGTTTTGTGGATCAGTAATCAACTCTTGGACTATGGGTTCAACTTCAAGAATACTCCTATCAACATTGATAATGAGAGTACAATTTGTATTATCAAGAATCCAGTTTATCACTCCAAGACCAAGCACATTCAATTTAGGCATCACTTTATCAGATATTGTTATGAGCATAGGCTCATTAATGTTGTTAAGGTTCACACTGATGATAAAGTAGCTGATCAACTCACCAAAGGATTTGATGTTTCAAGATTTAATCACTTGGTGGTGAGCATTGGTATGATTAATTACTAAGCTACATTTAAGGGGAGGACTAATTAGTGTATTAGAGTCCTATGCATTGCTTGAGGGGAGGCAATCTAATGTTTATTTGAAGTGTTTGCCATTGTAAAGAGGAGATGGGAAAAGTACTACTTTTTGGTTATATGAAAGTACTGCTTTGGAAAGTACTGCGCATGTGGAAAGAACTGCTTGTCTTATCAACGTACTGTTCCAACGGTTAAAAAGAGGGGTAAAATTCAAATAATGGTAACTTTGTTATTATAGGCTATGATTTTTTAAATCTCATCTATAAATAAATACTCTCCGAATTTCCCTCTCATCTTTATTCTTATCAATCTTTTCCATATTTCTCTCTCTTTCACCTATATTATTCACTCAATCACTTTCTTTGTCAACAAACAATCAATGGCGAATCGAACCACAGTTTCTAAACACAACATGGTCGCTAATTTGGATAAAACTGAAGTGAATGTTGTATTCCATGATATTATTGATTTTCTCACTGGATCTCCAATTAGTTATGCACTTTTGGTAGAACCAGATATTATTGAGCCATGGATTCAACAATTTTGGGCATCGCTAGAACTCACATGGAGAATGATGAGTCATATATACAGCTAAGGTTCTTTGGATGAATTGTGAAAGTGAGTGAAACCTCAAATCGTGCAAATCTTTTGTTGGATGATGAAGAAGGAGCTATCCGTTTTGATAAACATCTTCTTTGGGATACTTTAAGTGCCATTGGGTACGAAGGGTCTTTAACAAAAACAACATTCAAGAAACCCTTATTTAGTCCGCATTGGAAGTACTTGGTACATGTTTTGCTTCATTGTATCAATTCTAAGAGTACTTCATGGGAACAATTTGGTTCTAACATAGCATCTGCTATAGTGGGATTGGCTACAAATCGTATCTTCAATTTTTCAAGACTCATATTAGATGGTATGCTGTCTCATATTTCTCATGGATCACCATGGCTGATGTACCCAAGATTTATTCAAGTGTTCTTGAATAAACAACTGCATGATGTACCAAAACCTTCAAGCTTATACACTTTGTAGTACAACCAACGAAGATTTTCACATTTATGGCAAGGAAGAGTGACAAGTTTTCGGAAGGAACACCCTTGACTACCTCAATGATGGAGATTGTTCAAGCAACTCAAGATGAGGCCGCGACAAGTGAAGAACGAGTCTTGCATCTCAAGTCTTGCATCACAAGGTACTGCTTCACAAGGTGCTGATATTCAAGAAGATACTACAGTTTCACCTCCACCTTCTCCACAAGTCTTTGCTCATAATGATTCAAAACAGGAAGAACACCCACCATCCTCTCCCAATGATTATACTTCAACAGATGGGCTTCAAACATCTGGAGGAGATGAGGGAGATGTGGCAACTGAGGGTACCATTCTAAACAATTATGCTTTATCAAGAGAATTGACCAGATTGAAGAAATCTTTTGAAGAACAGGCTACACAGATTAAGAAGTTGAAGCTTAAGTTTAGAAGATTAAAGAGGTTTGTCTGGCCATTAGTTCAACATCATAGATTATGGGTTAAGTCTCAAAGAAAGCAAGGAAGGCCAGTTAGGCAATTTAAGAAGACCACCAAAGGCAAAATGGTTCACCAGCAATCTTCATTCCAATTGGGGAGGAAATTGGAAGATAAAAATTTGAATGAAGATGCTCCATCACATACAGATAAAGAAGATGAACCTCAAGTGCTGATGTTCAACCTCAAGTCTTGAAGCACAAGTCAATATTGAGAGCTTTGAGAAGAAAGAACTGGAGTTCAAAGTACTGCTGTACAAAGTACTTATGGTAAAAGTACTAATGATCAAGGTACTGGTCTTCAAGGAACATATAGACAAGAACTAATTACACCAAGGGTGTTAGATTTTGAAGAAGAAGCTGGTCCTTCTACTGTTTTACAACAAGAAGAAGCTGATACACCTATAGTTGAGCATACTGCAAGTGATGATGAGACAGTTGCTCAAATTATGCAAAATTTATCAAGACCAAGAGGTGTTAGAATTCCAGGAGTTGTTGAAGAACAACATCAAGTTTCTCAACCAGTGATAGATCCTAAAGACAAAGGCAAAGGCATACTGGTGGAAACAAAGAAGAAGAAAAAGTTGACTTTAGCAAAATTAAGAGCTATTGAAGTAGCAAAGAATGAAGAAGCTGCTAGAGAATTACAAGCTAAATTTGATGCTGAAGCTGCTATACCAGTAAAGGAACCTGTTCCTGTTTCTGCTCTACTAAGATGACCAAATCTTGCTAAGGAAAGAAATGCAATGATGGCTTATCTAAAAGGTCAAGGATATATTGGATTGCAGAAGCTGAATTATATTGAGATGAAACAGTTATATGAAGCTGTGAAAGAAGCTTATAAGAAGCAAGTTGATAGTATCAAAGACTTTAAAGATGATGATGCCCAGAAAAAGGATGATAAAAAAGGAAGTTTAAAAAGAAAAAGAACAACTGAAGTTGAAGATCAGCCATAAAAAAATTGAGTTAAGGTCTGATGCAGATGATGAGCTAAGAAATTACTTGAGAATTGTAGACTTTGAGTATCCTAAATCTAAAGATGATGCAGAAAATAAAAAGACAAAGTTAGCAATATCTACATTTGAAGTTATAGAATCAAAGGATGGAAATTATCTTATGTTCCATAGAGAAGATGAAAGCTTCAGAGTATTTAATATGCTATGGGACATACTGCACATGATAGATAGAGAGGATTTATTTCATTTATATCATCTGGTGCAAGAGTATTTTGAACACATTCCATCAGAAGGTGTTGGTTTAATCTTGCTTGGAGATCTCATAACTATTTGGGAAACAGAAGAATCAAGCACTGATGAGATTTGGAAAAACCAAGAAGATTGGGAAATTATCAATTTGGATTCTTTGAAGAACCTGGATTACATGTTCTAGAGTTGAAAGATGGAACTATGATTCATATGTTAGGAAACGAAGATATCCGCTACATCAGATCTTATGAGGAGAATGCTAGAACATGGTATGGAGGTTGAAGAAGATAATGACTTATGGTCATCAAATTGTTTAGGATGGACAACTATGGTGATGATGATGAATAACCGGTATGAATCTTTATTGAATAAATTTTTGAAAAACAAGTACTTTATTCAAAGTTCTTTGATCAAACATACTTTAACTAAAAGTACGCTGATTAAACAGTTAATGATTTTTATTTAAAAGAAGAACTTTGGTGTGATAAATATTTTGAAACAAAGGTTAAAAAGAAATAAATGGTTTTTGAGATGGTAACAACAATAGGTTATCAATCCACCATGGTTACAAAGGATTGGCTAATCCATGAGCAAACGGCTCTGGTAAAGATATCTCAAATCCGTTTTATAGTTGACAACTTGCTAATAAGTTATATGGTAATCAACTCACCATATCAGCAAATGTGAAGAGTTGGCTAGCCCACAAGATAATGGCTTGTGGTAAAGGCTGTAGAAAAACCATTATATGGTCATTAGTTCACCATGGTTGAAAGAACTAACTAGTCCAAAAGGGTACAACTTTTGGTAAAGACAAATCAAATCTGTTTATAGCTGATGATTTGCTAAAAATCATATGGTTATCAATGTACCATGGTCTAACACACCTAACATTCGGCTACTCCAGAGGTAATGGCTTTCGTAAAGAGACATCGAAATCCATTAAATTTTCAATGATTCACCTCTCACAGGAGTTTACACACCTGGAAGTGATGAGAATAGATTGAAACTTAAAGAATTAATGTACAAAATATTCATATGTTGCTGAGTTGCTGAAAAGATGGAGATTGCTGAATGATGCTGTAAAAAAATTATTTCTAAAGAATACTTTGATGATGATGATATAAGCACAGAGAATACAAAGATACAATTTAAATACAAAGACACAATATTTCCTTGAAGATAAACATGTTAAAGATAAATCTACAAAGGAACTTGAAGTCAAGCAAGTAGAATTCAAGTTAGGGGAGGATTGTTGGGATATGAAAGTGCTGAAGAAAGACAAAGTACTGGAAGAAGTCAAAGTACTACTAAGGAAAAAGTCAAAGTATTGCTCGTTTATCAAAGTACTGTAAAGCAAGTCGGTTGTAATAGACTGTTTTATAGAAAGTAATGTTTATCTAGAATGTTCTAAGGATAGTTTAGTATTACTTGTCGTACAAGGATTAGAATTGTAAACCGATTAGGGTTATCCTTAAGCCTATAAAAGGACCCCTAGATTGGCATTAGACATATGTGTTTTTAGAATCCTAAAGTACGATATTAGAGTTTTAGAGTTATTAGAGAATCTGTATAACAAACAGGTTCTAAGTTTGAATAAAATCGTTAAAAGTTAAAGTTAATTCTTCTTAGCTTTGTTAAGTAAATTCCGCATACTTAATAGAGATAGTTCAGTGTTTCATTGTTAGTAACTTAGGATTTATCCGAAGTTATTAAACCCTTAACAAGCTATATAAGTTAGTTTGGTTAGAGTAGATCGATCCAACATCTAGCTTAAGTTCCTTTTCATCATTGGATAGTGATGAAAATTTCTCAATCATAAATGGCATTTGGTAAGCTACGTCATCGGTCTCATCCTTGAATCTAACTATTCCTAACGACGGATCATAAGTCATCCTGGTGTTTTCTTTGAAAGGTTTTCCTAGAATTACATGGGACAAGCTAGGATCTATAGCCATACTAATATCCTCCACAATTTTAAAATCCGTAGGGTACGTGAAACTACCTACATAGACGGGGCAATCCCTTAACTCAACTAAGAAAATTACAACTAACCCTAGGATCATCGGGATCTTGCCTATTTGGGATAGGTTTCTTCATTACCCAATTATAGTAGGTGCTAGTCATGATGTTTATTGGGGACTAGCGATCAATTTAGGCCTTTCCCACGAAAAGATGTCCTATGCAACATGGTATGTTGAGATTCCAAGGATTCCCAAATTTGATTCGAGGGCTTTTCCTAACATACATGTGACGGAGGTCGCGCACTAAGTGTGGGTGGTGAGAGAGTTCCTCTTCTGTAGGAAACTTATTGAAGTATTCATTACCTACTCCATCTACTTCGTTGGTCTATTCATCCTTATGAGTTTCACTAACCTCAAGTACCGTCTCATGGTTCGCTTCGTCACTAGTCCTATTTGGTTTCACTACGGTGATGGTATTGATGAATTAAACATGCTTAGATAACTTACTTGGGTCTTTAATTTTCACACCGGAAGCTTCGGGAGAATGGGTCGAGATGGCATTAACCTTTTCGGTGGTCTTCCTATCACTATTGGTCATGGCTTTCAAAAGGTTATCTATCTTGTTTTCCATCTCAGCTTTTTGTTGGTTAAAGCATTCCGAAACCTTGGCTATTTAAGCTTCTTGGGATGTAGCTAGGTGTTGCAACATCCCTTCTATGTTTTGTTGGCTAGGGCCGTGGGACCATGGGGAATCATTAGAGGTGAACTCTTTGGTTTGTCCTCAATTGTAGCCGGGTTTTCCCCTCCATGCTTCTCAGACATCATTGAAGGTCCTAGGTCCGAGTGTTGTGGGAAATCTTCCTCCCATTCCATTGGTACGCGAGGATGCATAGTCAACAGAAGCTTGTCCAGGGAGTCTTGTGCAATCACGAGTGTCATGGAGACCACTACATTGCTCACACAAGGAAGAGACTTTATTCACTTGGCGTGAAGACTTAGGATTCTCGTAGGAGCTCATTAGGAATTTGACTTGATCTTCAAGTTCGAGCATCCTACGATTGGAAATTGGTGAGTCAATGGAAGGCAATGAGATTGCCTTGACGGTTTTGGGCAACTCACAAGGGTCATTCCAACTTTCATTGTCATAGAGGGCAAGGTCCTCTATTGTAACCCACGATTTTTCTGAGGTAAGATCACTAAGTTTGCCACCGGCCGCTTGGTCGATGGATTGCTTAGTTGAGAACTTGACATGATCATAAAAGATTTGGACTTGAAGCCAAAGATCAATGCCGTGATGAGGGACTTTATGGAGCAAGTCCTTGAATCGAGTCCATGCCTCGTATAAAGATTCACCTTGACGTTGTTGGAACATCAAGATTTCATTCCTAAGTTTAGTAGTTCTCCCCGATGGGAAATATTGGGCAAGGAAACGAGTAGTGATATCATCCCAACTTGAGATGGATCCGGTGGGAAGTCGCTCAAGCCAATTACTAGCTTGGTCCCTTAGAGAGAATTGGAAGAGACGCAAGCGCGTGGTCTCCCGTGTGGTAGCATCATGGTCGATGGAATCAACAATTTTAAGGAAATTCTTGAGATGCTGATTAGGATCTTCGGAACGAAGTCCATGGAATGCACATCCATTTTGCACCAACCGGATGTTGTCGGATCGCAGGGCCGTAGTTTGAGATTTCTCGGGAAGCTCAATGGTGTTCCTATAGCCTTGGTGGCTCGGTCTAGAGTATTCACCAAGAGTACGTCCTCTTGGCGGGTCATTTACTGGCGGGTCGATTAGTGGTGGATTATCACCTTCCATGATGAAAACTGATGAGATTACTAAGAAATTTATGAAGAAGGGGGATAGACTACGAGGAAGCTAAAAATGAGAAAAAAAATCTTACTTGATAGGAATCAAGCAAGGGAACCCAAACGGCGCCAAAATCTAACTAGCTATTCTATTCCCCGGCAGCGGCGCCAAAAACTTGATGCGCGTATAACGCGTTCGAGGTCAAAGGAAACTTCCTTTTTTTCGATCAAGTTTTTCAACACCCTAGGCAGTGAACCTAATCGTTGTTGTGAAGTATTGGGTAAGCCTCGGGTATTGATATCATTCTCAAGGGGAATAGGAATGCTAATGAGAGATGTACTATGCTAAGGTTTGAGGTTGAGCAAAATTATTTTTTATCTTTTTATAATTTTTTATAAAGCTAAGGGTAAAATCTCGGGGTTTGGATTTGGGGGGTTTGGTACTTCTACCGATTACTTCTACTATGCAATTATCTAAACTAATGGGTAATCTTATATCCATTGATGTGTGCTCGTATGATGATTAAAAATATTTTTACCTAGATATTATTACTCCCTAGTAATCTTTTATTGGTGGTTGAATTGTCACGTCCTTATTCTTAACGTATTGTGTTTTCTAAGGTCGTAGGGTATGCTTTTATCCCTAACTCTTTGAGACTACCTTAAGGTTATTGCCTACAAAAACTCTAGGTTTCATAAACTAACTCTAAGGTTATCTTCGGATGTTTAGTCTACGAATCCACTAGTGACTATAAACTCAGATTCACAAAGATTACTAAAGCATTAAAAACACAACGATAGCCTAGTGCAATCCTAAGCCATTTACAATTAAGATAAGAGACAACCAATCAATAATTAATAACTAGGTTTCATAGATCTAAGCAAACACACAAGAATTTTAGACGGACATGTTAAACATGCAAGCATACACACATACAATCGAAGACATAATTAAATTAATGAAGTAAATTACTTATCTTGATGTAAAATAGGGTATGAGAACCCTAAGATATTGTCCAAATCAGACTCAAGTCATTTTAGGTTTTTACTCCACAAATCTACCTCTCTAAAATTCTGAAAATCGAATTCTATATATACTTTTACACATTCGACGACGTCACCTTATAGTTGGGACGCTGTCGGTCCCATCATTGGGTTTTAAGTCTGGCAAGTCATCTTTGGGATGGCGTCACGCGTTGTGGTTGTGGCCGTCGGTCTTCAGCGTGATGTCGTCTGAATCTGGATTTAGGCCTTCTGAGATGCAAAGTCTTTGTGACGCCCTTACTCATCAAAGCCTTGGCCTTCAGGTGCAAATTAGCAAAATCACTACTGAGTCGTCACAAATTTGAGTACATAAAGAGGGACGGCGTCGCCTTCTGTTTGACTTAGCCATTTTCTTCGCATATTCACTCCTTTTCATCCAAAAAGCATCATTACAGCATTTTGCTTCCAAGAGACCTAAAAAGTGAAAAAGAATGAAATTAAGCAGTAACGGATATAAAAGTGGGCGATTAAGGGCTTAAATGACCCCTTAAAAGTGTACGTTTTAAATCTTTAGCATTTATCTGGAAGAAAATTCGCTTCTTCCTGTAGTCATATCTTCATTACTAAAAAATGAGGAGAAAGAACGCCTCATTTCTATCTACAAAAATCATAAAAGAGCCTTCACTTGGAAGACTTCTGATATTCTAGGGATTAGCCCCGATTTTTTCAGACACAAAAATAACTTTAAAGAAGGTGCTAAACCCATTGTGGAAAGACAGTGTCGACTTAATCACAACATGAAAGAAGTTGTTAAAATGGAAATCATCAAGCTTCTTGATGCCAGTATCATTTACCCCATCGAGGATTGCCCTTGGGTAAGTCCCGTTCACTGTGTGCCGAAGAAAGGAGGAATGACCGTTGTGACTAACGAACATAATGAATTAGTTCCAACTAGGACTATCACTGGATGCGCATTTATATTGATTATCGTAAATTAAACAAAGCCACCAGAAAAGATCATTTTCCTCTTCCCTTCATGGATCAAATGCTTGAAAGACTTGCGGGGAACAAGTTCTTCTATTTCCTCGATGGCTTTTTAGGATATTTCCAAATTCCAATTGATCTTTCCGACCAAGAAAAGACCACTTTCACTTGGTCTTTGCAATGCCCCGCAACTTTTCAAAGGTGTATGATTGCAATATTTCAAGACATGCTTGAAACCTCCATGGAAGTTTTCATGGATGATTTTTCAGTTTTCGAAGACCCGTTTGATGCATGTTTATCTAATCTCGATAAAATGGTCAAAAGGTGTGAAGCTGCACATCTTGCTCTTAATTGGGAAAAATGTCACTTTATGGTGACTGGAGGAATTGTGCTTGGTTACAAAATTTCTAGTTCAGGAATGGAGGTAGGCAAAGCAAAAATCAATGTTTTCACAAAGTTACCACCTCCAACTAACGTTAAAGCCATTAGAAGTTTTTTAGGACATGCCGGTTTTTACCGCCGATTAATCAAAGATTTTTCTAAAATATCTCGTCCTATGACAAGACTTCTTGAAAAGTATTATGTTTTTGACTTTAGTGCAAATTACATTAAAGCATTCGAAACCCTGAAAATGTAACTGACTAGTACACCAGTCATGATTTCACCTGATTGATCACTACCATTCAAACATATGTATAATGCCAGTGATTTTGCTATAGGAGCTGTTTTAGGTCAACGAGAGGGAAAACACTTTCACCCTATTTATTTTGAAAGAAACGCCCTAAATAATGCTCAACAGAATTACACAGTTACAAAGAAGGAATTATTAGCCGTTGTTTTTGCTTTCGACAAATTCAGATCTTATCTTGTGCTTTCAAAGACAATTATGTTTACAGATCACTCAGCACTCAAGTATCTCTTTACCAAACAAGATGCAAAACCACATCTTATTCGATGGATTTTGCTAGTCCAAGAGTTTGATATTGAAATCAAAGATAAGAAAGGAACAGAAAATATAGCCGCTGATCATTTGTCACGTCTTAAAAACTCGAATTTGGAGGAATGAACGGAAGAAGAAATCTATGATTACTTCCCGGATGAAACTCTCATGACGGTTGACATGAATGATGATAAATAATCACCATGGTTTGCAGATTTTGCAAATTATCTTGTTGGGAAAATCCTCTGAAAAGGATTAACTCATGCCCAATGAAGCAAATTCTTTTCAAAACTAAAACATTATTAATGGGAAAAGCCCTATCTTTTCAAAATGTCTCCCGATGGGATGATCAAAAGATGTGTTTCTTGTTCTTAAACTTGAAAAATTCACTATGGTCCTTCCACCACAGCTAAAAAAGTTTTTGATGCTGGATTCTAGTGACCAACAATATTCAAAGAAGCTCATACTCTCGTTCAAAACTGTGATGCTTGCCAAAGATCCGGTAGTCTTTCTCGTAGAGATGAAATGCCACAAAAAGCATTCAAGTCTGCAAAATATTCGATATTTGGGGAATCGATTTTATGGGACCATTTCCTAAATCGCACAAATACGAATACATTCTCATTGATATCGATTATGTTTCTAAATGGGCAGAAGCCAAGGCTTTACCTACAAACGATGTACGAGTCATTATAAACTTTCTCAAAAAGCTTTTCGCTAGTTATGGAATTCCTAAAGCTTTGATAAGCGATCGAGGAACTCATTTATGTAACAAAAAACTGGAGAAAATCATCAAACAATATGGAGTTCATCATCGTTTTGCTACATCTTACCATCCACAAACCAGTGGCCAGTTCGAAAATACCAACAGAGTTTAAAAAGAATACTCAAAAAAACGATGAAGGATAATCCTTCAGTTTGGTCTAAAAAGCTTGATGATGCTTTGTGGGCATTTCGTACGGCTTATAAAACTCTAATTGGCGCAACTCCTTACAAACTTCTGTATGGAAAAACTTGTCATTTGTCTTTTGAAATCGAACATCGTGCTTACTGGGCCCTCAAAAGCTGTAATACTGATCTCAAAGTAGCTAGAGAAAATAGATTCTTGCAACTGCATGAAATCGATGAGTTAAGACTCCAAGCTTATGAGAATTCTAAACTTTACAAAGCCAGAACCAAAGCTTATCATGACAAAAAGCTTAGGATTCGTAAAGAATTCAAAGCCAGAGAAAAAGATCTGCTTTTCAATATGAAATACAAGTTCAGAGATCCTAAGCTCAAACCAAAATGGTTCGGACCATACATAGTGAAACATGGATTTCCGTCCGGATATGTAGAACTTTATGACAAGCATGGTGGAAGTTTCATTGTCAATGGAAACCGAATTAAGTTATACTATGATAAGAGCAAATGAACAAGATTTTAATCGATGAAATTTTGCCTAAATTTGAATATGAAGTTATTACATTCATGGCACCTTTTCTAGTGGATTACAAAAAAGAACACACCATGGGCTACACTGCGATGCTGCAAAACTATCTGATATCGATGATACTGGTGAAGGAATAGTTAACTTTGAGGAAGAAACCAAAAAGTGCACCTACGTGATTAAAAGGAGTTTTGAGTCAGGCTATTGACTCGGTAACAAAACAAGCGCTTCTCGGGAGGCAAACCGTGTTATTTTCAGATTTTATTTTTATTTTTAGTAATCACACCATGAAGTTTAAATCGATGGTTGAACTTAAGTGTGGGGGTGTGACACTATTTTCAATAAAACTTTTTTGTTTTGTTTGTTTGTTTTGTATAAGATTACTTCATGTAACGATTACTTCTCATGGACACTTGGATCAGTGAAACTGCAGGAAAAAGTACCATCAGAAATATTTGATGTTATTCTCATTTCCCTATTTTCATACTCTGAGTCTGTTTATCACATTAAGGACAATGTTCAACTTAAGTGTGGGGGGGAAAGAAAATTAGAGTAAATTTTTAAAGTTTAATTTTTGTTTGCCCTTGTGATCTAGTTATTTTCACACCTTTAGGATTAATATATTAGAATAACTAGATCAATCCACTGGTAAAATCTGTAATTTTTAAAAAATTGAGATTTGTCTCGATTAATATTGCAATCCATTCTGGGACCGATAACATTTGCTAGCACAATTTGTAACCCTTCCACCAAATGTAAGGATTTAAGTATGTTTAGTATTCAACATACATATTTATGCTTAGATCTTTTAATGAGTGTGTCGGTGATTTTATTTATTCTACAACTTGTGCTTGTAAATCATTACGAGACCACTTTCAGATCTCACTTTTGTGTGATATAAGTATATATGCATGATAAGAGGCACCCTGAGGAATTCACCTAAATAGCCTTTCATTTTCCATATTTTCAGCTAGCTGCATTGGTTTGTTGCTCTCCATTAGAAACCCATTTGTTAGCACTCATCTTTAGTGCTAGATACCATTAGTTTCACCATATGTGCCTGCTCCTTTTTTCATTTTGATAAATCTAGAAAAATACAAAAAGATTTTACACTTTTAGCCAGCCTTACCCATATTCAAGTCTCGGTTGGTTTCTTGTTACGTAGCAAGGTGGAAGTATGTGGGAAATCATTGAATTTTGGGGAAAGTTGCAAACTCCATGTCTTTATGGATGTTCTATTGGAATTATGATCATTTGTTGAAAAGTTATGTTAAGTTTAAAAAAAAGACAAAAAAAGAAAGAGAAGTCATTGCAATTATAAGGTGACAAGAATAAAGTCGATACGAAGTATGTATCAATCGATCAAGTATGAGACTTTCCAAAGTTATGAGATAGTGGTTCGAATTAGCTAGAAACACCTCGACTTTGAGTATGTTGTATTCTTTCTTTTTCACTTCATAAATAATTCCCATGCTTTATCCCTTCCCTTTTGGCTTTGTGAAAATATGAAGTGCACATATATTTTTAGTGACCATCCGGTTCTTGAAGGATCAAATGATGGCCAGCGATCTAGTGCAAATTTTTGATGACCATCCGTTATGTGAATAACGCGCCAGCGATCCAAGGTATACTCTAGTGACCATCCGTTGTTTGACTTAATCAAGAATCCGCGCCAACGATCTATTATATTCTAGTATGTAATGTTTGAACAAAAGCCCAATAAAACCTTAATTATAACCCGAATAAAAGCCCTCTTTGATATGTATGCTTGGTGCTCATGCCATTGCGGTGTAGTTTTGTTTCTCATACAAGCTTATGGTAATATTAAGATCATGACTGAGCAATGAGTGTGATTTCTCTGAATTACTCCACCAAATAATTAAGTGATTTGAGTGAAATATATTTCATTCCTTTTTCGTGAGGTGAGTAGAAATGTTCAACAAGAAAGCAAATCATTAGGGTATTATCAAACATCTTGATTTTTCGCCGTAAAAGCTAAAATAATGAATCTTATCTTATACTTGTACTTGGTAGATTTGCATCACATTTTTCCCAATCATACTTGTGTACCATGTGGATTTGTATTTTTCACTTCTAGATTTGCTTGAGGGCAAGCAAAGGTCAAGTGTGGGGGAATTTGATAACGCTCAAATTGTGCATGTTTTTAGTAGCATTATTTGTACTTTTATGTGTGTTATTTGGTTATATTCATATGCTTTTATTACTTAATCATGTCAAAGAACGTTTATCTAATATTTTGGGTTTTAGGTTCCACTGGTCAAGAATTATTCTAAGTATGGAACCACTGCTAGAGTAAAAGAAACCATTGCTAAAAGAAAGGAATCCACTGCTGTATTAAACCACGGCTAGTAGTATCGTGTAACCACTGCTAATGTATTGGAATCACTGCTAGGTCTTTATGTCGGTTTAATATTTTGTATTAGATAAATATGGAAAAGATATTTATCGTGTAGAATGTAATAGTGTATATTGTACAGGACTCCTTAGCCTATAAAAGGAGGTCCTAGGTTAGAGTTAGATATACGTGTGTTTTGATATATCTAAAGTCGATACACTTCAGGGTTGTAAAATCCTAATACTATTTAGAGTATTTGTATTAATAATATTGAGGTGTTTAGTGTTTACTATTTTTCTTCTTCTTAAGATTAAACATTATATTCCACGTGGTGTTTAATAGATTAGTGTTTAAGTCAGTTTCTATAAAGGATCGTTTGCTCAACTGGGATTAACAAGTGGTATCAGAGCTTGTGATCTAGAAACTATGATTGTTGATACAAAATTTGGGCGTTCCTTATTCGGGTTCTGATTCCGTATCAATTGGATCTTATTGCTTGAGACATGCGCACTAAGAAAACAGAAAACACCGTTAGGCTAACCGTGGGATTGTTTCCCACGATTATCCCCCGGCGTGAGAGTAAGTAATCGGTTTTAGGGTTTAGCTGAGAGTTAGGGTTATTAGATCGTACGTTTAATGTGGACCAAGATGCCCTTTATATATACACAAAATCCTTGTTGGTTTCGTGTTCCTCAACCTTCGGCGTATCCGCCTAAGTCAGGCAATTAATACAATCTCTTAAATAAGAGATATCCGAGATCCAAAATCATAAATAGATTTGGGTTTGGGCCTTCGTGAGCCCAAACGCTTATCGGGTTAGCCCAGTCGTACTGGACTCGCTAGTAGCGGTCATTGGCGGGTTCGTGACCCGAATGCGGACTATACGTCATCATGTCCCCCCAGTTTAGTATGCGCAGGGACTACACCGGATGCTAGACTAATAGTTATATACCCTGAATGTGTTGAAGCGTAGCGGAGAAGCTAAAAAAGTGTCCCGCCTTTAAGAATACACGTTGATCATCGCGGAAAATTTGTCATGTCAAACAATCCTATCCACACATTTAGAGATAGTGGAGTCCACGTGTCGATCATCGCGTGGATGTAAAAACTTATATAACCTACCGCCTCCTCATTACTGTGATTACCACAGTAAAAAAATTTCCACCATTGTTAAAACTCCACACTTGTAACCAAGAAACCTTTAGAATTCCAAAGGTAACTGCGCGTGCGCTTTAAAAAACTGTATCATGGTCCGTGGGTTGACTGACTTTACTCGACGACCGAGGATGAACTGCGAGTTAAGCCTCGGATTATTACATTCCGTCGCGGCGCATCCGGTAGTCTTTGTTGCATGGCGTAAGGCCCATTGCAGATTACCCTGAAGGGAAGGTAGGGGTATACATGCGTTTCTTTGAATTTGCGAATCAACGTGTGCCCCTATCCTTATTCCTGTGTGACGTATTAAACTACTATAGATGCGCATATATCCTAGCCGCATCAGTATAGGTGCGGCAAAATAATAAACTTCCAGGTTAACTTCCGGTTATTGGCGATTAACCCCACCATCTACTTGTTCCGCGCGTTTTATCACACAACGTGGTCAAATGGGTGGGTTTCGTTCGCTAAGCGTCGGGGAGGTTGCAAGGTTATCGATAAACCGACTACTTAGGAGCCGGAGGGAAAACTTTTTCTGGTTGATAAGGCGGTATTCCCGGATTTTGACTTCTATACCCGGGTTCGGCCTTGAAAGGATGGCGCCCACCCACTGGAACATCTGGCGTTGAGGATCCGATACAATAAATACCAACCGCATACCCATCGGTTCCTACCCAGAGAATTTTGGTGCATATGGGCATCGATCGCAATTACTTTGGTAGACGATGAGGTGCCAATCTTCTTAAACGCGGATGGCGGGGTGGGTGCTCGTCCTTTCGCATTCCTTTGATTTACTAATGTGAGACTTTCTTTTAATCTTTGTACTTTTCAGTAACCTTTTGTTGTTTGTCTTCATTCTCATGAGATGGATCTATTCGCAGTTATCAGTTGGCTGAAGCCGCCAAGTTGCTGTGGGGGTGCGCCCATTGAAAGAGGGGGAAGAGCCCGTTCTGGAAGCTACCTCGGGGCGTACCCTGGAAATGGAGTTGGGGGAGACAGGCGGTAGTTCCTCCATAGCGCTGGAGGCGACCCCTCTTCAAAGCATGCTGATATGTGTCTAAAAACACATATATTTTACCTTGTTTAAACCCACAAAAACAACCAAAAACACACAAATGACTATATAAATGTTACAAATATCATGAAAATGTGTTTTTATGTGTTACAAATGCAAAAGGATTGAAAACTGATGAAAAACAATAAAGTTTACAAAATTGGCGTTTAGTCCCCTGAACTTTCCAGATTGTCGAAATGGTCCCTGGATAAAATATTTTGAAGAAAAATCAACAATAGTCCCCCAGGAATCATGAAATGACAAATTTTACCCTTGAAGTTCAAGTTTGCAAAAATGGCAAGTTTAGTCCCTCAACTTTGAAAAAAGTCAAATATAGTCCTTGGTGAATTTAAAAAGTGAAAAATAATAAAAAATAAACCTTGTACTATTCATAAATGACAGAATTGGTCCTTATGGTGAACTTTTGGAAAATTGCAAGTTTGGTCCCTCAAGTTTCAAAAATGACATAAAAGGCCCTTGGACGTTTAAAATGGAAAATAAATACATTTATGGTCCTTGGTTTATCATATTTGGCAGGTTTAGTCCTTGTGTTAACTTTAGAAACTTGTCAAATCAGGACCTTCAACTTTGCAGAAATTACAAGTTTAGTCCTTGTGTGTTATTAATAAACAAACCAAACCGGACCCTATATTAATCCAAATCCAATCCCACAACCCAGCTGGCCCAATATCCAACCCAAGCCCACTTTTTAAAATATAAATACCGCCCACTGTACACCTCCCTCTCCTACACCTGCAACTCAAAACCAGGTGGTTTCACCACCTGTTTTCCCCACCTCTCCACCTCACCATCACCTTTCCAGCTATCTACCAACTCCTTAACACCTCCACAATCTCCCAAATTGCATTAAATGCAGAATACCTGCTTATGACTTTTTTTGGCGCCAAATTGCAAATCAAAGGCTGAGATGAGTTGCAGTGATCCAAAGGCCAGGATTAATGATGGGATTTCTTCAGAGACTCAAGTGGAACCCTTTTCTTGAATATAAAGGAAAATAGAAGCAGTGTGGAAGGATATGTAGAGTAGTTTAGCTTTTTACATGTCGTATGTAGTGTAACTTAAATTCCAGTGTATGTTTAAGTTTTTAAGCTCTGTATTTCAAGTTTTTATTGTATAATAAATCTTTTGAGAACATCAATTTCAGTATCAAATCCTCTATTCAGTTTATGCAATTTTCCTAGTTTAAATTCTCAAAATATGTCAATGTTGTTGTTAGATGTTATTAAGGACTGATAAGCCCACATAAGCTCCTAGATAGCTTATTTAAGCTATTAGAAACCTTAAAATCAGTTTTAGAAATCAAAAAGAAAAATTACCAAAAATACATAAAAAATGATGGAAAATCAAAAATCAATGGAAGGTTATCAAGAAGCATGGAGCAGGGTTAATAAAGGATTGCCCTTGGGTTTAGAGCTTCTTGGGAAGCTATAGGTTGTGGTCTTGTGCCTCAGTTCTCTGTTTTGTACTTGAACTCAACTTGTAAGCAATTTCTTTAAAAAATTGCATTTTCTAGTTTAATTGTTTTAAGTGTATTAATATTGGTTTAATCTTGTCTCATCATAGTTAATTTAAGTTAATCACTAGGTTTCTTGCTTTAAAAATCTGTTTTAGTACTAAAAACTTCAAATTAGTTTTAATAAGGGTTGTTTGGATTTGCTGTAAAAACTGTGTTAGAGGTTGATTGTGGTTTTGTACTTGTCTGATATAAGTCATAATAGAACCTATTAGCCTAGATAAACAATAAAATCCAGTGTTTGTTAGATAAAAAGTCAAAATTATCTTTAAACTCTCCTTAGTTAGTCATTGTTAGGATTTTTGATTGCATAATCATCATTCTAGCTTTAAAAGTTGTTAAGATTAGTTAAACCAGTCTTATTATAGCTTAAAACAACATAATCAGTCAATTAGAAGTAATCAAAGTTCATTTAAGTCAACTACTTAGTGTAAATTAAAAAGTCAAAATTTTTCAATAGCAGTTTTTGAATAAACTTAAGGATTTTATTGTGAATTTAATACCAAGATTTAGCTTATCATCTTTTAGGTTTCTAATATTCAACTGCTCAGCTTAATCATAGTATTTTTTATAAATTTTAGTTCAGCTTATTAAGTGCTTATTTCTTAGCTTCTTTTGAACTCTTTTTCAAAAACATGCCCTATGCACAGCTTTATATCCATTTTCACAAGCTCATAAAAAGCTAATCATTGAACCCCAGCTTGTGAATTTTGGCTTTTTGTGTAGCTAACCTAGCTGTCTAGCTAGTCCAGTGCTTATTTTCACCTTATTAGCTTATTTGATAGGTCTGCCATTAGCTTTTTGTTTTGACCATTTCATCTAGTACACTGAGTAATCAGTGTTTACCAGATTTTTCATAAGCTCATTAAAAGCTCTCTAGTGAACACCACGGTGAGAGTTTTAGCTTTTTAGAGAGCTTAGCTAGTGTACTTGCTAGTTCAATTGTTCCTTTTCATTTCATAGCTTATTTAAGTGCTTAAATATTAGCTAGAAAGTACCTAGAAAACCAAATAATGTCCTGTTTAAATCAGTTGAGCTAGTGCTTATTTGGATTTGTTTAGTGCTTATTTCTTAGTAATTATGCTTATTCAGTTGTTATATTAGCTTATTATCAGTGTCTAGCTTATTTTCAGTTAACATTTTGCTTATTTTCTAGCTTATTAGCCACTTGGCTTAATCTTGTGCTTATTACCATTTCTTGTCCACTGTTGAAATAATAAGCTTATTCTGAGCTTATTAGTAGTTTTTATAAAAAGTTGTAGTTATAAAATTTGCTTATCTAATTGTGTTTAATAAGTTTGTAAAAGAAAATTCCAAAAAGAAAATAAAAAAATAAAAAGCCAGTGCTGGGATTCGAACCCTGGCCACCCAGCTCACCACACCACACACATACCAGTTGCCCTTGGGTCTTTGACTGGTTTAACTTTGTAACATTTAATACATAACCCTTTTTGTTCTATTTAGCTTATACGCATAATTTAGCTTATTTATAGCTTATTAAAATAAGTTGTCACATCTTTTTTATTTTTCTTAGCTTTGTATTAGTATAAAGTATTTTATAAAAAAGTTTCAGATTTTTCTTAATAGTTTTAGTATTTTTAATCATTTAATTAGTCTAAAATAGTATTTAATTCATAATAAAAAATATAAAAGTCAAAAAAATATAAATCTTTTTTCTAAAATTTTCTTTTGTCATATAGTAAGTAAGAAAATTGTTTTTACACTCGTAGGACTTTTATTTCACAAATTTTACGTTTTTACTTGCGAACTCGCGTAATTTTTACATATAACGCGCGTTTTCATTCTAGGTCACGTTTTTAGGTAATTTAGGTTTACACTTTAATTAAAATAGTTTATTTAAGTTATTTTATTTTATAAATCAAGAAAAACATCATTTTAAAAATAGTGATAGCGTTTATTTAATATAATTTAACTTTTTAATTTTCTTTAATTTGCATTTAAGCCCGTGTAATTTACAAAACTTTCTCTTTAGGTATAATTATCCCAAATCTACAAACCTTTTCCCATTCAATATCACCCGATCACAGATTCGTTCTATTATAGTGTTCACACCTCGTTGGGACTTAACGACCCGGGGATACACTAAACTCCTATGTTCTTAATTGTATTGGTTTTAGACAGTTTGAATTTTATTACGGTTGACCATTCACAAGTGGTTAGCTTGTGTGATAAAACCTGACTGTCTGAAGCGAATCAAATTTTGGCGCCGCTGCCGGGGAGGTGTGTTGCGTACTACGAATTTGAAGCTTCAGTGTTGTTGAATATACATCCATTGTATATTTTCCATCCTTGTTCATATTTTCTTATTATTATTATATAAAAACAAAACGGTTTCCGAAAACATTTTTTTTTATTCAAGTTTTCAACAAAACACAAAAAACCCAAAAAGATTTTCTTTCTTATATTTAAAAACATGTTTTTCAAAAATCCAAAAATATCCATCTTTACCCTCTCACATCTTTTGATTCTACATTTCTTACCCTCTAAAAACCTTTGATTCTTTCTATGTCTCATCCTCACCCTCTTGGTTGTCAATGGTGTGGTGGTCCTTATAATGGTGGCAATTGCCCCAGTTGGAGCATGGTGGAATCAGGAAACGGGTCTGTCTATAACCAGGATCCCTATTCCTACCATAACACAACTGGTTTATTCCATCAGCTACCACACTGTGAGACTCGGCAGTTTTACTGTTGTGAGTATTGTGGTGGTTCACACTCCAGTTCTGATTGTCAATCGGGAAACACGCTTGTCTATGAGCAGGTTCCTGATAACAATTATGACTACCACACATACGACTCACAGCCACATCGGTTTTACTTGTTGTGAGTATTGTGGAGGTCCTCACTCTAGCTCGGATTGTCAAACAGGGAATCTATTTCCTTGTAACAATTACGACTCTTCGTATCATGACCAACCTCCACAGTATCAAATGAATCAGGCACCACCTCAGCCTGATCCACTTCCTCAAAATCTTCTCCTTGATCTTTTGGATTTAGTGAAAGATTTGAAGGAATGTAAACATTCCCAAGATAATCCAAATGAAAAATCCATGGAAGTTTTGTTAGCCGAATAGCGGGCTGCTAAATTAGATTCCCAAATTGCCTTTGAAAAATCTATTAGGGAATCAATTGCAAAAGAAAAGCAGCCAGAATCTAGCTCTCAATTTCGTTTTATTCCTGATGACAGTGATGATGAGGATACACTTGATATCCTTCAATGCTATAAAGATTCATCAAGTTCATCAGTTGAAATTCCTTCCATGAAAAATCAGGGAGAAAAGACTATGATGGAATTACTAGCAGAAGAACAAATGGAAAGTATAAAACATATGTATGCTAGTCCTTCTCAACTCCCTCAGTATGTTGTTATCACACCCGATATTCCCACTCACTCTCTGAACATGGGGATGAGCATCTTGACACTGTTCCTGAAAAGGAATCGGACGAATTCATAAAGTCTAGTGTTGAGAACCTTGTCCCAATCCCAGGAGAGTCACAGGGAACTTCTGATCATATGTGTGATTCTCTTTCCCCTCTTGAGTGTTCAAAAGATCATTTTGTAACTTTCTCCAATTTTAGCGATGATTGTAAATCTTATGGAGACATTGAGTATGTTGAGGCATCACTCCCACAGTCTGATCCTCTTCTTGAGGAGTTCACCGATGAACTCACTCACATTAGTCCACTTTCATCAGAAAGTGACGATGATCTCTTTGATTTCGAAGCCGATCTTGGAGAAATTGAAAGTCTCCTATATAATGATCATTCACTCATTTCTTGTCCCATTTCCGACTCTTCCATTCCTTCTCTCACTCCGGATGAGGAAGATGACAACTTTTGGAAGGAGGTCGATGCTTTTCTTAGTGATGAGTCAATTCCAACAGGGATTGACAATACTTACTTTGATTCGGAGGGAGACATCCTTTTTCTGGAAAATCTGTTAATTGAAGAACCGTTTCCAGTTCTCCCTCCCGGAAATTTTGTTGCCAATCACCATACAAGCTTCAAGTCTAAGCTTAAAAATCTAACAAATGGTGATTTGCTCCTCACTGATGAAGAATGGGATTGCATTGTGATGCACATCTTTATTCCATTTTGCACAGATGGTGTGGTTTCTCCTGTTCTTCACTCCTTCGGGAATGAGGACACTATTTTGATCCCGGCATTTTCATTTATCATTTGTGAGCCGGTTCTATGTATATCTCATCGTTGTGGAACTTTCACGTACTTCAATGTTTATACAAACATCTTGAATGAAAGTCCGATGGAGATTGTCTCTTCCACTTACTTCCCCATGAACAAATTAATTCGGGTCGAGTCAAGCTAGCGACTCGGTAATCAAAAACAGTAGCACACAACATGGGTTTTCACCCGTGTGTACCACCCTAGTGTGGGGGAGATGCCCCACATGTTGTATATAGATCTAAAAAATGAATGAAAATTGTAAATATTAAAAAAGAGAATAATTGTTGTGTTTCTACACTTAGCTAGTAATGTTATCTTCTTACGTTCAAGGATTCGGCATAATAGCCGGGACTTTGAATATTGAGGACAATATTCATTTCTAAGTGTGGGGGGGAAATTTTGGCGAATTTGATCATAAATGTACCCTTTTAGTCCCTTTTTCCCCAAAATGGCCAAATTAAAAAAAAATTAGTGGAAGTACTATGTACTAAACACAACAAATGGTAATCAGTCCACCATGTCTAATAAACAAAAGGATTGGCTAATCCAAGAGCAAACGGCTCTTGGTAAAGATATCTCAAATCCGTTGACGGCTTGCAATTTGCCCAAAATTGTATGGTGTTCAGTTCACCATATCTTTAATTAGTGAAGAGTTGGCTAGCCCGCAAGTTTATGGCTTGTGGTAAAGGCAGTTGGAAAACCATAATTGGTAATCGACTCACCAAAGATAATATTGATAATTTATCTAAGAGTTGGCTAGTCCAGAAGCAAACGGCTTCTGGTAAAGACAAATCAAAACTGTTGAAAGCTAGTGATTTGCTCAAAATCATTTGGTTATCATTGTACCAAAGTTCTTACTTGAATTAAAACAATTGGCTACTCCAGAAGTAATGGCTTTTGGTAAAGAGATGAAATCCATTAATTTTTCATAAAAGATTGCTAGGGACTAGCAATAGTTTAGTGTGGGAGATTTGATATGTGTCTAAAAACACATATATTTTACCTTGTTTAAACCCATAAAACACCAAAAACACACAAATGACTATATAAATGTTACAAATATCATGAAAATGTGTTTTTATGTGTTACAGATGCAAAAGGATTGAAACTGATGAAAACAACAAAGTTTACAAAATTGGCAGTTTTAGTCCCTGAACTTTCACAGATTGTCAGAAATGGTCCCTGGATAAAATATTTTGAAGAAAAATCAACAATAGTCCCCCAGGAATCATGAAATGACAAATTTTACCCTTGAAGTTCAAGTTTGCAAAAATGGCAAGTTTAGTCCCTCAACTTTGAAAAAAAGTCAAAAATAGTCCTTGGTGAATTTAAAAAGTGAAAAATAATCAAAAATAAACCTTGTACTATTCATAAATGACAGAATTGGTCCTTATGGTGAACTTTTGGAAAATTGCAAGTTTGGTCCCTCAAGTTTCAAAAATGACATAAAAGGCCCTTGGACGTTTAAAATGGAAAATAAATACATTTATGGTCCTTGGTTTATCATATTTGGCAGGTTTAGTCCTTGTGTTAACTTTAGAAACTTGTCAAATCAGGACCTTCAACTTTGCAGAAATTACAAGTTTAGTCCTTGTGTGTTATTAATAAACAAACCAAACCGGACCCTATATTAATCCAAATCCAATCCCACAACCCAGCTGGCCCAATATCTAACCCAAGCCCACTTTTTAAAATATAAATACCGCCCACTGTACACCTCCTCTCTCTACACCTGCAACTCAAAACCAGGTGGTTTCACCACCTGTTTTCCCCACCTCTCCACCTCACCATCACCTTTCCAGCTATCTACCAACTCCTTAACACCTCCACAATCTCCCAAATTGCATTAAATGCAGAATACCTGCTTATGACTTTTTTTGGCGCCAAATTGCAAATCAAAGGCTGAGATGAGTTGCAGTGATCAAAGGCAGGGATTAATGATGGGATTTCTTCAGAGATTCAAGTGGAACCCTTTTCTTGAATATAAAGGAAAATAGAAGCAGTGTGGAAGGATATGTAGAGTAGTTTAGCTTTTACATGTCAGTATGTAGTGTAACTTAAATTCCAGTGTATGTTTAAGTTTTTAAGCTCTGTATTTCAAGTTTTTATTGTATAATAAATCTTTTGAGAACATCAATTTCAGTATCAAATCCTCTATTCAGTTTATGCAATTTTCCTAGTTTAAATTCTCAAAATATGTCAATGTTGTTGTTAGATGTTATTAAGGACTGATAAGCCCACATAAGCTCCTAGATAGCTTATTTAAGCTATTAGAAACCTTAAAATCAGTTTTAGAAATCAAAAAGAAAAATTACCAAAAATACATAAAAAATGATGGAAAATCAAAAATCAATGGAAGGTTATCAAGAAGCATGGAGCAGGGTTAATAAAGGATTGCCCTTGGGTTTAGAGCTTCTTGGGAAGCTATAGGTTGTGGTCTTGTGCCTCAGTTCTCTGTTTTGTACTTAGACTCAACTTGTAAGCAATTTCTTTAAAAAATTGCATTTTCTAGTTTAATTGTTTTAAGTGTATTAATCTTGGTTTAATCTTGTCTCATCATAGTTAATTTAAGTTAATCACTAGGTTTCTTGCTTTAAAAATCTGTTTTAGTACTAAAAACTTCAAATTAGTTTTAATAAGGGTTGTTTGGATTTGCTGTAAAAACTGTGTTAGAGGTTGATTGTGGTTTTGTACTTGTCTGATATAAGTCACAATAGAACCTATTAGCCTAGATAAACAATAAAATCCAGTGTTTGTTAGATAAAAAGTCAAAATTATCTTTAAACTCTCCTTAGTTAGTCACTGTTAGGATTTTTGATTGCATAATCATCATTCTAGCTTTAAAAGTTGTTAAGATTAGTTAAACCAGTCTTATTATAGCTTAAAACAACATAATCAGTCAATTAGAAGTAATCAAAGTTCATTTAAGTCAACTACTTAGTGTAAATTAAAAAGTCAAAATTTTTCAATAGCAGTTTTTGAATAAACTTAAGGATTTTATTGTGAATTTAATACCAAGATTTAGCTTATCATCTTTTAGGTTTCTAATATTCAACTGCTCAGCTTAATCATAGTATTTTTTATAAATTTTAGTTCAGCTTATTAAGTGCTTATTTCTTAGCTTCTTTTGAACTCTTTTTCAAAAACATGCCCTGTGCACAGCTTTATATCCATTTTCACAAGCTCATAAAAAGCTAATCATTGAACCCCAGCTTGTGAATTTTGGCTTTTTGTGTAGCTAACCTAGCTGTCTAGCTAGTCCAATGCTTATTTTCACCTTATTAGCTTATTTGATAGGTCTGCCATTAGCTTTTTGTTTTGACCATTTCATCTAGTACACTGAGTAATCAGTGTTTACCAGATTTTTCATAAGCTCATTAAAAGCTCTCTAGTGAACACCACAGTGAGAGTTTTAGCTTTTTAGAGAGCTTAGCTAGTGTACTTGCTAGTTCAATTGTTCCTTTTCATTTCATAGCTTATTTAAGTGCTTAAATATTAGCTAGAAAGTACCTAGAAAACCAAATAATGTCCTGTTTAAATCAGTTGAGCTAGTGCTTATTTGGATTTGTTTAGTGCTTATTTCTTAGTAATTATGCTTATTCAGTTGTTATATTAGCTTATTATCAGTGTCTAGCTTATTTTCAGTTAACATTTTGCTTATTTTCTAGCTTATTAGCCACTTGGCTTAATCTTGTGCTTATTACCATTTCTTGTCCACTGTTGAAATAATAAGCTTATTCTGAGCTTATTAGTAGTTTTTATAAAAAGTTGTAGTTATAAAATTTGCTTATCTAATTGTGTTTAATAAGTTTGTAAAAGAAAAATCCAAAAAGAAAATAAAAAATAAAAGCCGATGCTGGGATTCGAACCCTGGCCACCCAGCTCACCACACCACACACATACCAGTTGCCCTTAGGTCTTTGACTGGTTTAACTTTGTAACATTTAATACATAACCCTTTTTGTTATATTTAGCTTATACGCATAATTTAGCTTACTTATAGCTTATTAAAATAAGTTGTCACATCTTTTTTATTTTTCTTAGCTTTGTATTAGTATAAAGTATTTTATAAAAAAGTTTCAGATTTTTCTTAATAGTTTTAGTATTTTTAATCATTTAATTAGTCTAAAATAGTATTTAATTCATAATAAAAAATATAAAAGTCAAAAAAATATAAATCTTTTTTCTAAAATTTTCTTTTGTCATATAGTAAGTAATAAAATTGTTTTTACACTCGTAGGACTTTTATTTCACAAATTTTACGTTTTTACTTGCGAACTCGCGTAATTTTTACATATAACGCGCGTTTTCATTCTAGGTCACGTTTTTAGGTAATTTAGGTTTACACTTTAATTAAAATAGTTTATTTAAGTTATTTTATTATATAAATCAAGAAAAACATCATTTTAAAAATAGTGATAGCGTTTATTTAATATAATTTAACTTTTTAATTTTCTTTAATTTGCATTTAAGCCCCTGTAATTTACAAAACTTTCTCTTTAGGTATAATTATCCCAAATCTACAAACCTTTTCCCATTCAATATCACCCGATCACAGATTCGTTCTATTACAGTGTTCACACCTCGTTGGGACTTAACGACCCGGGGATACACTAAACTCCTATGTTCTTAATTGTATTGGTTTTAGACAGTTTGAATTTTATTACGGTTGACCATTCACAAGTGGTTAGCTTGTGTGATAAAACCTGACTGTCTGAAGAGAATCACATGCCTAGCCCCAGGGTACCTTCCCCGTTAGCGGAGCCGTCGCACGTAGATGTGGCGGAAGACATGGAAGAAGAAGAGGAGGAGGCCAGCCACGGATTAAAGCATAAGAGAGCGCTGAGTGGCGATAGCGCGAGCTCATCCAGGAAGAAATGGCCTGTCGTTCTGGACGTGGAGTCGTCCTCAGATGATGCCTCGCCCCCCCCTTTCACCTGATACCAGTCCTCCCCAGTAAGTTGTTTTTACAAAGCTCGTATCGCATTCCCTGTTTATGTGATGAAACAATTGCTAATTCTCTTTTTTGCGTGCAGTATTAAACACTCTGGGGAGTCACCCCCCAAGGCTAGTCCTGTGCACATTGGATCTTCTAAACCAGAGAGCCAAGGCGCTGAGCCATTGGCATCTGGGGACGCGCCAATGGAGCAACTCATTGAAGATTTGGTGTTGGCTGATGCGCACCAATCTACGTTGGTTGCGCAAATAAAGGCAACGTATTCTGGAGAAAGTAGACGGAGCACACAGAAGGATGAAGAAATTACCGTGAAGGCGCTTTTAACTAGTGCTCAGGTGGAGGTAGAGGCAGCTAGCTGTCATTCCCAAAAACTATCCGAGAAGAAAATGTCATTGATGGTCCAATTGAGCCAAGAGCGCGCTGCCTCAGCGGATTACAAGGCTTCGTGCATCTGGGCCCTTAAGTATTTGGATAAGGGGAAAGAAGAGTTGTTCTCTCGGTTGGGGGAGTTTCGTACGACTGTGGGAAATTCGCTGGAGGAGCAAGAACTAAAGCTGCGCAAGCTCAGTATTGAGTATGACGAGGAGTTGTATCCCCAGCTCATGTCTTCTATTGCTGAGCGTAGGTGGCTCATCGGCCATGGACTGCGCCTTGCCGCCCTAAGTACCTTAGAGTCTCGCGAAGTTGTTGATAAGTTTGGGGCGGTGGTGCAGTGCGCGCTTGCGCGTGGTAAGGCAGAAGCTATAGAGGAGCTCCATGAGAGTGGTTCATTGAAAGTTCCTGCTGATAAGGTTCCTGGTTATAATGAGCACGCATATGATGACCTGGTCGCTGCAATGGGAGAGATGAAGTTGCTAGAGCTTCTGCTGATTGCGCAGTTGGAGCGCGACCAGGATTATCCCATAGGCGTAATTATGGAGGGACTAACCTTGGCCCGCCATCGTGCTGAGGGTGCAGATGCGCAGCCTGATTATTATTTGAAGCCTGATGAGTCCCAGCTGCAGGTGCCTGTTTTTGCTCGCCCCAGCGACATCTTGAACCCTTTCGCACTGGAGAAGGAAATCCCTTTAAAGGAATCCTTAGAAGCTCATGAGACGAGACTTTCCAAGAAGAAAGGTGTTAAAGGCAAGGCTATTTTGTGTGGTATTGGCGCGGCGCATCTTCCTAGATCTGACGGGGTACCTGTTAGTGTTGCCACGGTATCCCGCCAAGACTCTGATTTGTTGAAAGAGCTAAAGGAAGTTGGGAACGCTGCTAGCCGTGTGGAGGGCTCATCTCATAGGCGCCGTAATAGTATGTAGATTATATCTTCGTTGTAAATATCATTTTGTAAGAACTTGTAGTCCTTAATAAAATATTCCTTTTTGTTGGATGCGTGATGATGTGGTTGCAACTTATAATATTTGTACTTAGTTATCTGGCTTTGAATAAGAACATACTAACTGTCTAAGAAGCAAACTGTTACATAAGCGCGACCAATATGTGGAGTTCATAATCATGTGTGAACTATCATACTTATAATTTCTAAGTATTTTAACATAATCGTGTATGTTGTGATATGCAGCGTACTGTAAATATCATAGTAAGGAACCAAGAGTCTTGTTTCCTGGTTTTGTTAAACGCGCACAGTGTGCATTGTTGCGCATCCGTCGTGGAATGCGCATCGAACTTATTCCAACGTCTTGAAAATAAGGTGTTTAACAAGGATACGTCATCCAATGTTGATGGGTTTGCAACCCTCTTACTCAACGAGTTATTTAGTAGGTTTACTCGTCCTTTGCACCGTCGTGGGTATATTGTGCATGCACGCCATGTAGGCAAAAAACAATATAACAACAATGTTGAGATATGAATAATATGTAAATAACAAATTAAAATGTGTCGTGGAGTTAGCTAGAAACCACGACGTTTTATTAATACTTGCAAGGTTTTAACACCCATTTGTGCTTGTTTTCAACAACCCATCAATCATCAATCTATCTACTCACTAATCCACTCTCAACTACTCTCTCAAGCTCTTAATTTTCATCCTTAGAAGTCCAAGAAAGTGTGGAAGTGCTAGGAGTCAACATTTGGAGGCCAAAACATCAAGTAGGAGACACTAATACTAGTGGTATCATTGCCTTATCATTTGTAATCTCTTTTCAATCATTGTAAGACTTTCAATTATGTTTTCTAATGTTCAATATTCTGAGTTGGTGTTCATGTTTTCTATGGGTGGCTAGTGCCTTTGTGCACTTGCTTAGATGATGTTTGTTATACTATGATTTGCTTATGATTGTGATAACACGTTAATTTTTATTTCAAGTTGATTCTAAGATCCATTTGTGTTTAAGTTTCATAGTGACATTTCTTAATCAAGTTTGACTAGTTGCTCATAACTCTAAAGGTTGAAAGGTTTATTGTTATTTAACTAGTTATAATCATTTGTCTATGAATGATTGTTTTTACCCATTATTCTTGATTATACAAAGGAACTTGAATGTGGTTGTAATGGAAATGCTTTTGTTTGTCAAATCGAATTGATTAGAAACTACTTTATGGTCGAAAGATTGGTAGTAGATAATCAATTGTAACCTTTTTGTCTATGATTTGTTACCTTTTGTATTGACCATTTCTTAAGAGAATTTGATTAAACAAAGAGTCGTTTTTGTGTTTGAGTTTGTAAAATTATCATGGAACAAACTTATGAACCTTGAATTGATTGGTTAAACTTAAAGCTTGTTTTTATGAACTAAAATCTTGACGAAGGTTTAACTTGTAAGAATAACAGATTAGAACACCATCTAATTATCACAACCAACATGTTAAAAGAGTTATCACAATCATGCTCACCATAAGTAGTAAACTAGTTTAAGCAAGTGTAGTTTTAATCATTTGAATTTCAACGTCTTTTTTTTGCTACATTTGGATTGTTTATTATAGATTTTTATCACTTCATTCTTGATTCACTCACAAATCCCTGCGAACGATCCCGACTTACCTCCATAATCATTCTATAACGGACGAGTTCACTTACTCGTATTTGTTATTAATAGATTTGGTAAATCGCCTCTTATAAATTTAAAACTTGTATGCAAGCAACACATCATTTTCTTTTTTATTCAATAGGCCTACTAAAAATAGAACTTCAAACCTAAATTAGCAAACGGGCTACCAAAGACAGAATTGTACATAAGTTTGTTTTTTGGTTCAGTATGCCTACCAAAATGAGAATTGTGCACCTAAACAAATGTTCATTTTTTGGTTTAATAAGCCTACCAAAAGGAGAACCCTGCACCTTGAAATTTTGAATAGCCCCATGTTTTACCACTTGATCCAAAAGCGTTTTGAGATATCCTGATAGCCTCGTCAAGAGTCTGTGGGTCAAAAGATGTCGCATTCCCTTAAATTCTAAGTGGCAGTCCCCACATAAAATTTTCCAATAACTTCTCATTGTCTGGAACCATGGATGGTCACAGTACAACCAGCTATTAAAATTTACAAACATACGTCTTGAGATCAACACACTTCACGACAAGGTTATAAAAATCCATTTCCAGCTTCTTTACCTCATTACGAGGGCAGTATTTCTTGATCAGTAGCTTTTTCAATTCTTCCCATGTGGTCTAGTAGGCATTCTCTATTCTGATTGGTTGGAAAAATAATTCCACCATGACAAGGCATCATCCATAAGTATTCCCGTAGCAAACTTGACCTTGCAATCATATGAGCAGTTTCTGAGAAAGAACACAGAATCGGTTTTCTCAAACCAACGGGTCAGGCCGACCGCTCCTTCTAATCACGTGAAGTTGGTGGCTTTACAGTTCATAAATTTCTTTTAAGTACAACCTCGCGCTTGAGGTATTGCATTATCCCCTACGGTCATTTTGGCAGCTGCGACAGCTCTAGCAGTTGGGGAAACTCTGGCGACTTTGGCAGCCTCAACAGCTGTGACAACTCTGGCAGCTTCGGCAGCCTCAGAAATTGCTGTAGCTTCAGCAACTGCGGCTTCTCGTTCAGTTTCAAGTGTTGCAGCTACCCGATTAGCAATCATTTGCTCAATGGCGGCGTTGCTCAATCTCTTTGGCGGCATTAACCTATCAACCATATAGAAGGTATAGTAATATATAAAAAGTTGTATAATAATCACGATCATTACATATAATGGTAGAATTATAACATTAAAACTTAAAACAACAACATAATACAATATATAAATTAATATCATGAAATAACAAAATTACATTCATATTTAATAGGTTCGTCACTTAGTACAGCACTTTACAAAATTGAAACCTATAAAAAGTTTCTACGAAATTACTAACTTAGACTCTCAGTTTAGTAAGTACAAAAGATTGCTATCTATTACAAGATCCTTACTAAGTTTACTAACTGAGACTACTCAGTTTAGTAAGTACAAAAGCAAACTAGTAGTAGGTGTTGGAGTATGCTCATATCATAATAAATAATTATATGGCTAGTCATATGTGAGCCTATAGGGTCACACACATATACACTTAGACACCATTGTTATAATGTATTTATCGTATTTACATTATTAATAACCTTTGTCACATAAGAGTATAAAGAGGAGTATTTGGACCTTGAAGGACCTAATGTGTAACTTATGGATTGACATCAATTATCATTAATGATAATTGATGATAATTAATCATGATTGGGAGGTTACAATTTGGTCTTCAAAATCCCATCCCCTCCCCTTAATGTGTACGGCACACATTCATCCAAAACAAGGGTTTTTGGTTTTGATTTGCTTCCTTCATAATACTAAGTGTAGTCTTGTGCAAGGATCGGTGAAAGGGTTAGACTAGCATCAAAGGGTGATCGTTAGATGTGTAGTGTGTTTCATACATTGGGAAAGGCCAACATCATTGGTCTTTTGGTTTCTTGATTCAATTCGTGGAGGTGATTGGTGTCTCGTAACCGGAATCACACTACAAAGGTATAAACCTTATGTTTGTTTTATATGATTGATCATATGGCTATATGGATCCGTTGTTGGTGATGATTCCGCTGCGTTTGTATGTTTAATTTATGTTTTTTTATATTCATCATCACCTATAGTGGTTTCAGAGCCATCATATGTGCCATATGATTATCGGGTATGCGAAAAAATGGTCAAAACGCGTGTTTTTAAGTGTTTTTTTTAACCACTTTCAAAACAGCCCCGAGGGCTCCATTTTTCATGGATTAAGAATGTTATTAGTAATATAAATATCTGTGAATTTTGGTCCTATGGCCATTGGTTTCGCATACGTTAATTAAACAATGTGTTCGGTACGCTAAAAATGGCTTTAATCGCGTTATCTTAATCGATTCTTGAAACGATTTGAAAACAGCCCCAAAGGCTAAATTTTCTGTGGTAAAATGATTTTAGAAGGTCTAATATCAGTAGGTTTGAGAACCTAAATCCATTTTACACGCGTACCAATCGGGGTTTTAATTCTTGTTGATTATTTCTTCGATTCGTTGGCTAATTCTTTTATTTCATGTAATTTAAATTGTTTCCATGGCAAATACATGCATGTTTGCTCATGGGATTAGCCAACACCTTGTTATGTTCATAATTTTATGGTATTATTATGTGTATATGCAAAGCCGATGAAAACCTAGACCACTTGTGCCATGAATGATTGTGATTGTCGTTTATTTCTTGTTATTTGGGGTTTGCCATTGTTTCGGCCTTTATGTATGTATTTTAATTTGGTTTTTGCCATTGTTTGGGCATTTTACAATAGATAGATAGTAGATTAGTTGTATTTTACATTCTATATATTGTAACCGTTGCTTGGAATGGAATGGCAAAGCATAAAAGACATAAAGACGCATAATGGCTGCTCGGACAAGCTGCAGTAAAACGGAGTTTCCCGGTGATTGGTAGGGTATTTTTTAACCAATTTTTTGCTGCAGGTAGACAAATCATGGGCCCACAACTTTGTAGTTTGGTGCTAAGCTCGGGGATGACTCCTTCTAGGCCATTTGGGCCTCCGAATGCAGAAATGCTAGGCTGGCAGATTCACTTTTCATATGCATAATGGGCTTCTACTTGTCCTAGCTTGGTCTTGGAGCAAGTGGGAATCCTCCGTGTGGTTGTGGTTTATGTCCCTAGATGACTCTTGGTTCTCGTGATGGCTCACGAGACCAAGCATAGGTTTTTTCATCGATTGAGGCTTTGCATATTGTGGTTGTGTGTTGGTTGTTTGCTTATTATGTATGTTGTGAATGTATATAACTTGCAAATCGTTTTCTAAAACTTAAAACGCAACACAAACCATTTTCAAACTAAATCTTATGATTTAGTTTAACTAAGTTTAAATACGGATTTAACTTAAAATCATTGTTTGGAAAATAACACTTAACTTGTTATGTATGTTATTCGATTTATGTATTGTCCAATCTCTATTATTATCCATATAGGTTCTATATTAGACTTGAAAATGGACAACTTGACACACATAAATTAAAACAATTATTAGACTTAAGTTAAGAAGAGTTTTTAACTTGTGCTACGAAGAATGAATGCATGCTTTTTCGTACACCTTTTTTGATTCACATCAAAATATTTTACCCGTCACAAATTTAAGTCATGCCGTCCAATCGCTTGAGAACACTTGCAATTACTTTTTGCCTATGCGTGGGACCTAGGTTAAATTGTAACCCAAGGTGATTATTGTCTATGCGTGGGACCTAGATATATTTTTGCACGTTTTCAAATTGGATGACTTAATCGAGTTAAGCGGTGAGACCTTGACCCGAGGCAAGGATGGGACTAAACATGCCTACTTGACACTAGATGCTTGTTCACTAGTGCCATGAGTCCCATAAGGATCTAAGAGTTGCACATGTAATGCAATTGGTGATCGTCGCCTACCAATTGAATCTACTATTGCTAGCAGATCAACTTATGTGGTAGTAGAAGCACAATGTGGATCTTAGCCTTTTTTCGTAAATTAATTATTTTAAACATGGGGTAATTAATTTGTAAAAGGATAATTATCGAAAATACTAAAAATTGAACTTTGTATATTCATATTAATGATATAATGCATGACATCCGTAAACAAAAGTTTGTTCTTTTCTTGTTAAAAAGACAAACTAAGTACTACTTTCTTGTAAGAAAGAGACTTGTTCCTATCTGTTTTCTTTATGAGGAAATGCCAAAATAGGAATGTTTGAATAGTCCTAAATCTAATCAAACTCAAATAACACCTACTATAGAAATCGTGATATCTTGCAAAAGTCAAAACGGTTAAGTATGGTTGCACATCTTATTCTTGCAAGTTTGTTTTATAACCCTAGTTCCGGTTCTGAAACAATGAAGTAAGATAAGATATTTGGATAACTAGAGAACACGTTTTCTATAGCTACCAAAATAATATGAGTTTTAATAATTAGAAGATGGAAATATCAATAAACCGCAAAATGGTAAAGACAATTACTAGCATGATTACCTAGCAATTATCTTAACCCAATAAACCTAATAAGGTACTATACACCCTTGTGGTAAAATAGACCTAATGGAGGAATTGCATGACTATTTTCAAGTTAAAATATCAATGATGGCTAGCCCGTCATCTATATGTTAGAACTTGATGCACTTCATTGAATATCTAAGTACATGTTTACTAGTCCAAGTGACTCACATTAGCAATAATGTATAGATATTCAAAGAAAGAAGGAAAGTATCCAATCGACACTCAGTCTCCACTGGTGACATAACATTTATAATGTTGTATAAGCCAATGGGAGCTATGTGACTTTAATACTGGTGACGAAACACATGTAATGTTGTCTAATCCAGTGGGAGCCGTAATCTTTATTACCTTGCACGTTGCCCATATTATTTCTTGATTGTCTTGAAATAATACATTACTTTCCACACATGAAGCATCATAGTTTATATAAGAACCATTGCATTAATTTTATTAGATAACTTGTCGCGTTCCTGATGTTGCTTCCAGAAATGTTATCAATAAATTGTTATGCATGATTCATTATTAAAACAATAAAGTTCTACATATCTATATTTTGATTTTGTATGAAATCATATCTGTGACACTGTCATATTACGCATGATGTTGTGCCGTGCACAAGTGGAAGAAATCTTCATTGTGTGCAAGATACAACATATAACAATATGACTAATAGTTTTTCTTAACTGCAAGGTAAGAAAACTAATATTCTACTAGGACTTCTACACATAAAATGTAAGTTGCCCTAATTAGAACAAATGTCAAGATAATATGAAAAGCTACTTCAACATATTCACCGAATTGTTCAGTAAATATGATTATGTATTATTGTAAATTAATAATCTTGAAGTATGAAATTAACTTGAAATTACTATTGAGGCCAAGAGTCGGCACTCTAAATTTCTTTACTTGAATATGTTTAGGTCTCTTGTAAAGACTTAAACATCAAGTCTGTTAATTGTTGAAAGACTTATAACGTAAAGTAAGACGTTAACTTGTTATGTATTCTTGTTAAATACATGTACATGAAGTCATTAAATTGTAAATGACGTATGACGTATAGTAAAATATTAAATGTTTATGTTTTCTAGTCAAAACATGCACATGAAGTTATTGACTTGGTCAACGACTTGTAAATTAAGTATGCAATGGGCTGAAATCACTGTTGATGCCATCTGGTTTGACTTGGTTGGCAGATACGTAAGCCAAAGAGTATAAGTTCATCTAATGAGTTGTGGGATAGTCTCACAACATCAATCCTCATGGAATACCACATCATTATGGTATGTCCATCATGGAAAATCAAACTCTATTGATATTGTTTGATCTTTGATGACTTAAACTCTCTTGCTTCCAAAGCTATTAAGGTTAGAAAATTGAATGTGCCATGGGTACACTCAATATGGTTCCAATCCGGAAGGTATTTAAGACGCCATTGTGTTATGGAATGGGATGAATTCCATTATGTCTTGATTGAAGTTCTTAATTTGTTAAATACCTTAGAGTAAGTAATTAACAAACCGGAGTCAAGAACTACTAATGTATTTTGGATGTCCAAATTGAAAACAATTTATTGTTTCTCAAATGCTTTGTGTATCTAGAGATTAGTCTCTATGTACAAAGCAAGTGGGAGCACCTTTAGATCTTGAAGTTGTTCAAGAACTAATATACACAACCTTCTAGGTACACTTGCTGATGTCACACTAAGGTTGAACATGCATATGTTAAACCATAGTATGATATCTCTCATTCATTGATCCGGAAGGAAACTTCTTGCACCTGAATGATATAGTCTTATATCAATGCTAAGGGATATAAGTTAGAGGGTCATTGTGAACCTGCTAACTAAGAGCTGGATTATCAGATTTTGAATCTGATGAATGGCTCAAAACTATGAATGATAAGATGCAGTCCGTGGAAGACAATCACTCATGAAGCTTGATTGATCTCTTAAAAATCAGTTAGACTGTGAGGTTAAAAATGAGTTTCTCAATGAAAAGACTCAAAAGGACAAACTTGTACACACATTTAATTCACGAGTAGTGAAATGAGTTACTCATACTCAAGAAATTGACTATGATTAAATCTTCCTACCTGCAAATATTAAATGTATAAAGATGATGAATTGTCATACTTATCTTCATGTAAATGAAATGTGACAATAGGATTTCAAAACTCTTTTCTTATTGAATACATTAGCGAGGACGATGTGTATTCAAAAGGGTTTGTGGATATATATAATCTTTATTATGTCTATAAGATACAAGAATCCAAGTGTGGATTAGATCATGCATATCCGAGCTAAGATATTTAGTTTACCATAAAATCATTAATTTGATTTTGATTAAAATAAGATCAGTACGAAGTACACTAAGAGCAAGTGGAAGCACTGTAAATATTTTCTTAAATCTCATATGTTGATAACGTATTAGAAACATTATTCCATCTAAGCTAGAATTTATTCCTTAGTTTGGAATGAAGTTTCTCTTGAGAGTTTTAGAAAAGAAAACATGCAACCTTGTTACATATGTTTGTTTGAATAAACATAAGCGGTTATTAAGTCTGATACAATATGAAACATTATTGAGGGGAGTCTCAATAATCAATCTTACCTAATGAGATTGAAAGCATGAATAGAAACCTTAAGTTTAACTAAAGGATTCATTATGTATATCATATTGTGCATTGGACTAATTATATCATTTGCATGAATGCAAGATGAGTTGATAACAACAAATATCTAAGTGAATCTCATTAGATAATTGTTAAACGAACATTCTAATGTACCTACAAAGGACTAAATATATATTCAACATTTACGGATATTTAAGGATCTCTGTTCTGTTTGCATACATTGATGCTTATTTAACTTAAATGATGCTCAAACCTATGGAATGCATTGTTGCAATACTCGTATTGTACTTGAATGCACACATACAAAAGCACAATCATCATACCTTTCATGGATTTTGAAACAAATATTCTCAAGGTTTACTCAGATGACTACTTGTTGTCTTGAACAACATAATTTGATCATGGTGGGAACACCGGTTTCCGATCTATATGTAGTCTTATGCATATATGTTTATAGTATTTGGATAATGGAACATTAAGCAGTCGTATTATATAATGAATTGAAATACCTGGTATGATCGTCTTCATTCATACTATTGTGTTCTATATTTGCATGTTTAATCCATGAATAATTTATTTATTCTAAAATTGTCCATTGCCGGTTGATGATATGGGAGTGTCATCGAATTAAGGAAATTGTGAGCGTGTTGGTGACTATTTGCCAAACTCACATGTTGTTCATTGTGATGAACATTGGACTGACCCAACCTACGAGTATTCACTGCATGGATCGGCGTCAAATAGTGAATCTCAAAAATGGTTATGTCTATTATCCTTAGACTTGAGATGCAAGCAGGTCTTGCATGTTAGTCATGGTAGTATATCATCATGAATGATGACATTGTTGACTAGATGTGCTTGACTGAGAGCATTAATGTGTTATACATTAAAAGAATAAGAATACTTTACAGTTTGAGAAACTGTTTAGATGAATGTCTAAAGTAGGTGTTTTGCTAGCTTCAAACACCCTATGGAATGCATTGTTGCAATACTCGTATTGTACTTGAATGCACACATACAAAAGCACAATCATCATACCTTTCATGGATTTTGAAACAAATATTCTCAAGGTTTACTCAGATGACTACTTGTTGTCTTGAACAACATAATTTGATCATGGTGGGAACACCGGTTTCCGATCTATATGTAGTCTTATGCATATATGTTTATAGTATTTGGATAATGGAACATTAAGCAGTCGTATTATATAATGAATTGAAATACCTGGTATGATCATCTTCATTCATACTATTGTGTTCTATATTTGCATGTTTAATCCATGAATAATTTATTTATTCTAAAATTGTCCATTGCCGGTTGATGATATGGGAGTGTCATCAAATTAAGGCAATTGTGAGCGTGTTGGTGACTATTTTCCAAACTCACATGTTGTTCATTGTGATGAACATTGGACTGACCCAACCTACGAGTATTCACTGCATGGATCGGCGTCAAATAGTGAATCTCAAAAATGGTTATGTCTATTATCCTTAGACTTGAGATGCAAGCAGGTCTTGCATGTTAGTCATGGTAGTATCTCATCATGAATGATGACATTGTTGACTAGATGTGCTTGACTGAGAGCATTAATGTGTTATACATTAAAAGAATAAGAATACTTTACAGTTTGAGAAACTGTTTAGATGAATGTCTAAAGTAGGTGTTTTGCTAGCTTCAAACACCCTATGGAATGCATTGTTGCAATACTCGTATTGTACTTGAATGCACACATACAAAAGCACAATCATCATACCTTTCATGGATTTTGAAACAAATATTCTCAAGGTTTACTCAGATGACTACTTGTTGTCTTGAACAACATAATTTGATCATGGTGGGAACACCGGTTTCCGATCTATATGTAGTCTTATGCATATATGTTTATAGTATTTGGATAATGGAACATTAAGCAGTCGTATTATATAATGAATTGAAATACCTGGTATGATCATCTTCATTCATACTATTGTGTTCTATATTTGCATGTTTAATCCATGAATAATTTATTTATTCTAAAATTGTCCATTGCCGGTTGATGATATGGGAGTGTCATCAAATTAAGGCAATTGTGAGCGTGTTGGTGACTATTTGCCAAACTCACATGTTGTTCATTGTGATGAACATTGGACTGACCCAACCTACGAGTATTCACTGCATGGATCGGCGTCAAATAGTGAATCTCGAAAATGGTTATGTCTATTATCCTTAGACTTGAGATGCAAGCAGGTCTTGCATGTGTGGACTTTCATTCCTTGATATGGTTAAACGCTGTCCTGAACAAGGTAGTTATAAAGGCCACTATCAAGAATGATTTGAAGCACATGAATGACACGTGCAGTCAAAATTGGATTTGTTCCTCCACATGGTTTGGAGTTAGATACTACTGGGCCCCTTGATGATATGAACAGATGTTTGTATGGCCGTACCCAAATGAGATTAAGATGAATCTTAATTCACTTGGTAATCTTGTTCAATATCAAGATCGAGAACATAATAGTTGAACCATTAGAATGACTTTTGATCCATGTCTAAAGTTCAACATGGTATCTGAAACAAAGGGATATATTACATAAAAACCATTTGATGAAACGTTTGAGAAACTGTCCTCACATATCACTAGGGGCATTGGCGTGTTGCTAGACGCTAACCATTGCTTGTATAATTACTTGTCTATTATGACATCGCAAGTGGGAGCTGTTGGAGTATGCTCATATCATAATAAATAATTATATGGCTAGTCATATGTGAGCCTATGGGGTCACACACATATACACTTAGACACCATTATTATAATGTATTTATCGTATTTACATTATTAATAACCTTTGTCACATAAGGGTATAAAGAGGAGTATTTGGACCTTGAAGGACCTAATGTGTAACTTATGGATTGACATCAATTATCATTAATGATAATTGATGATAATTAATCATGTTGGTGATGATTCCGCTGCGTTTATATGTTTAATTTATGTTTTTTTATATTCATCATCACCTATAGTAGGCTAGTCTACTGTGAGTCTGGTGGTCCTTGCGGTTCTGATGATCGTGCATCTCCATATACTGCTAGCACATCAATACTCTCTATAGGGCGAACCTCATCCATATCCATCCTAAACATATCAGGATGCATGTCAATATTCCACGCTCGTACCCTATGAAGCTCTCTTTAGAGTCTTTCATGATCAATTCTTGCAAATTCGGCGTTAATTCTCATAGACACTAACTGGTGCTTCAGTATCTCAATCTCTGTTCTGTCTTTGTCTCTGTATCTTTCAAGGCTTGCGAGCCTTCTTTCAGTAATCTCAGATGTAGTCTTTAATTCAAAAATGTTACGTTCAACTTGATATAAAGTATTCTCGGCACGAATTAAACCTTGGTCAACAAAGCTCATATCCAAAATAAACAAATCAAGATGTTGGCGTGCTCTGATAGCCTCAGCTTGAGTTTCTGCAGTCTCAGGTGGTTCGGGTACCCATACCCCGCATTAGACTTTTTACCCTATTGATGTGCTACGTTGGTGCAAGTTTTAAAAATTTATAAACACGATTTAACCGTCTAACCTATTAACACATACGAGCAAGTATACTCGTCCGTGATAGCAAAGTTTGGTAAGTCGAGATCGTCCCAAGGGATTTTGTGTTTGAAATTGTTTTTGTATGAAAAGATTCCAACAAGAAAGCTTGTCAAGGCTTCCTTAAATAATTATGTTCTAGTGAAATTCAATAATAAGAAATATATATACTTGTGTGTAGTCTATAATCAATCATAAATAGTATTCATGAAGGTTTGGTGTATACTCTTGATGTGATGCACAAATCATAAGCAAATGATCCCCCAACCATGGTATATGTTTGTAAAAATCATTCTAAGAACAAAAACATTTAGGTAATCCTTTCGGTCCTTATCCCAATGATTATCTTTTAGAAATTCCATTTGTTTGCAACATGTTCTTATTAAATTTGTTCTTACGAATCTTTCGACCTTTTCGTGATGAAAATGTTCCTAGTCTTGTTTTAATAAGCAAACATGGTGGTTGTCAATCACCATATCCCCATACTAGTTTGTCACTTCACTTTTTGGAATAAAACACAAGAGAAATCCTTTCGGTCCCTTTTCTTAAAACATGTTTTACCAACAAATCAAACCAAGACTAGTATTTTTCCAACAAACTCATTTAAACAAGATCATATATACATGCATCACATTTTGAGAACACTAATATGATTAACTACATCCCAACACACAAGTATATCCCAAAACTACTCCATGATAATAATAATAATAACTAAACACAAATCATAACAAAGTAACTCCAACAATTCAAGAGAATAGAATTCCATAACAAAGTTCATAGAATACCTAAACTTTTGTGATTACAAGAATTAGAATTCGTGGATTGTAGCAACCACGCGCCTCCAATCACCTAGATTCACCGTATAACTCCAAACTACCAAAACTATGGATGAGAATTGTTCCCTCCTTGCTCCTAGACGTTTTTCAGTAAGGACTAAGCTTTTGGGCTGAAAAATAATGGTTGGTATTAGTTTAGGTGTAAACTAATACAATTTTGGTTGTGTCACACCTAGTAACTAGGACTAGGTTCATTATATAGCCAAGTATGCTTGCTCAACTGACCAAAAACGTTCTCCACAAGTCATTATCAAGAAATGATCGGACTCCAATGATTATGGGGAGTTAAGGCAACAATAAATGCAACTTTGTGTAACTGCAGTGCGAGAAACCGGATCGGTTACGATGGCAACCGGATTGGTTACATTTTGACCCAATGCCCAGCCAGATCCGGTTACGGGTTGTGACCGAACGGCTGGGTTATTGCAGCTTTGACTTTTTGTTGACTTTTTGCTTATACGCTTCATTCTTTGCTCTCGCTGATGATTTCCAAGGCAAAACTTGATCTTTCCTTGCTGTAGATACTTAGAAATCATTGTGCTTCCCAATCATTGGATCCAATAGCTTCCTAGCTCGACTTCCTTCCTCGAGAATCTTCCAAATGTGCATAAAAACTTCACTTCTTCATCATTCGTGACACCTGGCTACATATACATACACAATACGCATCTTTTGCACTTTTGCAACAGTTATGAGTAAATATAGCCGATTATCATGCACAAAACTAACAATAACGCTACTAAAAACATGTTCAATTTAGGCGTTATCAAATTCCCCCACACTTAAGCTCTACTCGCCCTCGAGTAGGTCTAACATTTGCAAAAATTGATTTCAATGGTCTAGACACCATGGTTCCAAAAATGTAATAATCATCCCAAAAGAGATAATCATTGGTTCGCTTATAATATGTGAAAAAATTTTAAAAATAAACCAAACACATTAGATAACATAACTAGAACACCTCACAAATGATTTTAAGAATTCACTCAACACTCATATATTGGTGGGTATATGTAAATCACTCAATGCCTAGTCATGATCAATGCTTTTTACCATAAGCTTGTACAAGTATCAAAACAAAGAAAATAAATTCATCAAAGAGGGCTTTTATTCGGGTTATAATGTTAAGGCTAAGGGTTCATAAAGGGTATGGATAAGGCATTGGATAGTTTATGAAATTGGTGTTAAAAGAAAAATAAAATCAAGTCTAAACCTCCATGTTGCTAGCCATCATACAAACCACAATCCCGAAAATGATTATTTCACCTCTTCAAATATCGATCTCCGCAAATATGTATAACTCAATTTAGCTCATTGGCTAATCAATATTCTCAATATAGCTCATTGGCTATAACCATTTTTTTTTATCCCAACAAAGTTCCCCCACACTTAGTGTAAGCATACATGATTCGATCGTTTGTGAGTGTGGTGAAAATAAACACAATATCAATTTATCAAATTAATCGTGAAATTCGACAAATCAACCTTTTAGGAAAAGGGTTAACGTGCCAAAGCTCACGAATGTGAATAAAGTGATACCGGGAAAGTGATTTCCCCGGGTCGTGTCCCAACGAGGTGTGAAATTGACGGTGTCGTTGAGTTTCGTGATTAGGACTTGAAGTGGTTAAACGAAATTTGGATTTTGGATTACGTTATTCTACAAAACAAAGAACGGGAATGAAAATAAAACACATAAAACTAAATAAACACTAATTAAACTACTAGTAAGCCTAATAAACAATAAAACAAAGATAAATTACATCCTAGGGTGCTAAAATGCAAAAACGCGAAAAACCGGGAACTCACCGAGCCCCGAAAGTGAAAAAGATGCAATTTAAGTCCTACGAGTGCAAAACTAATTTTCCTACATTCTAAATGACTAAAAATGATTTTAGGAAAAAGCCGGGTATTTTTTCGACTTATATTTTATTTTTTACGAATTAAAAACTAATTAAATCTAATTAATTAATTAAAAATACTAAAAATTTTTAGAAAATTCTACAAAAATTACAGAAAATACCTTACATGATACTAAATATAAGAAAAATATAAAAACCTACTACTGCTTTTTGAAATAAGCAGTTAAAAAGTTTAATAAGCTAAATGGCTTAAACTACTACACGTACATAAATAATTATCATATGAAAATCTCATGCAAGAAAGTTACCTAGAGCAGATGGATAGTGGTGTTGGGTTACTGGTCGTGTGGGAAGGCTAGAGGTGCTGTGTTCGAATCCTGGATTCTCTCTTTTTGGCAACTTTATTTTATTTTTGATTTTTGATTTTGGGACTTAATAAATAGACAAAAACAAGATTTTTACAAGAACTTAGACAAAATAAAACAAACCTAAACTGTAAAACAGCTTGTTTACCAACAACAGCAAACAAATGGGATGTTTGGCTATGGACAGCTAAGGAACTTTAAGGTGCTCAAAGTAGCTAATATAAGCTCAAACAAAATTTCCCAAGCATAGAATAAGCTAACATACATGTCCTAGAGCTAATATAGACTAAAATTAAACAGATTTAACTAGTTTGAATGGGAAAGAAGCAGATGAGCAGTATAAGGGAAATCCTAAGTTAACTATGGGACAATTAAGCATACAAGGGAAATAAGCTCTAAGGGAAACTAATTAAGCTGAATCCTAAAGTTCTAATTCTACTTTACCTAAAACTAACTTGTAATTTCCTATATAAGCTACAAAACTACTGATTAGCTAAAAAGAAAAAATAAGGAACCTGTGCTGCAGTCATAAAACAGGTTCTTGAGGCTTGTTTACAGCTTATTATTAAGCTGAGAAGTGGAACCCCAAACCAGAAAAAGCTACACCAGCGAAGTTAGTACATTAGACATTAAAAAAAATCAGTTGTTAAGCAAAAGAAAAGCAGATAACAGCTTAAAAAGAAGCTGATATCAAGTCATGTTCACCATTTTTTTTACTGGTACAATCCAAAAATTGCTGCTAGAAGCTGTTGGACAGGACAGATTTGTAAACAAATGTTCAACACACAAAAATGCTTGACACCTTAAAACTTGAGAACAAAAGGAGCATAATACTTCATTTAAAACTGGTTTGAGACCCAACGTGGGTAAAAAATGGATTTTGACCCACACAATGTGTTGTTCCAAACACCCTCTATTTGGGCAAAACTTAGATTTTTTGAAGCTGTAAGGTTCTAAAACTTTGAAAACTTGAGTATGCCTTTAACAAAATCTTCAAAATACCTCAGTACCAATCAATGTTACACTAGACAAATTAAATAACAATGAAAGAAAAGTTAACTGCAGAAATCTTTAAGTAAACTGGAATTAAAAAAAACATGAATTGCATTGGAAATTTAAAGTTACATGAAATGTAAATGACATAAAATTAAAAGCTGGACTAGAACATGAGATTCTAGACATGTTTTTTTTCATTTATCCTAAATGCCTATTTATACAAAATAAAATTCAAAACAGTCTTCTGCCTTCTCTTTCTTCTTGTGTTTTTTCTGTGAGGGAAAAGGGGCATTTGTGCTTTCTTGAGTGAATCACAGCCATCAAACAAACTTGGCGCCCAAATTCAAAGAATCACCACCATCAATTTGCCTTCTCCAATGGGAGGTTGTGGGATTGCCAAAGTGGCTTGACACCACGTGAAGGATGCTTTGGCTTGTTGCTTTGCAGGTTCCAAGGGATGAGAGTGATGGGGGGATAGTGGGTGCTGAGTAGATTGTGAGTGTGTTTTGGCGGGATAAGTGATTTGGGTGGGAATGGGTTTGTGTTTTTATTGTTTTGGGAGAAAGGGGAAAGGGGGTTAAGGTTTGTTTTATTAAAAGTGATTTAATTGTAAAATGTATTTTTTAGTTTTTGAGTTTTGTAGCTTTTTTTTTTTTTTTTTTTAATTAAAATTTGTTTTAAGAAAAATAGGATGTTTACAAAATTGGTTTTTAAGGTGAAAATAGGATTTCGGGATTAAAAGGTATTTTGGGCGTTATCGGTATCGGAAAAATGGTAAAATTGGGTTTTTGGGTTCGGGGTAGGTTTTAGGTTGTTTTTCCCCCTGATCACTCTCAAAACGTGTCTCGGGCTTCAGAAATGTCGAAAATTGCTTCCCGGCTACGTCTTGACTGCACCTTTTCCAGATTCAGCTCGATTTTTCCTTTTTTCGCTCTGTTTTCAATTCCTTTGTACCTGAAAGACATAAAACACACTCCGAGGATAATTTTAGCATATATTGATCGTATTTAGGTGTTTTTAGTCATTTTTGTGGTCTTAGGTGGGTAAAAACGATGAGTGAATAAGCACTCATCAATACACCACAAAAAAATCGAGAAAGACGTCTCTTTCATCCATGATGGAGAATGGTACACACTATAAACAAAGCGTAGCTTCTTCATAATCATCAAAACCAATCCAACATTCCAAACAACTAGCAACAAACCAATAGACATGACAAGGGTTGGCTAAAGTTAAAAATGTAAAATCTTTTTGTATTTTCTGGATGTAACAAATGAAAAGATAGGCTCAGAGGGTGTAACTAAGGGTATCTAGTTCTAAAAATGAGCACTAACAAATGGGTCCATATAAGGGTGGTTAACTAACCGGTGTGGTTAGCTAATATATCATTAGATGTAAAATGGAAGGCCATTTGGGTTAAATCCTACGATGCCTCTTATCACTTGAACATATTTAGATCACTCGAAAGTGATTTTAACCGTAATGCATAACTAGTACAAGTTCTAGAATCGACATAATCACCGGCACACTCATAGCAAATATAAAACAAAAGATGTGTCTTATTCAAAAAGAAACCTCACAATTGCGTGGGAAAAAGGCTATTATGCGTGCTAGAAAATGCTATCGAATCCAAAATGAATTACTTCCGTAATTTGGTTCAAATCCAAAAATTTTCAAAAACTTCATTTTACCATTGAAATTCCCAAGTTATTTTTTTTAATATTTATCAATAATGCGTGAAAACAACTAGACTATCAAGGGCGAATTTCTTCTAATCTCTTGCATCTAAAAGTCATCTAAAAAAAATTAAAAATGCGTATCATTTTTCCTATTTTCTTCCCTCCCCCATACTTAAGTTTTGCATTGTCCTCAGTGTAATAACAATGAACTTCAAAGTAAATAAAATGGGAAAAAGAATAGTCAAAAGATACCACGGGATAGAATATGCAATACGCATATTGGGTCATAAGAAAGCATGTGAGTTATCCAACTCCAAACATTTGACCATCAATAAGCATCCGACACATCCATCCTGCAAACAAAAACTGCAACACACAATACACAAAACAAAACAAAACAAATGTGACTAAAAACTAGATAAAACCAAGCAAATATGTTAATCATCCTAAAGAAAGAGATAGAAATAATATTGTTTAACACATCATAACCATTGTCTTTGAAACCATAATTCACGAATGATCCACGATCACTCCTCGTCTTCGCTCATGTCATCCCCTTCTTCATCATCATACTCATCATCATCATCACTTTCGGTTACGTAGTTTTCGTCTATAATCTCCGAACGAACTCTCCTTTTTTTCTTCTTTCCTCCAACTCCTGATGATGATCCTCCCACATCGTAGCTTGCTCCACCAACCTCAGGTAATCGACCATATGGGGGCACTAGATCAGGAAATGGTGCGTACCCAGGATAAGAAGTGTAAGGGAAAGGATATGGTGGAACATTGGGTGGATTGTAGGGTGGCAACTCGTAATCGGCTTCACGAGCCATGTGTTGAAAGATAGGCATTGAATAATCATTGATGTAGTTGTTTCTCAACATCATCGAGTCTCTCCACACATCCCTAGATTGAATCTCATCTAAATGTTGGTTCCACTCTCCCCAACCTGAATCAAAACTACTGGACGTACCTGCTTGCACGTTCTCCATTGGTATACTCCCCTGCTGTTGTGGTGGTTGTTGTTGTTGTTTTGGTTCAATCCATAACCCCAAGGTTTTCAATCTCCTATTCAAAGCGTTCCCAAAACCTTGTGCAGTCCATGTATCACTATACTTTGGCTCTCCACACTTAGCCAATTCTTCATTAACAGTTTGTCTCTTGTAAGTCCCCGACCCCTCGGGTCTCCATTCCAAATTCTTAAGTTGCACCGGTAAAGAACCTAAAAAGTCGGTCAACTTCTTGTAAACTAGTATGTTCTTGAATGGGTTATAGAAAGCTTCCACCGCCAATGCACGTTCCATTTCGTCCTCTATATCAAAATAAGGCGGAGCTAACGGTCCGTACATTGGGTTTCCTTGGGCATCACGTCCCACTTCAAAACAAGTTAAATCATCATTTGCATCCATCCATTCTAACTCTTCCATAAATTCCAAAGTCGGTCCTCTTGGTTTCGGATAGTATGTTTGCCTTGAAATACCATCATCAATAGTCATGGTGCCTCTTCCCATGTCTATAATTGCACCACAAGTTCGTAGGAATGGTCTCCCCAATAGTAGTGGTAAACTTTTGTCCAACGGAATATCTAGGACAAGAAAATCGGCCAAATACGGTTGATAGCCAATTTGCACTCTCCCATTCTTCACCTCTCCCATTGCCTTTGCTTGAAAATTATCCGCCATAGTAAGCTTCGAATGATTAGGTTGCGGATTACTTAGGCCTAAAGTCATAAACAATGGATAGGGCATCACATTAACACTTGACCCCGTATCGGCTAAAGCATAAACTGCTGTAGTTCCATTCACTTTGATTGGTAACACAAAATTACCCAGATCCTTCTCCTTCCTTGGCATGCCTCTAAACAAAATTCGATCTCGCTCCTCCTTCGTGAGATTCTTATCTTCCAACCTAGTCCTCGCTAGCATCAATGCATCCAACTTCTTACGGTAAAGCACATAATCTTGGAGTACTTCTATCACCGGTTTCTTTTCATTAAGCTCAAGAAATTTTTGTTCTAGGTTTTCTAGAATAGCTTCTTTTTGTTTGTCGGTTAAAGGTTTGAAAGTAGTGGTAGATGATGATGGTGTGTGGTCATTTTTGGTGGTGGTGGTTGTTGTTGGGGTTAGTTTGTTTGATGAAGTCTTCTTCCGATTTGACTTTCCCATTTTAACTACTTCCACCTCTTTTTCTTCCATGTTTGCACAAACTTCCACTAGCATCTCGTTCACTCCTTTTCCTTCTTCCAAATCAGTTATATTAATTCTCATTTCTCCCATTGCAAAATCAACTTGACACTTGGTCGTAACAAGAAAATCTCGACCAAAGCATACATTAGGTTCATGCGCATTCCCTTCTTCTAACACAACAAAATCCGTTTCAAAAATGTGTCCATGAATATTGACCTTAAGATTTTTGACCATCCTTCTTCCATATGCTTCATAGTCCAAACGTACATGACCAATTTCGTCAAGAACCTTCTCCAAAATGTAATTCTCTCCATAAGCCATATTAAGCTGCGCGTCCCAAGCACTTATTCCTTCCACGCTACATGGCGTACCAAACCTCATTAGTGGCGAATCATACACCGTTAAAGGTGCTTGTGTGAACACTACGACTCTTCCCTTCTTGGGAATTTGAACCTTGTTTTCACCTGTTTCCTCCATATTACCCGTATCAATCCCCAAATCTTTCTTACTCTCTTCCAATATACCTCCAATCTTTTCCAGTGAACTTCCGGTATCCTTGAACATTTCATCCAAAGTACGAAGGTATTCCGAGATTCCGCTCAAACTATCCATATTAACTAGACAAACTTGACAAAACAAAACAAAACAAAATCCGAACTATTAGCGTTAGAGTTAGTAAAAACAAGAACAACTATAAAAACATATACTAAACAAGTTAAGACACTCAACAAAACTAAAAACATAAGTTAAAACTCAAATTCTAAAAATGATAAAAACTAACACAGAAACTCCAATCGGATTCGGTTGTCTCACCAACCGAATCGGTTGGTTGAAATAACTAGACCAGAAAATCGAACCGGATCCGATTGCGGGTTGCAACCGTTCGGTTTGATCGAAAAATAATTTTTTTTTTTTTTTAAAACAGAATTTTAATGCAATTAAGGAATCATTAAGATGTACTAAACTCTAATTAATAAAAACTCTTCATAACCAACAATTTAATAACTTAATAATAAAACCATTAAACTAAAACTAAATTAACTACTAATTAAAATCTACCATTAAGATAATTAGACATATAACTGAAAATTTACTATCTAATCATTATCATTAACACTGAAATTAATCTAAAACTTAATTAACTAATAAATAACAAATGTAAAGAAAATAAAATTAAATCTAAGAAATCATTATACTACAAGACATAATCTGCAAATAAAATCTAAAATGACAAGAATTACTCTAGGAACTATAACACAAAGAGTTACGTAAACTAGAACAATAAAATCGAAACTAAAAATTACACAGAAAGTATAACCGGATTCGGTTGGATCACCAACCGAATCGGTTAGCGTTTTACCAAAACTTTTTTTTTTTACTTTTCAACAAATTTAATTCCAATACTACGAATTTTACAGAAAATCAAAGAAAATTAAAGAAAATCCCCGGCAGCGGCGCCAAAAACTTGATGTGCTACGTTGGTGCAAGTTTTAAAAATTTATAAACACGATTTAACCGTCTAACCTATTAACACATACGAGCAAGTATACTCGTCCGTGATAGCAAAGTTTGGTAAGTCGAGATCGTCCCAAGGGATTTTGTGTTTGAAATTGTTTTTGTATGAAAAGATTCCAACAAGAAAGCTTGTCAAGGCTTCCTCAAATAATTATGTTCTAGTGAAATTCAATAATAAGAAATATATATATACTTGTGTGTAGTCTATAATCAATCAAAAATAGTATTCATGAAGGTTTGGTGTATACTCTTGATGTGATGCACAGATCATAAGCAAATGATCCCCCAACCATGGTATATGTTTGTAAAAATCATTCTAAGAACAAAAACATTTAGGTAATCCTTTCGGTACTTATCCCAATGATTATCCTTTAGAAATTCCATTTTTTTGCAACATGTTCTTGTTAAATTTGTTCTTACGAATCTTTCGACCTTTTTCGTGATGAAAATGTTCCTAGTCTTGTTTTAATAAGCAAACATGGTGGTTGTCAATCACCATATCCCCATACTAGTTTGTCACTTCACTTTTTGGAATAAAACACAAGAGAAATCCTTTCGGTCCTTTTTCTTAAAACATGTTTTACCAACAAATCAAACCAAGACTAGTATTTTTCCAACAAACTCATTTAAACAAGATCATATATACATGCATCACATTTTGAGAACACTAATATGATTAACTACATCCCAACACACAAGTATATCCCAAAACTACTCCATGATAATAATAATAATAACTAAACACAAATCATAACAAAGTAATTCCAACAATTCAAGAGAATAGAATTCCATAACAAAGTTCATAGAATACCTAAACTTTTGTGATTACAAGAATTAGAATTCGTGGATTGTAGCAACCACGCGCCTCCAATCACCTAGATTCACCGTATAACTCCAAACTACCAAAACTATGGATGAGAATTGTTCCCTCCTTGCTCCTGGACGTTTTTCAGTAAGGACTAAGCTTTTGGGCTGAATAATAATGGTTGGTATTAGTTTAGGTGTAAACTAATACAATTTTGGTTGTGTCACACCTAGTAACTAGGACTAGGTTCATTATATAGCCATGTATGCTTGCTCAACTGACCAAAAACGTTCTCCACAAGTTATTATCAAGAAATGATCGGACTCCAATGATTATGGGGAGTTAAGGCAACAATAAATGCAACTTTGTGTAACTGCAGTGCGAGAAACCGGATCGGTTACATTTTTACCCAACGCCCAGCCGGATCCGGTTACGGGTTGTGACCGAACGGCTAAGTTATTGCAGCTTTGACTTTTTTTTGACTTTTTGCTTATACGCTTCATTCTTTGCTCTCGCTGATGATTTTCAAGGAAAAACTTGATCTTTCCTTGCTGTAGATATTTAGAAATCATTGGGCTTCCCAATCATTGGATCCAATAGCTTCCTAGCTCGACTTCCTTCCTCGAGAATCTTCCAAATGTGCATAAAAACTTCACTTCTTCATCATTCGTGATACCTGGCTACATATACATACACAATACGCATCTTTTGCACTTTTGCAACAGTTATGAGTAAATATAGCCGATTATCATGCACAAAACTAACAATAACGCTACTAAAAACATGTTCAATTTAGGCGTTATCACATATGCTGAATTATGCTAAATCCTTGTTTCAGCTATTTCAGCTTGTACCTAGCAGATGGTACAAATATAGGTGCTACTGAAGATGGTCTGCCAACCTTGTAAGTAGACGATGAACCCCCAATATGAAAGGTTCCACTAGTAGTGGTAGCAGGAGTATCATAATCAGAAGAGGAGTCTGACCCAGGAAGTGGGGATGCAACTGGTACAACATCAGCAGGTAGTGGTTTCTCCTGTTCTTTATCATCTAGGTCCATATCATGATCCTCTTTCAGATCCTCCTCCGGGTCTCCCTTCGGTTCTTCCTCCGGTCCATTATCTAAATCCTCATAGGTTTCTTCTTCATTATCATAAAAGAATGCATCTAAAAAGTCAAACCCGGCCTTAGGTGATTTTGGTTCCTGAGTAGATACCTCGGTTGCTAGTTCCGACTGAGCTGGTATATGATAGGATTAACGGGAACGTGATCAGGAGAATTTGGTTATGCCATTATGTCTTGGAATCGGTATACGTGCTGGTAGTTACTTAAACATTTATATGAATGAAACACTGATATCACAAAGAGTAAGCATAGCACACGGAATGCGAAGACGGTTATGAGTGAAACAATTTAAGTGTAGAAAGTAGTTATAGTCTAGGTATATAATGCAACCTGTTTTTTTTTATAATTGTAGCTTTGATACCAAACTATAATACCACTAAAATATCGCAGCAAAAGATAGTATCACTAGGTATTACTTCATAGTTTACAGTACAAGATACAGAAAACTTTGAAAATAAATTATCATTTTATTCATGCAAAATATCAAAGTTTGATACAAAAGAGGTCCCATAAGTTTGTACAATCAAAAAGTACAACATAAACATTTTTAAAGTTTACCGAATGAAAAAGATTCATAGTCTTCAAAATTTTCATGCGCCTTTAGTGCGTGTCAGCTTATACTTTAAGGACCTGAGATAAAAAATGCTAAAAACTCAATACAATGGTTGAGGGAATTCATAGGTTTGAAATTATAGTGGTGGACAATAAGTTTCAGAGTTATAGTAATAATTGCAACGATTATAATTATCATTCAAATAGTTATTATTGCTCAAAGTTCATGACATGCAAAACATTAACTGTGTATATCAAAAAAATGATATATATAATAAAATCCCCATGTAGGTATTTTTCGTATACCTAGTATCTTAAATATAGTGCGTTTGTTTATCCAATCAACACAAACGGGATTCGTCAATCTCGATAGGCCTATCCACAATTCGCGCTTACTAACATATAGTAATTAATGGTTCATGATCTAGGGTCTTTCTGGCAATAGTTTTACTTAAGCAATAATATATTCAGGTAAGCATACAGTTTGTAAATAATTTTCCATTGTAAAAAGTTTAGCATATACCTCCCCTAAGGAGTTTATAAAATAATTAAGTAAAAATGGGCTACGAACTCAACGATCTGATAAGCGATAAGTCACGATGATATAAAGTGTATCGAGAAGTCGCGAACTTAATCACGGCCTAAAATATATAACAATCGCGTCTTAGGTTTATATATAATGAAAACATGCGGAACAAGTTTACAAAAGTATTTATATACTTTAGATATTGTACACTTTTATAAAGTTTAATAAGTGTCAAAGTTTAGTTTTTTTTAAATATTAACAAGTCCTATTTGTAATTAGTCTATGGTTCGGGTTTACGTCATTTTTAATAGTCCGTTATTCCGTAATTAATTATGTCTAAGTATATTAGTTTTATTATAAGGTAAACGGGTCTATTTTTCAATTTTGGGTCATACCACTTCGGTTTGCAAGTAATAGTGTTCGAAACGGTTTCAAATAATACTAGTTGTCAAGTTAAGTTTTTATTTATTAAGTTATCCCGGTTATGAAAGCCTATATCTTTTTGGTTGTAAGGAGTTGGGATTTGTTTCTATACCCTCGGAATGATATGTAAATGTTTGTATAACTTTTACAAGTCTCATGGTCTTCAAATATTTCATAACATGTGTAAGATTACTAATATACTCTTATATGTCAAAACATTACTTTTTGTCATGTTTCGGTTTTATAAATATAGTTATCCCGGTTTAGTGCCTACGTTATTTCTAACTTGTAAATTTTAATGAATTGGTTTTTATGTCCTCGTAAAAGTATTTGAATGTATTTATTGATTTTTGAGGTCTTAAGGTCTTTAATACTTCATATTCTATGCCAAATTACCAAAAATAAACTTGTAATTTAAATCTGTTTTGGACAACTCCCTGCAGTCCCACGAAAACGATCATAAGTTATTCTACAAGTCCGTTGGATGCGGGGTTTTCGGCTATGTTTAATTTTATGTCTGTGCTACATTTCATAAAACTGGACCAAGTTCTAGAAATGCGTAGAACAGTCCACATTTTCCAAATAAAATCTGTTATGTAGTTTTTTTTACCTTTTACCGTTTTAGCTCTGGTTTACTCGTCGGGATGAGTTGCGGGTTGATCCACCCGAAAAAACGACCACAAGACATAGCTCTACAATCCTATATAATTCCCTAAAGTCCAAGGTCCACTTTGTTTTGTAGCCAATTCATTCTTTGGGGTTGTTTGGATTTTTTTGTTTTGTAAAACCTATTTAGGGCTTGTTTTTGTTTATTTTCATGTTTTAGAACATATGTACAATATCAAGCACTTATAAAATACTACATACATTATGAAAATACATAAACATACTTAAGCTTATTACAACCATATTCAATGAAAGCAAAAAAATAATCATAAAACTTACAATGATTAAGATGAATATAATAAGAACAAGAACACTAAACAACACCTAATCCTTTCTACTCTTCAACCCTTGCTTCCAATCTTTAACCGACTTGATTTCACCCTTACAAAACCATTTTCAGAACCTTTCTAATTCAGCCCTTAGCACCTTTATTATCTTCCAAGTCAACCAAAGAATCACCAAAACAACACATGATTACTATAAAGATCACTAATACCTACAACTTTTATGTATAACTTGAAGCTAGAAAATCAACTATGGATGTTTATTTGTGGTGGCTATGGTTTTGGAATTATATACTATGACAATCATATATAAAAATACATAAACATCAAAGCAAGTGCGGAAGCGTATAGGAACGTATAATGAATAATTAACTAACATAAACATAAAGTATGCGTACCTTTTTTATTCTAGCTGAACAAGAATCAATTCCACAAAACTAGCAATTGAGATGAACCCTAATTAGGGTTTATAGGATTATAAGAATTACCCCTTACCTTTTTGTAATTCAATCCAAGATATAATCAATAGTGTGATTGTACCACGTTCTTGTACACACGTACTATTTACGAATTAAAGTAAAAGCTAGTTTAAAGGAAAACACAAAACAATTTGTTTTAACAAAACAAAAATCGAAACCCTTATTCATAAGGATATTTGACCGAGTTTTAGGACCAAAAGAAAGAAACCAAAACATAAGATTAATTGTGTGTACAAGAGTTATCAACAATGAATCCTTGGTTTTGTATTTATAGGATTAGAAAATTTAGGGAACAAGTTAGGTTGGGTTTGGGCTTCCCCTAACCCATGGCTAGTCGATCCATAACCCACAATGGGTTCTAGATCTTTCTTGTTCTCTAAATAATCCATATACAATACTTTCCTTTTATTCGTCTAACGATCGTTAGTCATTATTCCTTTAAATACTAACGGTCATTATGTTTTGTGTTTATTTAATAATTAACATAACATTTTATATTAATTATTAATCTTTAATTCTCATACGTAAAGTGTGCAATCTCGTGGTCTCGAGTTCGATCCTAACACACATCTATTAATATTTTGTCCATTAAACCAACAGCTCCCACTTGGACATATCTTAATAGTGTGATTACATCGGTTAGCGTCTAGCAACACTTCGATGCCTCTAGTACAGCTTGAGCAAGGATCCTGGAAAACCTTTTAATGATTTCTCATTATTATTATCCTTTTGTTTCTAATACCATGTTAAATAAATATATGGAATTAAGTCATTCTTTATTCAACCATTCTGTTTCTCGTTTTAAGTAATTGAGCAAGATTACCAAATCTTCTGAACATATTCAGGGGAGATCTTTGGGCGTGGCTACGCAAACATCTTTTCAACCCTACGAGGGGCCCAGGAGTATTAAAATCCAAATAAATTTGAATGAACAAATTCTATCTTGACTACGAGACTAACCCACAAACTTTGCAACACTTCTGGAAACAACCCTTATGACTACCAGTTACGTATAGCGTTAAGTTGTTCTACAGAATTGCACTACATTCATGACACTTATCTAGTATCTTAAGTCTGAGGATAACTATTCATGATTTACTTAATAACAATATTCATAAAGTAAAATCATGTAGTTGGGATAAGTCCTATATTCAATTAATTGAATATCATCTGAAATTGGTATGCTTTCTCATCAATATACTTTTAAGTATATTATACCAAATCACTCAGATATCTCTTAATTTAACGATACTCCATATCATTAATTGATAACGGACGATTTAGAATAAATTAATTTTTTCACGGATTAAACATGCAAATATAAGATACAATATATAATAAAATCAAACATACCAAGTATTTGATTTATTATAATAATTGTTTAACATCCTTTATCCAAATACTAAATAGATCAATGCATGAAAATTCTAGTTGATGAATTATGCCTCAAGTAATGATAATCATACTTGTTGACAAAGCATAAATCAACCAACTTGATCTATCGTAATTTTGAGAATACTTATTTTAAGAATTCAATTAGTGAAATCCTTGTATGTGTGCATTCACCAATCCACATAATAATTCATAAAGTGTGTGACATCCTTGATAACATCAAATAGTCCTGATTATTAAGTATCAATTTCCCCCGATAATGCTTGTAATTTATATCATTTATATGGATTTACGCTTGTTTTCCATTGTTTTCCACTTTCAGGTAAATTACGAGCATTGGAGCTAAAGAGACGCGGAACTGGAGAAATATCTAAAGATTTATCACAGTATGCTATTTTGAAGAAGTTACGGCGTAACTCCTCTCTCACATTACGCCGTAACTATTGCGTGACTCAGAATACCAACTTATCAAGAGGTTACGGCGTAACTCTTCCCAAAGGTTACGACGTAACTACATTAGGTCAAATGAGGATCCACGCCGCTGATACTTACGCCGTAACTACTACATCAATTACGGCGTAACCATGTTTATTGAAGACTACGGTGTAACCACTTATAAGGTTGCGCCGTAACTAGCAGATCTAGTGCTATTACGGAGGAATTTAAGGTTACGGCGTAACTCTTATTATAGTTAAGCCGTAACCCAGATCTGGCCTATAAATACCCACGAATTCCAGCATTTCTAATTATCCCATTCCACACACAAAAACCAGAGAATGTGGGAAAAAGATAGAGGAAGGTCCAGAGGAGCATACGGAGCTGTCTCCAAGGGAGAAATCACTCCCCTACGATAAGCATTAGCATTTCTTATTTTCTTTACTTACAATTCATGTATTTCGTACCTTTGAATATTGAATTGGTTTGTATGATTAATATGAGCGGCTAAGCACCTCTTGGTGCTGCCCTAGTTATGATTCCTTAATTGTTTTGTCTGTGTTTATTTTACTTCCGCATAATTATTTCTAAGTGTATGCATGCTTAGTTTATTGGTAGCCACCCTTGGTTCGGTTGTTTTGAATGGCGGTAGAGGCCAATTTCCTAGGAGATATGACCAACTGACCCTAGGTGAGCGGAATGAGACGGGGAAGGGTAAGATATGACCAACTGACAACCCTTTCCACTTGTGCGATTTGACCAACTGGTTACCCATCGTTTGGATGAATTTAAGAATTACGGGGTGCGTGTCTAAGTTCCTAACGGCCGGGCATTCACTATTATAAATCTAGCATGTAGCGGTACTTAATGACTTGGCTTAGGGGACCAGGAATAATAGGACTTATGAGGGGACACCTGACTTCTCCTGTGGTGGCATCGTTGCTGATAGGTTAGGGCGAATTGACCAAATGATGTCCTCTCGACTTTGACCCCACCTGAAGTAATTGGAAGTAAGTAGACATAGACATAACTAGCTAGGAGGATTAACTAGGTTAGCACCACTCTCCTCTATTGATTTCCCTTTACCATTTATTTGTTTTATTTACTTTTATTTGCTTTTAGTAGTTTAATAATTAAATTCCTTGTCAAAACCTTTATTAATCTGTGACACTAGACTTAATAGCAATCCAACACACATAGTTCTTGGGACGACCTCGGCTTTACCGATTACTACACTACACGCGACCGGGTACACTGCCCGTTAGTGCATTAGGGTAGACCATAGGTATAACGAAAATTTATAAATATTAAAACCACGGTCAAGTAAAACTCTGCATCAAGTTTTTGGTGCAGCCGGGAGCTATTTTAGGATTTCATATTAAGTCTGTTTTTAATTTTCTTTCTTAAAATGTCAGGATACAAGACTCGCAGCTCAAAGCATTTTCTGGCCACACCATTCGATGATCCGGAAAAGCACTTTCAGACAAGGAAAGTTTACTCTCCGGTTCCTATTCACAACATGTGCTGATTTTACGAATCAGACCAGTCTGACGCAGAACCGGAAGTCATCAATGAAGATATCAATAACTTAACGATGGAGCAGTATTTGGAGCGACCAAATGAGAACTGCCAACGAAGTTTCGCACAGGATTCTGATACTGAAAAATACTCTATTCCAGATCAAATCATTCGAGAGTTACGCAAACTTAAGTTTTCTGGAGATGAAGATGAGGACGTTCAGGATCATGTAGAAGAAGTTCTCCATTTATCCTCTATTTTCAACGTCAGAGGTACTCCGAGCTGTTCGGTGATTGCTTGGATCTTTCCTATGACTCTTACTGGGACCGCAAAGAAATGGTATAATAAAATCCTAACGAATATAAAGGAGCATGGGGAAAATTAAGAAAAGAGTTCGTCCAGCAATTTTGCCCCCCTTCAAAAATGGCCAAACTTCTAGGTAAAATCTACCAATTCGTCCAAGTTGGGGAAGAAACGCTTTACCAACCATGAGAAAGATTTAACGAGCTACTCTATCGATTCCCCACCCATGATTTGAAAAAACATCAGATCGTTTACGTCTTCTATCGTGGGATTAAAGCATTTACACGGGAACTTCTCGATTCCCCGAGACCTATTCCTAGCATGACTCCTGACCCAGCCCTTGAATGTATTCAACGGATTTCTGAACATTGCTACAAGTGGCATATGGATACAGGGTATGGACCGAGAGACAATTTCGATCATAAGGTAATGAAGACGATAACAAAACAAGAATACAATTATGGGAAAATTTTCAAAAAACAAAGGATTGAAAGAGAAGCCGAAGCCTGTAGGGTTGAGAAGGTTAAAAGTGTGTTTGGAACCAAGGTCGAGAGCAATCTTGAGAAAAAGATTCTTGACCAGATCAAGGAATCAAGAGAACGAGACGATAGAATTAAAAAATTGATGAAAACATTCGTAGATAATACAGTCTCTTCTCTCAAATGTCACGATGATAGGATTAAGAGATTGGAGAAGAGTGTTAGCTCATGTTCCGAAGCCATTTCTGATTACCTAGTAGCTCGAGAGGAGGAAGTTGTCCACACTGCAGAAACTATCCTTGAAGAACCTATGACCTTTTCGGAAAAAGTTAAGCGATGTATCAACATGGAAAGACAGTCACTTCTGGACCAAGCTTTACTGGTAAGCTCCCCTATCAATGATTCTATTAAAACTAAACATGATGATGTTCCGCAGGAATTAAGTAATGATGAGACAGTTCACCTCAATGAAAGATGTTCACCGGTCTTGAGAAACGAGCTATCACAAAAGGAAAAAGATCCAGGATGTTTTACTCTCCCTTTCTTGATTGAGAATCTCGATATGTGTAATACCCTTGCTGATCTGGGAGCAAGTATTAGCATAATGCCTCGTTCAATGTTCCTACGAATGGGGATTGGTGATTTAAAGCCAGCCAAGATGAAAATTGAAATGGCCGATCGATCTATGCAGTCGCCATTAGGCATCGTTGAAAATTTGTTGGTTAAGATCAAGAAATTCTTCTTCCCGGTGGATTTTGTAATTCTTGACATCCCCGAAGACAACAGAATACCTATAATTTTAGGCAGACCTATGCTTGCCACTGCCCATACAAAAGTAGATGTCTTTGCTGGAAAACTGACTCTTGAAGCTAATGGGGAAATTGCAACATTTCGACCTAATGAACTCATGTCTACTCCTCAAAAGGTATGTGCAGTTGACCCTGTAGGCAATTTTGGTGACGCTCTTGAAAATTTTCTTAGTGATCCCCCAGTTCCTGGCGAGATTAATTCAGGAAGAGATTTTGATGTTTTCGTCAACTTCGAGGAAGAGCATAATTTAGGAATCAGTGATAAAGACCTCTCAAGTGATGTTAAAATGGCCCATTGGCAAGATAACTCGGTGAAGCCTTTTTCGCAAACCAATCAGCCTAGATTTCATGAAGTAGGAACTCGCATAGATCATAGACACCCGTATTATCTAAAGATCTCATGCAAAATCGGATTCATCGACTTTCATCCATTTATTGACACAACTTCACCAGTCAACATCATGTCGAAAGAATGTTACAACCGAGTTATGAAGAAAGAATTAGAATATAAAGGGAATAACTTTCTTGGGTTCGAATCCAACACCCATGTTTTCGTCGGAGCTCATTCATTTTTGGTAGACTTTATGGTTTTAGATGACGTAAGCGAGTTTCTGGAAGATGGACTTACGGGGGTAATTTTAGGAAAACCTGTAACATATTGGATTTCACATACACATCATAACACAAACATAAGTTGGCGTATACTATGGTTTTAGAGAGAGAAAGTTAGAGGTTTGGGAACTTTAGTGAGAGAAAGAAAAATCTTATTATGAGCTCCAACTCTCTACCTTGGAAGGTAGAGAGTATTTATAGTACTTACATAAAACGCCACCTACGGGCTGTGGATCAGGCATACATTAGGTAAAGACCCATCCGTCCTCCACGGTGTTACTTAACTAAATACTACTTAACTTGTAATAATCTCGACTACTGAGCTTTCTAATGATTACATATACTTGAGATGACCGACTCTTTAATAACTGGATTTACTAAATCCTAACAATCTCCCCTAAGGGAGGTCACCTCAAACACACATTAAAATTACATTGAATACAAAAAGATATTACATTATAAATTGTTCTTGCATTCTTGATGTAGGACTTTGCTCTGAAGTTTGTAGTCATTGATTCTTCATTATTGCATGTTTGGTTAATCTAAGTGGAGGTCTTTAATCGATCCATGTGATACGAGTTTTGAGCCGGCTTTGAGATCATCAAGACTCATAAATCTCGACTCATCCATTGTGGTGTTGATATTATGTGATGTTGTGACTTTTGGACCGACATGCTCACATTTTGGATCATGATTTCTTCTTATCGTAGTAGCGGAAGCTTTCGTTGATTCATGATATTGGCAAGCGTAGCAAAGCATGGAGTGAAAATATCAGAGTCATTAATGCACTAATCATGATTTCTTTAGATATGAATGTGTTGTGTGAGCATGTGGCTATGAATTGACGCTCCATTCGATCGCGCAAGCGTCGGGTGTTATTGCATAAAACAGTTAGCAATAAAGCACACAAGAGTGTCTTTGATCACTTTTGTTGAATGAGGTACACGCCCACGGTTCCCGTTGATGATTACAATCTACGCCGTGATCGTATAATTCGAAGAATCTCCTTGACACGGTTTTGCATTTCTACTGTTCTCAAACCGGAACGTCTCAAAGAAGAAAACACGGAGTGAGTGAACCAGCGAATTAAGATTCACTGATTGATAAGAAGAGATTTGAAAAACAATCGTGTATCGCTCAATAGAAATTGTTTTTGCAATACAACGAAGGTTTTAATGAAAATCAATTATCAATCATAAACACCTTTTATTTTGAAATATTTGTACACAGTCAATGTGCTAAAGAAAATAGTTTTTAAGCACAACGACCGGTTTTTCAAAGGTATCCGTCAATCCATAACCTGAACAAGGATTTATTCAAAAGATTGAATCTCCCCATTGTTTCTGTTCAGTTGTCACATGGTTGATATATTGAATAGATCTCACATGCCACCCACCAGGAGCTTGTTTGATGTTGGCTCCAGAAGGCTTTCCATCTTCATTGTGAATGTGTTTGCATATTGATGAGTGCTAAAACACACATCATTTTATATCTAAAAATATATGCTAAATCGGACTAATAACCATTAAATATGTCAAATTATATTGCAAAAATGTTGTATATGTGTTATTATGTCTTGCTGGTACAAGGGTTTGAAAACAAAGCAAAAACGGTGATTTTCGGATGAGTTTCGACTATATTTCCATGTTTTTCGAAGTTCAAAAGAAGTCGCAAAAAATTATCCGAGCACACCATTGGAAAGATCACGAAATATCGAGTCAAGTGGTTATTTTATTTGGAGCATCGATAAAAGAGAAGAAAAATTGAAAGATTAAATGAGCTCGAACGAAGATTATTTTTAAAGATAATGGCTAAAATTGGATCAAGTAAAAGAGCATTAAAAAGAATTAAATGCAAAAGACTTAACACAAAAGAGCTCTTGGTCTAGTGGGTGGGGACATGTTTGTTAAGCAAGAGGTCAAGTGTTCTATCCCCACTAATGGCATAATTTTTTTTGTATTAACTCTTAGCTGCCAAGTGAAGCCCACTCGAATTAACTCTCAGGCCCAGCGAGGCCCAGCAGTCCGGTCCACTAGCAGACAAGCCATAAAACCCAGCAGCCCAAAGAACTTGATAATAAGCAGCAGTCCAGCGGAGACAAGATATTTGATACATAAGGAATTTTATGAAGGGTAATATCTGTTGTATGCATGTGCGTGGACTGTACATGTTAAAATAAAATAACAACTAGCACGTGAACGCTGTCTCACCCACTCACTTGCTCCACTTTGCTCCAGCCAACAAAAAGTCGCCACGTGTCCAAGCACTACCAAATGGAATACGAGAATGATATTTCCTAGGAAGGATCGAGATATATATCACTTGGCTATAAAAAGAGCACCAGATCCGAGACTTCATTTATTACCAACACATTTAATATTACACACACTTCATTTTTATTTAGTAGTAGTTTTAGTAGCTTATTTTCTTTAGCTTATTGCTTAAGCTTTTAGCTTATTTTTAAGAACTTATTGTATTCAAATAAATATTTATTGCTTATTAATGATAATGATGTTTATGGAGATTACTTAAGTGCTTATTTTCTTCATCTCTTTCTTTCTTTTCTTTTCTTTTCTTATCTAAATAAGCCATAATAGCTTATTTTTTGTGGTTTATTAGATTACTTTTAGTGAGAAGCTCTCTTATAGCTTTTCAACTTTAATCCTTTTACATATCTTTTTATCTTGAATAAGCTCTTCCTTATAGCTTATCTTTAGATATAAAAGACTAAATTTTGGGTAGCTTTTCATATAGTTTTTATTCAATGACTTTTATATTTTAGTTTCTTTTCAAAAACTCTTTTATTTACTTAGATTTATTTTCTTTTTCAAACTTCTTTTATAAAAAAAAAAGTTTTAATCTTTTTATCTTATCTCTAGCTTATTTATTTAGATTTAGTCCTTAAATATACCCAACTCACGTTTAATCTTCGGATTTGAACCTCTTAGTTTTGGGTGGATATTGGATCTAATCTTTAAGCTTTTTTCTTTGCTTATTTTGTTTAAAGTTTAGTGCTTTTTAGATCAATAAGCTTTTCCATAGCTTATTTGATCCATAATATTCTTTTCTCTAACCTTGATAAAGTTGTGATCTTGCTTAGTTTCTCATCATTTTCATCTTGGGCGCTTATGAAAGGGTTTTATAAAACTTTCTTATTAACTAAAGTTTAAAAGCTTTTTAGTCTTAATAAGCTATTTAGTTAATAAAGTCACAAACTTTATTAAATATTTGGTCTTATTAAAGCTTTTAAAGAACTAAACTTTAGGGTTTGATAGGTTTATAAAATCGGTGGTTTTATTAGCCTGTATTGTAGATCGGGTTCTATTTTCCTTACTTTCTTTTAAATTGTGGAAAATGATGTTTGTTGAGCTTATTATTATTATCTTTGTTGGTTTACTTATGACTATTAGTGAGTAGATTTTTATTATGTTTGTTAAGTGATTGGTGAATTGTGAAATTTAGTGTGGAATATTAGAGATTATTAATTGGTAGCCTTTGGTTTACTTGGTTTGATTTTTAGAAACTTTAACCGGCAAAAGCCGTTAAGGATTTTAACTATTTAACCAAGTAGATTTTATCTAGATAAAAAGTAGGATTTTCAATATAAACCAACGTTGTGAGAAAAATCTACTTTTTAAACGGATAATTAAAGGTTGTTAATTAATAATTTCGGATAATCGATGATTTGAGTAGTTGGTTATTTTAACGGGCAAAAGCCGTTGGTATAATTAATTATTTAAAGTCTACTAATTTTTACCTCGAAAAAATAATTGTTTTCAATATAAGCCAATGTTGTGAGGAAATAATTTGTTTCGACAGGTATTAATTACATAAGTGCTTTTAAGGAAAAATCCACACTTAATGAACTTTTCACCACACTTGACAAGCATAGCTTTTTATCATATATTGTTAGTCGGTATTATTTGCTATTAGTTTAATTTTTATCTCTCTTAGAATAGTTTCTTTATTCATTAGTATAAAAAGTTTTAAATTAGCCTACAAAACCAAACAAAAACCAAAACGATAATCAAGCATCGTTTATAACGAACAAACATAAACATAAAATTCAATTCATCTCTCGCCTAGGAATACGACATCCGGAAGGTTGATTATTACTTGTCCTCAAGTAGTGATTGATTCTTAATCGGGAATACAAATTTTAAAACTGCCCTTCGCTGCAAAAATAACGAATCACATATCACTCAGATGTTCTGGCAATACCACAAGGATAATGCGTTGGACTCAAGATATAATCTCTATTTCCACATTGTGTGAAACAGAGAGTCTTCATTGAAAGTGTCCTAATGAGATTTATTGATGATCTCGTGGCTCTAGACTCAATTGTGCATATTTGGTTCCTATGCCGGAGACTAGGGAGAGGGTCTCCTTCTTTAATACCAACTATCTCTAAGAGAAAGTCGATAGATTATGTCGGTTCCCCATGAGAATGAAATAAGTCCTTTTAAGAGGAACTTGAGTGGTTTGGGAAGTTGTAGTGCAGTACGTCACTGGATCCATGACGTCTTGTCTTCAATACCGGCATTACCTTGGTAACTACTAGTAGCATATGTATTGAACCCGGTTACTGCCCTAAGGTTGAATTATTGGAGGGCTATTTCTTTTCACCCTTTTCATATTCATTTCTTTTTCATTATTTAACCCCTTCAGTGCTTACTGAGACTTCATAACTAGAACCTTGTTGGGTTTATTCCATTTCTAGCTCTATCTCAGTCCGCACTCTTCCCATATCTCACTTTTCTCCTTTTTTCATTATACCTAAAGACTTCTACACTATCTAGTGGATTGTCCCTGGGTAGATCTCTCAGGTTCTGGCGGATCATGGGAACAAATACCTAACCTAACCATCCTTATATCACCATACATAAAGTAAAATTGGTCGGTCTATTTGGTATTGTTCATCTGCCATTGGAACCAATTGAAAACCATTTGAAAATCAATCCAGATACTTGTGATATATTATCAAAGCATTTTGCACCTGAATTGTTTTTGATATTTTTAGAACAAGAGCTCCCCCTCAACATGTGCATCACGCATCATTTTGTAATGGAAATAATTTTCATCTTTGAGGGATTGGCATGCATCTAAGAGTAGTTATATGAAGAATGTGGTTTTTCAAAATAGTTGCTCACCCTCAATATGTGCATGGAAATTTGAAGATGTTTTGCACATATTAGGAAAAGACTGCACATTTGAAATAAATTGATCACGTTTCAAATCTTAGTGGTTTAAGATAGATGCTCCCCCTCAACATGTGCATGGAAAATTTGAAATCGTTTGGCACATGTGAGAAGGAGAGCTTGTACATCCTTATAAAACCATTTACCGAATTATCAGTTTAAATCCAATTTAAATCACAAATTCTCCCCCGATCACAATTATCAAATCATTTGAGATTTGTGATCTCTGTAGATTTAAATTAAATTTGAAAGCTTTTAAGGAGAGTTGTGACTTGATTATGAAAACGTTTTAACTGAAAATGATCGGATTTTGAGACTTTAAACTCAATTGATTAAGCATGCATGATTATCTTTTGAAAAACAATTGTATGACAAATAACCTTTTGATTTAATTGAAATCATTCTCCCCTTCAATCAATGACATGAGTTGTTGATTGAGAGATAGATATTTTTGACAAACATTAAGTCCAGATGATTTTCAAAAATAGAGTCCGAGTTATTTTTCAAAGCAATTAGTTTTCATTATATAGTAAGTAATTGTTTATAGAATCAGAGCATGAGATTTAAAAACAAGATAAAGTATGACTCTGTTCTTTCTTTGAAAAGCGGGTTATTGCCTAAAATGACAATAAACCATTTTTTTTACTTTCTCCCATAATTTTTTTTTTAAACATTCGAACAACATCTAAATACCCGGGTCATTCTTTGAATGACAGCACAAAGACCGTAGATATTATCGAATAGAGGAAAACAAGACAAAAAGACAAAAAAAAATTTTTTTTGAAATTGTTCAAGATTTTTCAATTTTTATGGATTTTTTAAAAGTTTTATAATTTTCTATTTTCTTTTTGAAGGTTTTGAAAATTTGTATTTTTGTTTTTCGAATAACTATTTACAAGAGATAGATGAAGAAAGACCTTTACTCCTCGTTTTTCTCTTGAAGACGTTTGAGTGTTTCCGGTTGTAGACTCTTTAGACCAAGTCGTGGGAGAATAAACTCAAAACGTTCTCTAAGAAGAGCTTTGGTGAAGATGTTTGCTAACTGGTATTCAGTCCTCACAAAGTATAGTTCCACCACACCGTTTTCAACTTGCTCCCTGATGAAATGATGTCGAATGTCGATGTGCTTTGCTCTTGAGTGTTGTACGTGGTTGCATGAGAGAGCAATATCACTTTTATTATCACAGTACAGAGGGATTTTGTCGAATACAAAGCCATAGTCGATAATTGGGATCTCATCCATAGGATTTGAGCACAACAAGATGACATGGCTATGTATTCAACCTCTGTAGAAGAAATAGAAGTACTCATTTGCTTCTTTGAAGACCAGCTCACAAGCTTATCACCCAAAAACCGAGCACCTCGGGACGTTCGACGAGTATCTTGACATCATGCATGATCAGGATCTGCATAGGCTGTTAGTGACATACCGGTGTCCTTCGGGTACCAAAGTCCCATATTGATTGTTCCTTGGAGATACCGAAAGACTCGTTTAACCGCTTTAAGGTGCTTTTTGGTAGGCTTAGCCTGGTATCTTGCACACATGCACACAGCGAACAAGATGTATGGTCTACTAGTTGTGAGGTACATCAGGGATCCAATCATACTACGATATTTTGTTTGGTCTACCATGATTCCTGAGTGGTCCTCATCTAGTTTAGTACGCTCTATCATGTGAGTGTCAACAGGGTCACTAGAATCAAATCCAAATTTCTTTAAGATCTCATTTGCATATTTAGATTGATTTATGAAAATGCCTCCGGGACTTTGTGAAATTTGTAATCCCAAGAAAAATGACATTTGTCCCATCATTGACATTTGAAATTTAGAACCCATTTCACTTGAAAAACGGTCACATTCATTGGGGTCAGTCGAGGAAAAATGATATCATCAACATATATTTGAACGTGAATTAAATGTTTGCGACTTTCGGTGAACAATGTCGGATCAAGTGCTCCTTTGCTGAATCCAGTAGATAGAAGAAACTTTGATAGCGTATCATACCAAGACCTTGGAGCTTGCTTCAAACCGTAAAGAGCCTTCTTCAAACGATAGACGTGAGTAGGATGCTCTGGATTCACAAAGCCTCCAGGTTGGCTGACGTATACGACTTCTTTAAGAACTCCTTTAAGAAAAGCCGTCTTTACATCCATCTGATATACAACAATGTTCTTACTTGCAACATTAGCCAAGAAGATTCTGATTGCCTCAATACCCTCCTCTTGACGGTATCCTTTTGCAACCAATCGAGCCTTGTTCTTTAAAACATCACCATGCTCATCAAGTTTTACTTTGAAGATCCACTTTAGAGCAATGATCATTGCACAATCTGGAGCAGGTACTAATTCCCATACATCTAGTCGATCAAACTCATGAATTTCTTCTTGCATGGCATTGAACCAGCTGTCTTCATTCATGGCAGTTTTCACGTCTTTTGGTTTGATCTTAGAGAGTACGGAATTGAAGAAGCACCATCAAGCATCGGTTCCAAGTTGTTTCCGTGTGGATACTGGATGAGAGGGGTTTCCAATGATGTTGTCTAATGAATGATCATGTGTCCATTTTCTGCGGTGTTCATATGGTTGTTGTTGTGGAACTGAAGTAGCATGATGAGTGTGTAAATACTCATCATTTTTGGTTAAATCTGAACTGCAAAACGTTTAAAATTGCTCAGAAATGCATCAAAATACTGAAAATATTCCAAAATTGCATTTTATATGTTTCAGATGCAAGCTTGTATACGGGTGTACTCCATCGGGTGTACTCCATACAAGCTTATAAAACACCCATCGGGTGTACTCCATACAAGCTTGTATACGGGAAGGCGTGTCATCTACCGCTTGAGCTGGAGCACAAGGCATACTGGGCCTTAAAACATGCCAACTTCGATATTCAGACAGCTGGTGATCACCGGAAAGTTCAAATGAATGAATTAAATGAACTCCGTGATCAAGCATACGAGAACTCTTTGATCTACAAACAAAAGACAAAGAAGATTCATGACTCCAAAATCAAAACCGCGTTTTCAACGTCGGTGATCGAGTCCTTCTTTTCAACTCAAGATTGAAGATTTACTCGAGAAAACTAAAATCCCTGGTGCGGACCATTTACCATCACTAAAGTATTTCCTTATGGAACCATTGAGTTATCTCAACCCGATGGTCCAAACTTTAAATTGAATGGTCATCGGTTGAAGCATTATTTTGGAGAGGACATTCCTCCTGTGGTTGTCCCGGATCTACAAACTTTCCCCATGAACCAATGAATGCGGGATCGAGTCAAGCTAGCGACTCGGGAATCAAAAACAGTAGCATGCCATATGGGTTTTCACCCATATTTCTGACTTCTTTCTATCTTTCTACCACCCTAGTGTGGGGGGGGGGGTTGCCCCACATGTTGTATATAAGTTTTCTCAAAAAAAAAAAATCTTTCAAATAATGGCCGTAGTATTTCCCTTTTACGTTCTCAGTTTCGGCATAACCGCCGGTGCTTTGAATATTGAGGGCAATATTCATTTCTAAGTGTGGGGGGGAATTCTCACGAATTTTATCATGTAATTAAACCGCCCAATTCCCCCATTTTTTTTGGCCAAAATTTTTTTGGAGTAAGTGTTTTACACTTACTCAACTTATGGTTATCAGTTCGCCATGTCTAATAAACAAAAGGATTGGCTAATCCAGGAGCAAACGGCTCTTGGTAAAGATATCTCAAGTCCGTTGACGGCTTGCAATTTGCCCAAAATTGTATGGTATTCAACTCACCATATCCTTAAAAGTGAAGAGTTGGCTAGCCCGCAAGTTTATGGCTTGTGGTAAAGGCAGTGGAAAATCCATAATTGGTAATCAGCCCACCAAAGATAATATTGATAATTTATCTAAGAGTTGGCTAGTCCAGAAGCAAACGGCTTCGGTAAAGACAAATCAAATCCGTTGGAAGTCGGTGGTTTGCTCAAAATCACATGGTTATCGGTGTACCATGGTTCTTACTTGAACTGAAACATTTGGCTACTCCAGAAGTAATGGATTTTGGTAAAGAGATTCAAATCCATTAAGTTTTTCTCAAAAGATTGCTAGGGACTAGCAATAGTTTAGTGTGGGGGATTGATGAGTGTGTAAATACTAATCATTTTTGGTTAATCTGAACCGCAACGTTTAAAATTGCTCGAAATGCATCAAAATACTGAAAATATTCCAAAATTGCATTTTATATGTTTCCGATGCAAAATGTTCAAAATCAGATGAAAAATGAGCTAAGTTTGCATAATTGGCAGTTTCAGTCCCCAAGTTTCAAAAGTTGTCAGAAATAGTCCCTGAGCACTTAATTTCAAAAGAAAAATCACCAAAGGTCCTTTTAAAATCATAATTTGTCAAAATTAGTCCTTTGGTGAAAAATATCAAAAGTTTTGAGAAATTACAAATTTGGTCCTTCAAGTTTAAAAATTGGCAAAAATGGTCCTTGGAAATTGTAAAATGTCAAGTTTGGTCCTTGTACTATTGGAGCTTGTCACTCTTGGTCCCTTGGAACAACTTTGCAAATATGGCAGCCTTGGTCCCTTGTTTTTCAGAATTTACACAAAAGGTCCTTGTTATTATTAAGCCTAAACACCTTTGGACCTGCCATTACCCATTATGGCCCCCTGCCAAGCCATTTGGACCCCTGTCTATTTGACCCCCCTTCAATATAATAGCCGGTCAACCTCGGTCAAACAAACCAACTCGCGCCCTTTTTCCCTCTTCCTCACCAACTAGCCTGCAAACACACCATCTCCCATCCCTCCAGCTCAAATTCCACTCCCCTTATCCCTCCACCTCCACCAAACTCCAAAGAGCATTAAATGCATCTCTTACCCCTCACTCAACCCTCCCAGTGGATATAATACATTTTGGCGCCAAATTTGATCAAACGGCTAAAAACTCCTCAGCTGATCCAATGGTTTAGATTACTGGTGGGATATGCTCAGAGTAGGGAGAGAAGATATCTGCTATAAAAAGAAAGCAATAGAAGAAAGAGAAGGGTAGTCCTTTAGTTTTTAAAATTCTATGTATGTCGTTTTTAATATATAAGTTTTAGTTAAGCTTAGAAATTGTAATCTTTTGTGTTATTGTACCAAATTCAAGTTATATTATCAGTATAATCTACTTTAAGCATCAATTTCAAAGTTTAACTCCATTTCATATTTTTGAGTTCACTGTTGCAAATTTCAATTTCAAACTCTTATGTTCAAGTCTTTAGCAGCTTATTTTTAAGCTCAAATAAGCTTATTAAAGCTCCTTATAGCTTTTGGTTAGCTTAAAATCAAGTTTCAAGCAATTTTGGATTCTGGTCAACAAAAGTCAAACTGGGTTCATTTGGTGATGGAATTGGATATGGGTTGATGCAGAAATGGATTTGGGTTGATAATGAGCTAGGTTAGGGTTTGGAATAGGTTAGTTGTTCCTGTGCTCAGTGGCAAGCCATTGTGGCTAAGGACAAATTGTAAGTTATTTTCAAGAAGTGTTGCATAATCTGTATTTGTGATTTAGATTAGTTCTTACCTGTTTAATTAGTTGTATTTAGAGTAATTAGAGTGAGTTTGATCAATAGCATTAGCTTGTTCAGTAGTTTGTGTAGTGTAAACTTACAAATCAGTCATATTAATTTGTGTTTGGATTTGCTTTGCAACATCTCGTGATTTAGGCTTGTTCAGTGGTGAGACTTGTTGTCTTAGGCTTGTGTATCTCAAATATACTCATTCAAGTCATAATTTTGCATCTGCAAACAACAAAAGTCAAAATCTTATTGAATCTGTCTTAAGTACTTAATGTTGGGGTTTTGAAAGGCAAAACCTTGTTCTGTGTTTAGAAATCAGTAGAATAGCCTAATATAGTTTTATTTCATCTTATAACATCAATCTTAGTCTTTAAAATCAGTTGCAAAGTTCATTAAAGTCAAACCTTTCAAAACTGTTAAAAGTCAAAAGTTGAAATTCCAGTTTTTCACCCAACTAGGATGATTTTTCATTGATTCATCTTTGGGCCAAATCAAGTGAAATTGGGGTTTCAAGAGGTTCAGTTGGTCTATTTTCTTATCACCATTTTTGTAGAATTTTGTGAAATTTTTATAAGCTTCAAAATGGCTTTTCAATTTGGGCCTATTTGCCCGTGCCTGACTCAGTGAATCTGAGTGCACAGGGTCTTGCAGGGCTTGTCAAAAGCTCAATAGAGCTTGTCTAGGTTTCATTTTTGGTTTACTAGTTCTTGGCCAGGTCTATTTCAAGTTCCAACTGTTTTTCATTTTCAGCTAGTTGGGTAGCTTGTGCTTAAGCTCAAAGTAGTGACCTCAAACTGTTTTTTAACTCATAAGCTCAAATCATCAAATCTAGTTAATCAGTATTATAGAGGTTAAAAGTAGTTGATATTAGTTGCATTTAAGTACTTGTAGCATAATATAGCTTCTGTGAAAGTTTGGTGCTCAGTTGGTGCCTTGTGCTTATTTCAAGTGCTTCTTTATAAGCACTTTACATTGCAGTTCCACATTCTTGCACACAAGCTACTGTTTTTATAATTTTATTAGATTCATAATATTATTTTAGACTTTTCTTGAATTTTTCAGATTTTTCTAAGTCAGTTTGCTATTTTTCTTCATTTAAAACAGTTTTTTGTACTTTTTAATTAGCTTTTAATACAATTAAATCAGAAAAGTTTCAAAAAAATAATTTTTCATTTTTCATAGGTTAAGATAAATATAAAAGTCAAAAATAATTTTCAGATTTTTCTTAGTTAAATTTGTATTTTTAAGCAATTTAAGTAGTTTTAAATAGTTTTTAATTCATAAAAAATAGAAAAATAATCAGAAAAATACAAAAATAGTTTTGAAAATTCTATTTTGTTATTTTAGATTTTTCCAAGTCAAAATTTTATTTTTCTAACTTTATTTCATATTTTCTTGTATTTTAGGCTATTATTAAATAGTTAAAATTAGTTTTAATTTATAATAATTAGATAAATAGTTATAAAAATAATTTTCTTTTTCTATAAATTTTCTTTTATCATTAGGTTTGTAAAAATGTCATTTTCATATTTTTAGGATTAATATTGTTATAGTTTCACATTTTCTTTTGTACGTCGCGTAATTTTTAATTTAAGTTTTATCATAAACATCATTTTGCAAATAGTGATAGCGTTTATTTAATATTTTTTATCTTTTTAATTCTCTTTAATTTGCATTTAAGCCCCTGTAATTTATACACTTTTTCTGTAAGTTATAATTAATCAAACCTCTTTTCCGTTCAAATCTCTCGATCACTATTCGTTTGGTGATTCATCGCATAGCTCGCTGGGACATAACGACCCGGGGAAACACTATACTCTCCTGATCTTCATTGCATTTGTTTCCAGACTGTTTTAAGTTTGTTACGGTTAGCCATTCACAAGTGGCTAGCTTGCGTGATAAAACTTGACCGTCTGGGATCGAATCAAATTTTTGGCGCCGCTGCCGGGGAGCTGTGCTGATTATCTTCCGTCTAGCAGATTAGTAATTTGAATATTCACTCTTTGTTCATACCATCCATCTATCTATATATATATATCCATATTTTCTTATAAAAAACCCAAAAACATCCAAAAACGTATAAAACACAAAAATATTTTCCTTTTGTTTCTATATATGTATCAAAGATAAAAATACAAAAAGATTTGTCGTTTTCTTTGTTTAATAATAACAACATAAAATATTACCACCGCAAACCAAGGCAGTGTACTACCTAACTGGGGGTACGACCATAATAAGTTCCCGAACCTAAGATTAAAACTTGCCTTTGTGTCCTTGTGATTGGTGTACCTTTTTCAAAGAAGCCATTCATCTTGTGATTATTGGTTTAAGTTCACTGTTGTTTTGCCTCGATTTTCTTTTAATTGGATTTGTTGTTATATCTACTTGTCAAAACCAGAAAACTCAAAAAAGATTCTTCTTTGCCCCCATTTTCATAATTCACTTTCATTATTCTCTTCCTTAACTCTGAGATCTCTTAGAGTTAACTCTAGTGTATGCGCACTCGCTTTTCTAGATCTGTAAGCCCATTTCGTGAGCTTGTCAAGATTCCAAGAAGGCGTGTCCGTAGACTTTCTGCTCCATCAGTCGGATCTGAGATCCGGACTGCTCACACTACTTCCGCTATCATGGCGGAAGAACGTCCTATGTGTGAGCTTCTCCAGGCACCCATCGACGGGTATGGAGACGCTATTGTTATCCAGCCATTGTGGCTGAAAATTTTGAACTCAAAACCGGGTTACTGAATCTTGTAACCTCAAGTCAATTCTATGGTTTTGAGCGGGATGATCCTCATGCTCATATTCGATGGTTTAACAAGATTGCATCTACCACCAAATACAAGAATGTCCCTACTGATGTTGTTAAGCTTCTTCTGTTCCCATTTTCTCTTGAGGGGCAAGCCCGGATTTGGCTTGAAAAACAACCCCCTAAATCAATTGAGACATGGGAAGACCTGGTGAAGAAATTTGTGAATGAGTTCTATCCACCTTCCAAGACCACGAGTCTTAAAAACAAAATCATCAAGTTCACACAAAAGTTTGATGAATCCTTCAGTGAATCGTGGGATCGTTTTAAGGAGTTGCTTCGCAAATGTACTCACCACGGTTTCTCCGAGTTGATGCAACTCGATACTTTCTATAATGGAGTGAGTCAATCTGATCAAGATTCTCTCAATTCCTCCACGGGAGGAAATTTCTTAAGCAAAACTGTCAAAGAAGCTTTAGCGATCATTGAAAACAAGTCTAAAGTCCGCACTGCACGAAGCAAGCCAGTTGTTTCCCAAGTCAATGTTGGTCCTTCTTCTTCATCGCCCGTGAATCAATCTAGCACCGATGCTAAGATTGACAAACTCACGAAAGCAATTCAAGCTTTGGTTCTCTCCAACCAAAAGAAAGTTTCTTTTCCACAAACTTCACCTCCTGCTGAAGTTAAGAAAGTGGAAGTCTGTGTTACTTGTGATGGTCCCCATGCTTACTACAATTGTATGGCCACCGATGGTAACCCTTTTGAAGCTAATGATGTGGGTGGGATTTCTAATCAAGGAGGCAACCAATATCGTGCTCCTATAGACCCGAACCACCGTCCTAACCACTACCCTGGACCTCCCGGTTTCAACCAAAACCGTAATCAAAATCAAAATAGACCAAACCAAGGTTTCCAAAACCAAGGTAATTTTAGTCCAAACAACGGTTTTCAAAATCAAAATCAAAATTTCCAACACCAAGGAAATTTCAATAGAAACCCAGGTCAGGGAAATTACAACCCAGGGTATTTTCATGGCAATAATCAAGGAAATTTTCAAGGCCCTAATCCTAACAATAGAGGCCAGAATTTTCCTGTGCAAAATCAAGCCATTGTTCCAACTGGACCATCATCTGATGAGTTGTTGAAACAATTCATGAAATCCCAAGAGGAAATGAACAGGTTGTTAGTAAGCCAGATTTCTGACATTAAGAAGTCTTTAAATGATCGACCATCGGGCTCAGGAAAACTTCCGAGCAACACTATCGCTAACCCGAGGGAAGATGCAAAGGCGATCACAACCAGAAGTGGTGCTTCTTATGATGGACCCGCTATTCCTACCACCTCTTCTTCTTCTCTTCCTAAGGTAGTGGAAAGCGAACCTGAGGCGACAAAGGACAAGGAACTTCCTACTAATAACGGAAGTACCAGCAATGTCCATCCTCAGGTTGTCCCGAAACCCAAAACCAAACCTGGAGTTGTTTTTGAACCTCCAGTTGGTAACCCCAAATCCAAAACTTCTATTCCTTACCCCTCACGTTTAAATGAGCAAAAACTCCGCGAGAAATCCAGTCATCAAATGGAAAAATTCTTTCAAATTTTCCAAGAGCTACATTTTGACATAACCTTTGCGGATGCCATCATGCTGATGCCCAAGTTTGCATCGACTCTCAAACACATGTTGAGCAATAAGGAAAAGCTGTTTGAAATGGCCAAACCTCCTTTGAACGAGAACTGCCTTTGTTCGTTAAAGAAGCTTCCCTAGAAGCTAGGAGATCCCGGAAAATTTCTTCTTCCTTGTGTTTTTCCTGGGATGATTGAATGCTTTGCCCTTGCTGATCTTGGTGCAAGCATCAATCTGATGCCTTATTCAGTGTGGAAGAAACTTTCTCTTCCGGAACTTATTCCTACCTGCATGACTCTTGAGCTTGCAGATCGTTCTATATCGCGTCCTCTTGGTATCGCCGAGGATGTATTTGTGAAAGTAGGAAAGTTCCATTTTCCAGCTGACTTCGTGGTTGTTGATTTCGATGCCGATCATCGGGTTCCTCTCATTGTTGGACGAGGATTCCTAAGAACAGGCCGTGCTCTTATTGATGTATTTAAGCAAGAAATCACGTTACGTGTGGGTAATGAAGCTGTTACCTTTAACCTTGATCAAACTTCAAGGTACTCCTCAAATTATGATACTGAATCAGTTAATCGAGTCGATTTAATTGATATTTCTTCAGAGGAGTACTCTCAAGAGTTTCTTGGTTATCTTCATAATTCTGTGAGTGGGGATTCCACCACATCTTCTAAACCTATCATTGCCGACTCTTCCCCCTCTCTCTCTCCGTTTGAGGGAGGTGACTTCCTTCTGGAAGAGATCGATGAATTTCTTGCTAGTGATGAATCAATTCCGCCTGGAATTGATGGTGTTTATGATTCGGAAGGGGATATTCTTTATCTTGAGCAATTGTTAAATGAAGATCCATTACCTTCACTCCCTCCGAAAGAAATCACAATTGAGGAAATCAAATCAGTACAAACTTCTACTGAAGAATTTCCCGAGGTTGAACTTAAGGACCTACCTCCTCATCTCGAGTATGCATTCTTGGAGGGTGATGATAAATTACCCGTCATAATTGCTAAAGACTTAACTGAGGAGGAGAAAACTGCTCTCATAAAGGTCCTGAAGTCACACAAGCAAGCAATTGCTTGGAAACTCTCCGACATTAAGGGTATAAACCCTGAGTTTTGTACTCACAAAATCTTGATGGAGGATGACTTCAAACCAGCAGTTCAACATCAGAGAAGGGTGAATCCTAAGATTCATGAGGTTATCAAACAAGAGGTTCTCAAACTTCTTGATGCCGGTTTAATTTACCCGATCTCTGATAGTCCTTTGGTTAGCCCAATTCATTTGCGTTCCAAAAGGGTGGCATAACTGTTGTCACGAATGAAGAAAACGAGTTAATTCCAACTCGATTGGTTACGGGATGGCGTGTGTGCATTGACTATCGCAAGTTAAACGAAGCCACCCGTAAAGACCATTTTCCTCTACCCTTCATGGACCAGATGCTTGAGAGATTAGCAGGGAACGAGTACTATTGTTTCCTTGATGGTTTCTCGGGTTACTTTCAGATCCCCATTGATCCGCTGGATCAAGAAAAGACCACATTCACCTGCCCATACGGAACATTTGCCTACAGACGTATGCCTTTTGGCCTATGTAACGCTCCTGGCACGTTCCAACGATGTATGATGGCAATTTTCCACGACATGATCGGGGAAACAATGGAGGTGTTTATGGATGACTTCTCGGTCATTGGGGATTCGTTTCAAACATGTCTCTCCCATTTAGAAAAAATGCTTCAAAGGTGTGAAGACACCAATCTTTGTCTAAATTGGGAGAAGAGCCACTTTATGGTCAAAGAAGGCATAGTCCTTGGCCATAAGATCTCCAAAAACGGGATTGAGGTTGATAGAGCAAAAGTTGATGTTATTGCTAAATTGCCTCATCCTACTACCGTCAAAGGTATTAGGAGTTTTCTAGGTCATGCCGGGTTTTATCGTAGATTCATACAAGATTTTTCTAAAATCGCCGGCCTATGACCCATCTTCTTGAAAAAGATGCTCCTTTTATCTTCTCACCTGAGTGCGTCGAAGCTTTTGAAACATTAAAGAAAAAGCTTACGGAAGCACCCATTCTTGTTGCCCCGACCTGGGATTTACCCTTTGAGCTCATGTGCGATGCAAGTGATTTTGCTATCGGTGCAGTCCTGGGGCAACGAAAAACCAAGCATTTTCAGCCTATCCACTACGCAAGTAAAACTATGAATGAAGCTCAAACCCATTACACCACTACAGAAAAAGAATTATTAGCTGTGGTGTATGCATTTGAGAAGTTTCGGCCATACCTTATCTTGACCAAATGCGTGGTGTATACGGATCACTCGGCTCTCAAATATCTCTTTGCTAAACAAGATGCAAAGCCGAGATTGCTCCGTTGGGTTCTCCTCCTACAAGAATTTGATATCATTATACGTGATAAAAAGGAGCTGAGAACCTGGCTGCTGATCATCTTTCCCGTCTAGAAAACCCTCACCAGGATGTGTTCGAGAAAAAGGAAATAAATGAAACATTTCCTCTCAAAACACTCAATGTGGTTTCTTTTCGTGGAGACTCTTCTACCCCATGGTTTGCTGACTTTGCAAATTACCATGCGGGTAACTTTGTGGTGAAAGGGATGTCGTCCCAACAGAAAAATAAATTCTTTAAAGATGTGAAACATTATTTCTGGGACGACCCCTACTTGTTCAAAATTTGTGCGGATCAAGTCATCCGGCGATGTGTGTATGGTCAGGAGGCAAATGACATTCTCAAGGCTTGCCATTCTGGACCTACTGGGGGACATCATAGCCCCAACTACACCGCCAAGAAGGTGTTTGATTCCGGATTCTATTGGCCCACGATTTACAAGGATGCCCATGAATTTGTCAAAACCTGTGACGCTTGTCAACATCACGGGAATATCTCACAAAGAAATGAAATGCCGCAAAACGCCATTCAAGTGTGTGAGATTTTTGACATCTGGGGCATTGACTTTATGGGGCCATTTCCTTCATCTCGCGGTAATAAATACATACTCGTGGCCGTCGACTATTTGTCAAAATGGGTTGAAGCTAAGGCTTTGCCTACCAACGATGCCCGAGTTGTTGTGAAATTCTTAAAATCTCTTTTTGCTAGGTTTGGAACTCCACGAGCCATAATCAGTGATCGTGGTACGCATTTTTGCAATGACCAATTTGATAGAGTCATGCAAAAGTATGGTGTAACTCACCGTCTCTCTATTGCGTACCAACCCCAAACAAGTGGGCAAGTGGAAGTTTCCAACCGAGGGATTAAAAGAATTCTGGAGAGGACGGTTGGCGAAAACCGTGCCTCTTGGTCGGATAAGCTAGATGACGCACTCTGGGCCTTCCGTACAGCTTATAAAACACCCATCGGGTGTACTCCATACAAGCTTGTATACGGGACGGCGTGTCATCTACCGCTTGAGCTGGAGCACAAGGCATACTGGGCCTTAAAACATGCCAACCGATATTCAGACATGGTGATCACCGGAAAGTTCAAATGAATGAATTAAATTAACTCCGTGATCAAGCATACGAGAACTCTTTGATCTACAAACAAAAGACAAAGAAGATTCATGACTCCAAAATCAAAACCGCGTTTTCAACGTCGGTGATCGAGTCCTTCTTTTCAACTCAAGATTGAAGATTTTCTCGGGAAAATTAAAATCCCGCTGGTGCGGACCATTTACCATCACTAAAGTATTTCCTTATGGAACCATTGAGTTATCTCAACCCGATGGTCCAAACTTTAAAGTGAATGGTCATCGGTTGAAGCATTATTTTGGAGAGGACATTCCTCCTGTGGTTGTCCCGGATCTACAAACTTTCCCCATGAACCAATGAATGCGGGGATCGAGTCAAGCTAGCGACTCAGGAATCAAAAACAGTAGCATGCCATATGGGTTTTCACCCATATTTCTGACTTCTTTCTATCTTTCTACCACCCTAGTGTGGGGGGGGGGGTTGCCCCACATGTTGTATATAGTTTTCTCAAAAAAAAAAAAAAAAAAAAAATCTTCAAATAATGGCCGTAGTATTTCCCTTTACGTTCTCAGTTTCGGCATAACCGCCGGTGCTTTGAATATTGAGGGCAATATTCATTTCTAAGTGTGGGGGGGAATTCTCACGAATTTTATCATGTAATTATACCGCCCAATTCCCCCATTTTTTTTGGCCAAAATTTTTTTGGAGACTTACTCAACTTATGGTTATCAGTCCGCCATGTCTAATAAACAAAAGGATTGGCTAATCCAGGAGCAAACGGCTCTTGGTAAAGATATCTCAAGTCCGTTGACGGCTTGCAATTTGCCCAAAATTGTATGGTATTCAACTCACCATATCCTTAAAAGTGAAGAGTTGGCTAGCCCGCAAGTTTATGGCTTGTGGTAAAGGCAGTGGAAAAGCCATAATTGGTAATCAGCTCACCAAAGATAATATTGATAATTTATCTAAGAGTTGGCTAGTCCAGAATCAAACGGCTTCTGGTAAAGACAAATCAAATCCGTTGGAAGCTGGTGGTTTGCTCAAAATCACATGGTTATCGGTGTACCATGGTTCTTACTTGAACTGAAACATTTGGCTACTCCAGAAGTAATGGATTTTGGTAAAGAGATTCAAATCCATTAAGTTTTTCTCAAAAGATTGCTAGGGACTAGCAATAGTTTAGTGTGGGGATTGATGAGTGTGTAAATACTCATCATTTTTGGTTAAATCTGAACTGCAAAACGTTTAAAATTGCTCGAAATGCATCAAAATACTGAAAATATTCCAAAATTGCATTTTATATGTTTCAGATGCAAAATGTTCAAAATCGGATGAAAAATGAGCTAAGTTTGCATAATTGGCAGTTTCAGTCCCCCAAAGTTTCAAAAGTTGTCGAAATAGTCCTGAGCACTTAATTTCAAAGAAAAATCACCAAAGGTCCTTTTAAAATCATAAGTTGTCAAAATTAGTCCTTTGGTGAAAAATATCAAAAGTTTTGAGAAATTACAAATTTGGTCCTTCAAGTTTAAAAATTGGCAAAAATGGTCCTTGGAAATTGGAAAATGTCAAGTTTGGTCCTTGTACTATTGGAGCTTGTCACTCTTGGTCCCTTGGAACAACTTTGCAAATATGGCAGCCTTGGTCCCTTGTTTTTCAGAATTTACACAAAAGGTCCTTGTTATTATTAAGCCTAAACACCTTTGGACCTGCCATTACCCATTATGACCCCCTGCCAAGCCATTTGGACCCCTGTCTATTTGACCCCCCTTCAATATAATAGCCGGTCAACCCTCTGGTCAAACAAACCAACTCGCGCCCTTTTTCCCTCTTCCTCACCAACTAGCCTGCAAACACACCATCTCCCATCCCTCCAGCTCAAATTCCACTCCCCTTATCCCTCCACCTCCACCAAACTCCAAAGAGCATTAAATGCATCTCTTACCCCTCACTCAACCCTCCCAGTGGATATAATACATTTTGGCGCCAAATTTGATCAAACGGCTAAAAACTCCTCAGCTGATCCAATGGTTTAGATTACTGGTGGGATATGCTCAGAGTAGGGAGAGAAGATATCTGCTATAAAAAGAAAGCAAGAGAAGAAAGAGAAGGGTAGTCCTTTAGTTTTTAAAATTCTATGTATGTCGTTTTTAATATATAAGTTTTAGTTAAGCTTAGAAATTGTAATCTTTTGTGTTATTGTACCAAATTCAAGTTATATTATCAGTATAATCTACTTTAAGCATCAATTTCAAAGTTTAACTCCATTTCATATTTTTGAGTTCACTGTTGCAAATTTCAATTTCAAACTCTTATGTTCAAGTCTTTAGCAGCTTATTTTTAAGCTCAAATAAGCTTATTAAAGCTCCTTATAGCTTTTGGTTAGCTTAAAATCAAGTTTCAAGCAATTTTGGATTATGGTCAACAAAAGTCAAACTGGGTTCATTTGGTGATGGAATTGGATATGGGTTGATGCAGAAATGGATTTGGGTTGATAATGAGCTAGGTTAGGGTTTGGAATAGGTTAGTTGTTCTGTGCTTTCAGTGGCAAGCCATTGTGGCTAAGGACAAATTGTAAGTTATTTTCAAGAAGTGTTGCATAATCTGTATTTGTGATTTAGATTAGTTCTTACCTGTTTAATTAGTTGTATTTAGAGTAATTAGAGTGAGTTTGATCAATAGCATTAGCTAGTTCAGTAGTTTGTGTAGTGTAAACTTACAAATCAGTCATATTAATTTGTGTTTGGATTTGCTGCAACATCCGTGATTTAGGCTTGTTCAGGTGATGAGACTTGTTGTCTTAGGCTTGTGTAGCTCAAATATACTCATTCAAGTCATAATTTTGCATCTACAAACAACAAAAGTCAAAATCTTATTGAATCTGTCTTAAGTACTTAACTGTTGGGGTTTTTGAAAGGCAAAACCTTGTTCTGTGTTTAGAAATCAGTAGAATAGCCTAATATAGTTTTATTTCATCTTATAACATCAATCTTAGTCTTTAAAATCAGTTGCAAAGTTCATTAAAGTCAAACCTTTCAAAACTGTTAAAAGTCAAAAGTTGAAATTCTAGTTTTTCACCCTACTAGGATGATTTTTCATTGATTCATCTTTGGGCCAAACTAAGTGAAATTGTGGTTTCAAGAACTTCAGTTGGTCTATTTTCTTATTGTGATTTTTTCAGATTTTTGTGAATTTTTTATAAGCTTCAAAATGGCTTATCATCTTGGGCTTATTTGCCCTGTGCACTGACTCAGTGAATGCTGAGTCTGCACAGGGTCTTTGGCTTTTCAAAAGCTCAATAGAGCTTGTCTAGGTTTCATTTTTGGTTTACTAGTTCTTGGCCAGGTCTATTTCAAGTTCCAACTTCTGTTTTTCATTTTCAGCTAGTTGGGTAGCTTGTGCTTAAGCTCAAAGTAGTGACCTCAAACTGTTTTTAACTCATAAGCTCAAATCATCAAATCTAGTTAATCAGTATTATAGAGGTTAAGAGTAGTTGATATTAGTTGCATTTAAGTACTTGTAGCATAATATAGCTTCTGTGAAAGTTTGGTGCTCAGTTGGTGCCTTGTGCTTATTTCAAGTGTTTCTTTATAAGCACTTTACGTTGCAGTTCCACATTCTTGCACACAGGCTACTGTTTTTATAATTTTCTTAGATTCATAATATTATTTTAGACTTTTCTTGAATTTTTCAGATTTTTCTAAGTCAGTTTGCTATTTTTCTTCATTTAAAACAGTTTTTAGTACTTTTTAATTAGCATTTAATACAATTAAATCAGAAAAGTTTCAAAAAAATAATTTTTCATTTTTCCTAGATTAAGATAAATATAAAAAGTCAAAAAAATAATTTTTCAGATTTTTCTTAGTTAAATTTGTATTTTTAAGCAATTTAAGTAGTTTTAAATAGTTTTTAATTCATAAAAAATAGAAAAATAATCAAAAAAATACAAAAATAGTTTTTAAAATTCTCTTTTATTATTTTAGATTTTTCCAAGTCAAAATTTTATTTTTCTAGCTTTATTTCATATTTTCTTGTATTTTAGGCTATTATTAAATAGTTAAAATTAGTTTTAATTTATAATAATTAGATAAATAGTTATAAAAATAATTTTCTTTTTCTATAAATTTTCTTTTATCATTAGGTTTGTAAAAATGTCATTTTCATATTTTTAGGATTAATATTGTTATAGTTTCACATTTTCTTTTGTACGTCGCGTAATTTTTAATTTAAGTTTTATCATAAACATCATTTTGCAAATAGTGATAGCGTTTATTTAATATTTTTTATCTTTTTAATTCTCTTTAATTTGCATTTAAGCCCCTGTAATTTATACACTTTTTCTGTAAGTTATAATTAATCAAACCTCTTTTCTGTTCAAATCTCTCGATCACTATTCGTTTGGTGATTCATCGCATAGCTCGCTGGGACATAACGACCCGGGGAAACACTATACTCTCCTGATCTTCATTGCATTTGTTTCCAGACTGTTTTAAGTTTGTTACGGTTAGCAATTCACAAGTGGCTAGCTTGCGTGATAAAACTTGACCGTCTGGGATCGAATCAATGCATAACCAACAAAAACTCCAATGTCTGCTTTAGCTCTTAATTTTCTTAAATCTTGACCGTCATTTGTTGGATAGCACAACGCACCAAACACACGAAGGTAGGAAAGATCAGGTTTTCGTTTATGGACAAGTTCATATGGAGTTTTTCCATGAGAGGTGTGAATAAGGGAACGATTTTGGGTGTAGCAAGCAGTGGCAATGGCTTCAGCCCATAGAAACATCGAAACCTTTGAATAAATTAGCATTGTTCTTGCGGCTTCCACAAGAGTTCGATTTCGTCTTTCAGCTACACCGTTCTGTTGAGGAGTTCGTGGAACACTTCTTTGATGACTGATTCCAACACTTTCATAAAACTGAATTAAGTCTTTGTTAACAAACTTTGTGCCATTGTCTGTTCGAACAATTCTAATAGTATTGTTGAGTCGAACCTGAAGCTGTTTGATAAGTTTGATGATGACATCTGGAGTTTCATCCTTTGTCCTCAAAAACTTTACCCAAGTAAATCGAGAGTAGTCATCAACAACTGCTAGAATGTATTTCTTCCCGTTTATCGTTTGCACTCTCATTGGTCCGCACAGATCCATATGAAGGGTATGAAGAACTTCCATTACTAAGTTTGTGGGTTTTGGTTTGTGGGCATATTTCGTGCTTTTTCCCAACTGGCAAGCTGAACAAAGATGATCTTTTTCATATTTCAATCTGGGTAAGCCTCTCACAAGATACTTTCTGGAAAGGTTATTAATGGTCCCGAAGTTCAAGTGATTGAGAAGACGATGCCATAACCATGACTTCGTTTTTGAAGCCTTTGACAGCAAGCAGATTGGAGAAGACTTCATCATGTCTTCGATAGATATGGTGTATAGGTTAAAACCACGAGTACCTCTTAATAATTCCACACCATCAAGTTCTCTAACGAAACAAGTATGCTTTCTAAAAGCCACTTCTAGATCGGAATCACAGAATTAACCAACAGAGAACAAGTTATGACCAAGACCTTCCACATAATATACCCTAGAAATTACACTTTTACCAACCACATAATCTCCATAACCCATAATTGCACTGAAATGATCGTTCCCGAATCTAACTGTCTTGATGAATTTGCTCACGAAGTTCATGAGCCGAGACCGGTCTCCAGTCATATGCTTGGAACAGCCTGAGTCCAGGTACCACAGAACGATTTGAACGATATGCAGTTGAACACAGACAAGAATGGATAACTGGATAATTGGGATCCCCATGCAAGAATGGGTTCCATTTGGTTTGTAACAGTGATTGGAACACCCACATCAGAAATAGAAGCAATGGAATCATTAGGAATAGATGCAGTGTTGGTGTCTGTATTTGACCTATTCAAAGTATGTTCACTTCTTAAAGGAATAGTTCTACCAGTAGGCATCCACTTTATAGTGGGAATTGTCTTAGCAGATTGAGGGAAGAACTGATTATCTTTATGGCTAAAAGGTATCCATTGATAACCTATCTTACTAAATGTTCTTCCTATGGGTTTCCACTGTTTTCTAACTTTCTTACGTCTTTGCCTTTTAGCCTTCTTAGCATGATTTTTAGCATTAACAATTTTAACTGGGCATTTGACATCATTAGACAAAGCATTCACACCACATTCATGATTGGCAAATGAATTCAAGCAGACATCATTACATGGTTTGTAAAAAGTATCAGAATTCGAATTAATTACAGTACGCCTATGGCTAATACTAGAATCAACACGATTCGTTTTATTCAACCCAAACTTAAAGTTCCTAGGTTGGTCTTCTACTCTCTTCCAATGCACATTCTTAGCTTGCGAGGTCCTATCTTGCTTGGTATTGCCTGGAGGCTTTGACCTACTTGCTTTAATGTCACTGATTACTCCTGTAGAGGGAATTGTGGGAACATTAGTTGGTTGATCTACTTTTTGCATTCCTGAACTAGATGTGCAAGGATCTGAACTACTAGACGGCACATTAGTGTTCACTTTCTTAAAGCTAGGCATGGAATGGTTAGTATGCTTGGCACTAGGCATAGAACAGGGCATCACAGCTTTACCTTTCGCACCTAAGGATTTAGGACATGTTCCAATTAGACATTCTAGCAGCTCTTGAGATCGTTTGGCCTGAATGCAAGCAAACCTAATTTCTCTATCAATAGCCTTATTTATGAAATCCTCTTCCACGATCTCACGAAGACATTCTAGACTATCCTTAAGGTGGGCACAATAGTTATGAAACACAAGTTCATTATTCCTAAGATGAGGAGGAATGTATTTAACATGATCACAGATATTTGCGTCTGAGGATGACTTTGATGCAACATTCTCATTAAAAACAAGTGGCAGTTTCCCTTTTTCTTGACTCCTCAGATTCTCAATTTCGTTTTGTAAAGAGGTTATTTTTTCGTTGTTTTTGTCACGAGTGACTTTTATTGAATCATATAACTCTTTAAAGTGACGTTTAACCTTTTCATTTTCTTCTAGAAAGCTCTCGTTTTCCTTTTGTAAAGCATTTACTAAGTTTTGAAGATGAAAAGTTTGAGAATACTGAGAATCTAAAGGAGGATGCATTTGGGTGCTAGTCACATTGTTCTTGTTGGGTTCAGTAAATACCCAAACCCCTTAATCTAGGATTTGAATAGAAAATAACCTAAGTGTTTAATCCGTTAAACACTATCAGGTCACTGAGTGCATAGTCTCTCAGTGAGCCATCTTCAGGTTACTCAGTATGAGGTGAAGAAGAAGCCTCTCCACTCAGCAAGGCGGAACTTAATGGGTGAAGACTAAGTCAAGAAGAAGATGGTGGATTCAGTGAGTGATGACAATAACTCACTGAATCCCTAAGACTCCTCTCCAACTGTTAGCACTGAAGACAAACTGAAGGAAGAGACTGAAGGCTTTGAAGACTGAAGAATGAGCGGGACTAGGCGGGAAACGTTTACCCAGATAAAACTAAGTGCCCAAGTGCTTTACCCAGATAAAACTAAGTCCTTATCTACTAAAGCCATATCTTCCCATTTATAGTAAGCGGCGATACTAAAGGATTCCCTATTAAGGAAAGAAGCTTCGCCGCCTGACTACTAATAGCAAAGTAAACAGTAATCGAATATATCTATATTCGTGATTACTGTGATCAATGTGTTTGTCTTCTAGGTTAAAGTTAAAATCATACTTGTATAAATAGCATAAGAGAATGAGTGAAAAGTTTAAGCTTGTGAATTGTAAAAACACACATACACACAAGCCAACTTTTCACTCCTCCAAATACAACTTTATCCTTGAGCTAGCTCAGTGGGTTCTAAGAGTTGTGCTCAGACTTGGCCTGAGCTTAGAGAGGAGTCACCCCAAACTTTGTCATTTCAATCCCAAGTACTATTCCGCAAGTACTTGGGTAACGTATTCTTTTGATTTATTTCTAATAAGAATATGATGTTGAAAATTACTTTGTGTGTTTTACTTATGTTAATTTCAGTCATTATTCACTATTAAATTACGTTAAGTACTTAATTGTTTTTTTAAACGATAGTGAATAGGGAACAACAAGTGGTATCAGAGCCGGCTAATTATAAAACCTTTTTTTTAAGCCGCTCTAAAACGTTTTTAAATCAGGATTCCTATGGCTGAAATTGATGTACCCAACTAGTCGATAAAAAGGGTGGAGCTTATTCAGCTGTTGCCCCTAGACTTGAAGTTGGCAAATTCAACAAATGGAAAAAGCGTATGCTTTGCTATTTGATTGGGATAGAACCTTATTATATCAAGTGTATTAATGAGGGTCCATTTGTCCCAAAGACTGCTGAAGGTTTGCCCAAACCTGAAGCTCAGTGGACTCAGGATGAAAGGAGAGTGGTGAACCAGGACCAAAGACTCAAAAGTATCATCATATCATGCCTTCCTGATGATATAATGGAGTCAGTTATAAGCTGTAACACGGCTAAACAAATCTGGGATGACCTGGTCCATAGCCATGAAGGTCCATCTGATACCAAGGAAAACAAGATAATGGACCTGAAACTTGAGTATAATACCTTCAGGGCTAGGGACTCTGAAACTCTCTCTCAAACTTACACCCGTTACAAAACTCTTTTAAATGAACTGACTAATGATGGTGTTAAGTTATCCAAACATGAGATAAATGTTGGTTTTGTTAATTGTCTCCCTGAGAAATGGTTGAACTTCTCTCAGGGACTTAGAAATGCAAATCACATTCAAAATCTTGAACTTCCGAAATTTATGGGAAATTTGTCTATGAGGAAAACCTCATCAACAGACGATACCCAGACTTAAAGAAGTCTCGGAAGTCAAGAAGCCTGACCATCACCTCACCTATTTCAACTGCCTTCTTTTCTAACAATGTGGTTCAAGATTTTCAAGAAAATTCGATGATGAGCGATGAGAGATCAAGTAAGGAGTACCTAAATGACACGAATGTTGAATTTCGGAAAGGGCACTCCTTGCAAACTCTCGAAGGTTTATTAAAAGAAACAAAGGTTTTTCAACTGCTAAAGCAAATGAGGACACTGAGTGCTTTAAGTGTCACAAAAGAGGTCATTTTGCAAAGGATTGTTTTCAAAAACAATTTCGAACCCTCTTACAGACCATCGGGTCAAATCAGTCCTCAGGCCTTAGCAAATTTCAACCAAAAATCTACCAGTCTCATCAAAACTTTCGAATAAATCGGCAGAACAAAACAATAGATTTTGAAGCTAAGTATAGGAAAATCAAAGCTAAGCTTGCATTACTTGAGGCTAATCCCTCGAACCAAAAGTGTTCAATCTGCAGGGTAAAACCAAAGGTCTTGTTGCTTTGAAACCTTCAACTGGGATGAAGAGCCGTCTCATCGGATGATGAAATGGTGCATGTCGGCACTGATGGCCCCTCAAAGGAAGACAAGCTAGCTGTTGGAAAGAATCATGCCCGAAATGGAGAATGGGTCAACATCACAATGAAGAAGGTAAATATTCTACTTTCTATCGATGATGATTCTGATTGGTAGTCCTATATGAACTATATCAATGTTGATCTTATGTTTGTAGAGGAGCAAAGACTAAATCTTTTTTCTAAGTACAACAAGTTAAGTTTTGAATTGAATAAGTGTAGGGATGAGTTACTTGTGTTAAAACAAAACAAGCTTGAGGCTATCACCTTACAAATTCAAAACAATGAATTAGTCAAAAGAAATCAAGCTCTTCAAGATGAACTTAAGAAAGAAAAAGAAATCATTGATAGTTGGACCAACAAGAATCCAAGAGTCTTTGATGATGTGGGTGCCCCCAGTAGCAAAAAGAGAGTCATAGGTGAACATCATCTTTCTGACTCTCACAACAAAGACCAGAGTCCTAAACCATTTGTGTCTGGTGGCATGATTACCAATATGTTGTTTGTTCCCAAGTCCAGTGATTGGATTGAAAGACTTAATCCTGAGAGTAAGCTTCTAACTTTGACTCTAGAAGAATTCTAGAGCCTGAAAGTCAAGCTCTAAAGAGCATGCTTGGACTCCCAGATGTGCCCAGTAGCACTGAAAACATCTCTGAGTCTGAAGATGAATCTCAAGAACCACTTCCACCTTTGGAACCTCTTCAAGGTGCCGATCCTAGCTCTGATCTTACTCCATTACAATACAATTCACACTCTCCTAAAGAAAGGTCTGGACTTGGTAGAACCATTTTGAAAAAACCATCAAAACCAACTCAACAAGAATCCACCCCCACTGAAACTTCCACATCCTCGTCCCCATGATCGATTCAATTGTGAACTTGTGAGAAGCGGTGACAAAATGGAATCCATTGAAAAGGTCCCTGAATCAATCAAGGAGACAAAATCAGCTTCCTCTAGTTCCTCAAAGTCAAAAGCCACCACCAAAAACAAGCAGAAGTGTGATATGTGCCACTATACCAGCCATACCACTGACAACTGTTATAGAATCCTTTTTTGTATGATCTGCAAAAAGGATGATCACAGAACTGCTGACCACTTGCAATATGTAAGTTCTCTTAGTCAGAAAAACTATACCAAAGTTGGTCATCAGTATGCTTCTTCATCCAAGTCAGCTCAAAAGTTAAGAGCTAAGCCTTTTCCTCCTTGCCCACACTATGGCTTTAATGATCATCGTCCTGATGATTGTCTTATGAACACATGCTGTGATATTTGCGGTAACTCAGCTCATAAGACATCCCAGCATGACAGTGTCATCCATGCAAGGAGAAGTTCAAAACAACCCAAATCCACTGAGTTATCCTTAGTCTCTAAATGCAAAACCTGTGGTAGCTCATTACACTCCACCACTGACCATGAATCAATTGCTCAATTCAAAGAGACCATGAGACCCAAGCCCACTAGTAAGTGGGTCACGAAGAGAAACTAATTCAGTTTACTACTTGTGCAGAGGCATCCCAGGGAGCCTATCTGGCATCATCAGTGGATGCTCAAGAAGCATGACTGGTGTGAAGGAATATCTGCACAAGTATGTAAAGGAACCAGGGCCCAAGGTAGTATTTGGTGATAACTCATCATGTCCCCCTGAAGGTTATGGTTCAGATGCTGCAATGGAATAGTTTTCTCTAGGATTGCCTACGTCAATGGTCTCAAATACAATCTCATCAGTGTCAGTCAGCTATGTGATGCTAAGTACATTGTACAATTCAATGACAAACAAGGTACCATTTTCAATGCCAACAAGGAAGTTGTGTTGATTGCTCCTAGGAGAGACGATGTTTATGTCTTAGACATGTCAACTCTCTCTAAAGATTGAACCTGTCTCTTTGCCAAAGCCACTGAAACCATCAACTGGCGGTGGCACAAGAGACTCTCACACTTAAACTTCAAAAATATCAACAACTTGGCAAAACAAAACAAGGTCCTTGGCTTACCATCACTGGTTTTTGCAAAAGATAAACCATGCTCTGCCTGTGAAAAAGGCAAACATAAAAGAGCATCTTTCAAAACCAAACAAAATTACTCTATCAAAAGCTTCCTTCACCTCTTGCATATGGATCTCTTTGGACCAGTCAGTCCCAGATCAATCCAGCATGAGAAGTATACACTTGTCATTGTTGATAAGTTCTCAAGATACACTTGGCTATACTTTCTTTCCAAGAAGTGTCAGGCAGCTGATACTATAATGTCGTTCATCGGGAACATTGAAAATTAGAATGACATTACAGTGAAACAAATCAGAACTGAAAATGGTACTGAATTTAGAAATGCTGAGCTTGAGAGTTTCTGTAATGAGAAGGGAATCTCCCAAAATTTCTCATCTCCTTATACCCCTGAACAAAATGGGGTAGCCGAAAGGAAAAACAGAACTCTCATTGAGGCTGCAAGAACCATGTTAAATGGCTCAGCCCTTTCAAAGCATTTCTGGACTGCAGCAGTTAAAACAGCCTGTTACACTCAAAATAGGTCAATCATTGTCAAAAGACATAATAAAACCCCATATGAGATATTCAAAGGTAGACTTCCTGACATTAGCTACTTTCATGTGTTTGGATGTCCTGTGTTTATTCATAACCACAAGGATCATCTAGACAAGTTTGATGCTAAAGCTGATGATGGATACTTTCTAGGTTACTCTCCGATCTCCAAAACCTTCAGGGTATTTAACACAAGGAGACAACAAGTTGAGGAAACCTATCATGTCACCTTTGATGAAAGTGTTGAAAGCATCAAGTTTACCAACACTTCAGTGGAGGAAATAGGAATTGATAGCTCATCAAGATATCCTCCTGATGAGTTTATCACTGAAACCAACTCCTCATACCAAGCTGATGCTGACATCTCATATTATGTCTTGCCTCACAACCTGTCACAACCAACTATCAGTGAATTCATTGATAATCGGTCAATCCTGCTGGGATAGGTAACACTGATCCAAATGATCAGGATCCTGTAACTCAAGAACCTTTACCAGAACAAGACATCTCAACAAATGATCTAAATGATCCTGTGGCTCTTGCACCTGAACTCACACCTGAACTTCCAGTGACTTCCTCAAGCTCAGAACCTAGACCACAAAGTAAGTGGACAAGAACTCAGGACATTGAGCTTGTAAACATCATTGGTGAACCCACTGAGGGCATGCTCACTAGGAGCATGGCTGCTAACTTAACTGCAGCTTCAGCCAATGAATATCTATATGCTGATTACCTATCAGAGATAGAACCCAAAAGTGTCACTGAGGCTCTAAAATACCCAAGCTGGGTTCAGGCTATGCAAGAAGAACTGCAACAGTTTGATAAAAACAATGTCATGACCTTGATCAAATGTCCTCAGGATGTAGTAGTCATAGGAATGAAGTGGGTTTTCAGAAACAAAACTGATGAAAACGGCACTGTCATTAAAAACAAAGCCAGACTTGTAGCCAAAGGTTACAGTCAACAAGAAGGCATTGACTATGATGAAACATTTGCTCCTGTTGCAAGAATGGAAGCCATCAGGATCTTCCTTGCATATGCAACATACATGAACTTCAAGGTCTACCAAATGGATGTTAAAAGTGCATTCTTAAATGGTGATCTCAAGGAAGATGTATATGTTCAGCAACCTCCAGGCTTTGAGAGTAGTGAATTCCCTGACTATGTCTGCAAGCTTGACAAAGCCCTTTATGGACTTAAACAAGCTCCCCGGGCATGGTATGAAACTCTCTCAGCCTTCCTGATACAAAACAAGTTTGTCAGAGGAAAGATAGACAACACATTGTTTGTCTATAGAACTCAACAGGATGTGATACTAGTCCAAGTGTATGTTGATGACATCATCTTTGGCTCAACAAACTACAAACTTTGCAAACAGTTTGAAAAGCTGATGACAAAGAAGTTTGAAATAAGCATGATGGGGAACTCACTACTTTCTTGGACTACAAATCGAGCAAGCGATAAAGGAATATCCATCAGTCAAGAGAAATACACCAGAAATCTCTTGAAGAAATACGAGATATCGGACTGTCCAATGAAGACTCCAATGGTCCCACCTAACAACCTTGGACCCGATCTCACTGGCAAATCAGTCAATCAAACTCATTTCAGAGGGATTGTTGGCTCAATGATGTATCTAACTGCTTCCAGACCGGACATACAATTCTCAGTCTGTCTAATAGCAAGATATCAGTCCAATCCCAAAGAATCCCACCTCACTGCAGCCAAAAGAATACTCGGATACCGAAGGGCACACCAAGCCTTGGACTCTATTATCCAAAGTGCTCAGGGGTTCAGACCTCAAAGGTTACTCGATTCCGATTATCTGGCTGCAACATGGACGAAAAAGTACCTCGGGTCTGTCAATTTCTTGGAGGAAAACTAGTTTGTTAGAGTGCTAAAAAGCAACAATCAGTGGCTATGTCCTCAGCCGAAGCTGAATATGTGGCTGCTGCAGGATGCTGTGCCAATGTCTTATAGATGTAGAGTCAACTCAGTGACTATGACATCCATTACAAAGTGGTACCCATCTTCTGTGACAACACCAGTGCAATTGCGATCTCCAACAATCCTGTCCTCCATCAAAGAACCAAACATATTGATATCAGATATCACTTCATCAGGGATCACATAATGAAGGGAGACATAGAACTTCATTTCATCCCTACTGAATATCAACTTGCTGATATCTTTACCAAACCTTTGGATGAACCTACCTTCAGGAGACTGAAAGCTGAATTAGGAATGCTTGACATTGAAAGTCAGGCATCTGAAAACCAATCTCAATGAGTTCTGTGAACTGTTTCGTCTCCCTGAACATCCAAAATCAACCTCTCACTGAATGAGTAAGACTCACTCAGGGTCCCTGACAGAAAAGCATTGAATGAGTAACTAAATGCTCTAAGTATTAGTTACTTAAATGTCCTAGGTTAGTAATCCCTCAAATTTAATATAGGAATATATGTCTTACTGTCAGGGGTCTCATCACTAAACCTCACCCCACTTGGCATTAAATGCCTTCTCTCACATAAAATATCCTATGGATATTTTATTACTGCAAAAGTGCACTGCAACTGTTCCCTTGAAAAGCGGGATTTTACTGCGGGTAGTGGTGGGTACTTTTTCAGGGGAACAATTTCAAAAACCATCTTTACAAATCCACATTTATGCAAAAATCACCCCTCTCACCACTCTATAAATACCCTCTTCTAAAACAAAAACACACACACAAATCTTTTTCTGCAACTAAACTCTGTCAAAATCCTTTCTCAAATCCAGAAAAATTTGTGTGTTCAAAAATCATTAAACCTTCTTTTGGAAAACCCTTCTTGTAAACATTTACAAAAGTTTTTCATCACAAACTTGGAGATCTAAAACCTTTGATAGTTCTAGTCAAAATACTTTCTTTTCAAACCCTAAAAATCTTTTAAATGGAAATGGCTAGAACACAATCTCTCCAGTTTGCTTCTCAGTGGGTAGGGGATCTTAAAAACGTTGAATTTAAAACAAACAATGTCATAGGCAATTTTTAATACCCTGAAACTGTCCCAGCCTACAAAGACATTATGAAATTTTTATTTAACTGCCCACTGAAAACTGCCTTTGTTCAGTGCCCCTCTATTGTTTACCAAAATCTCCTCAGGGAGTTTTGGGCAACACCAGGCCTTTGACCCGACACCCTCTACTGATGAGAACAACCTCGGACCTCTCGGGGAATATCTCATCGATTCAGTCTTCACAGGGGGCAAAAACAATTCACCCTGGATTACAAAACGTTTTGCACTTCAACAAGGCTGGATTACAATAAAGGTGTTTATGTCGCCCATCCTGAACCTTCCACAGTGAAGGATGGGTTAAAACAATTCATTTTAGATCCAACTTTTTTGGACAAGACCCCAGTCACCAAAAGCTCTTTTCCCGTGGCTTGGAGGATCCTATTCACTTTTGTGATTCAGGTCCTCAGCGGGGAACCACTCATCCACTGAACAAGTTAACTCTATTCAGTTGATGATGGCATACTGCTTGATGAATGGGGTCACTGTATTACGTAGGGGAGATCATTTACGGTGATCTCGTGACCAAGCTACAGAGCAAAACTAGGACGAAATACGTTTCGTATCCTAGGTTTGTCTTTTATGCTTTGCAAGTGTTACTGGGTACAAACTATCCTCAGGAAGAAAAATTTGGTGCTTTACCGGCATCCCTGAGCCAATCAAATTTTCAAAAAGACCCATCCCTTGTCACTCCTATTGAATTAACGGCCCACATGATTGCTTGTAAACAATCGAGTGGATCGGTGTCTCCAAACCCCTGCTCCCAAAGAGAAAGGGGAGTCTCAGTGGGACTAAGACTAAACCAAAGTCTCGGGGCCCGAGGCTTCGAGAGGAACACTGCCTAAAAGGCACAAAAGCCGAGATTAAATAGACACCCACTGACAGGGCAACATCCACCCACGTGACAACGAAGGACACGATACATCACAGTCGGTGCCCTTGGTCACATCTACTACTCCCCAAGATCCAGAGGGAAACAAACAACCCGATGGTAGGGGAGCGCCTTCCACCACGCCTGATGATGACATTAACAAATCCAAGTCTTTGTCTGAGGGCACAATGATCGAACCCAAAGACTCAGGGGGAAACAAACAACCCACTAATAGGGATACACCAATCACGACTCGCCAAAGGCACGGGAAACACCCACCGGTGTCTCGAGGGGTCACCGGGGACAAAGACTCGGAGGGAAAGAAACAACCGCCTATACGGAACCCAAAACCAATCGACTCTCGGGAGAAGTCACTGGGAAACTCCACCGGTGTCCGAGGGGTCAACGGGGGACAAAGACTCAGAGGGATATATATCACCCGCTGATATGGAACCCATCACCAACCCCTTACTCACAATTGCTGATGTCACCGGTATTCTATTCTCGAGAGGATGAACTTGCGATACTAAAGATGAAATTTTATCGGTTTGGAAGAAATGGACGAGGTTCAATCTAAACAAGAGCCTTAGCCTGATCCAAAGGAGCATACTGAGTCGCCATTTCAACCAGAAGATAATGACTCGGACTCCTCATCATCCAGCTGGGGAATTTAACCGTTTTGACAACATTCTTCCAGTCATTTGAAAGATTTGGTTCAGGTGGATCACTAAAGCCTCAAGGAAGCTGTACACTGGGGTTACTGAACAATTTTGGGATCAACACACTTAAGCGGCAGCCAGCTACGCTGATCTTCGATCTGATGTGCTCACTTTCAATGAAAATGTTCATGAGCACAGAAATCTCATGTACCAACACATTATCAGACTGGATGAAAACCTGGTTAAGTTTCTCAAGCATCTTCAGTCATGTGGAGTTACAATTGATGAAATTAGGGATGCTGTCAAAGAAGACCCAACAATCAATGCCAAAGTGCTAGAAGCCACTAAGGTGTATGTGAAAAATTCATCTAGACTCACTGAACTGATTGAAATGCTCCAATCTGCAAATGTTCAGGGTCTCCAATCTTCAGTTCAGTCTCTTCAAACCTCAGTGGACGCTTTGAACACTCAGGTAGCTGCTATGGCTCAGGCCTCGTCTTCTATGCCCTGGAATCTTGGTCCCCGAATGACTGCATTGGAGATCTCTCAGGCTAACCTGGCTGCAAAGGTCACTGGTCTTCAAGCAGATACTTCAGAGATTAAGGCCATGATCACCGAAATCTATCAGGCCTTCAAGGGTCAAGCAGCTCCGTCCCCCTCAGCACCAACTCCAACTCTTGCCCTGATGTGCCCGGTTGGTGCAAGTTTTAAATTTATAAAAGGTGAATTACCAATATTACCAATAACACATACGAGCAAGTATACTCGTCCGTTATAGCAAGATTATGAAGGTAAGTCGGAATCGTTCGCAGGGATTTGAGTGAATCTAAACACAAGTTAGAATTAACGGAGTCTATCCAAAACATATAATAAAGCAAATAGATATAATGAAATTCAGATGATTAAAAACTACACTTGCTTAAACTAGTTTCATATCATAGATTAATGTGATTGTGTTAACCTCTTAACATGTTGGTTGTGATAATTAGTTGAAAACTAATCTATTGTTCTTACAAGTTAAACCTTGATCAAAAGTTTAGTTTATAAAAACAAGCATTAAGTTTAACCAATCAATTCAAGTTTCATAAGTCTACATACATAAACTTAAACACAAAAACATCCACTTGTTCATCAAATTGCTTAAGAAATGGTCAATACAAAAGGTAACCGATCATAGACAAAAGGCTACAATTGATTCTCAACAACTAATCTTACGACCATTTAGATGTTTCCAACCAATCCAATTTGATAAACAAAAAGCGTTTCTATTACAACCACACCTTAGTTCCTTTGTATAATCAAGAATAATGGGTAAAAACAATCATCCATAGACAAAATGATTATGACTAGTTGAATAACAACAAGTTCTTTCGACCCCAACGTTTACTATCAATTAGCCAAACTTGATTAACAAATGTCACTATGAAACTTTAGCACAATTGGATCTTAGAATCAACTTGAAATTGAATTAAAACATGTTAACACAATCACTAACTAATCATATGATAATCAACATCATTTAAGCAAGTGTATAAAGAAACTAGCCACTCATAGTAAACATGAACATAAACTCATAACTTTGAACATTAGAAAACATGATTAAAAGTCTTACAATGCTTGGAATAAGATTACAAATGGTGAAGTAATGATTCCCAAAGTATTGGGGTAGACTTCTTGATGGTTTGACCTCCAAATGATGACTTCTTGGACCTCCAAAGTTTCTTGGAACTTTATGAACGAATTTAGGCTTTGAGAGAGAGTAGTGGTGGTAAGATAGGTGTGATAGAAGATCTCTCAAGTTGTGGTGTTGTTGTATTATGAAAACATACACAAATGAGTCCTATTTATACTACTCTCAAGCCCTAGGGGTTATAAATGCATTTCTTGGTCACCAAGGAGCTTGGAAGGGACTAGAAGACATGTAGGAAGGGACTAGAATCGTTTGGAACAAGTTTGGAGTCTTAGCAATGAAGAAATGGCTGTCCAGGGCTCCCCAACCGAATCGGTTGGGCTCCAACCGTTTCGGTTGGTCTTGCTGACTAGTCTCCAACCGGATCCGGTCACGGGGCTCGACCGATCGGTTGGAGCAAAATCACGAAAATTCATAAACGGTAAAGTTGTAGATCTTTCTCTTAGCTTTCCGTGGCCGCGAACCGGGGGTCAAACGGAGTCCGTATGCAAAATATATGGCCAAAATGGTGAAGGTGTGTCGGGAACAACGAGGCTTCCAATATCTTTTCGTTTAAGCTTCTTTTCTTCATTTCTTTCTCGTTTCCCTTCTTGAACTTTATTCTTGAATCTTTGGACCACTAACTTGATAACTTTATCTTCTCGAATATACTCCGTAAGTCTTGCTTTGTTCGGGAATTCTTCATACATGGAGAAATCTTCGTATTTTACTTTTTTTTCCGCCTTTTTCTCCACTTTCCTGTACTTGGCTACAAATGAACTAGCAAACGCACTGTGATACGATTAAGCATCAAAAGCATATGATTATAACCAAATAACACACATAAAATCACGGATAACGCTACTAAAAACATGCACAATTTGAGCGTTATCATGCCCTCACTGAAGCTCCGAAACGGTTGAGGGGAGAATACTATTTGAAAGAAACTCCTCTTCACACTGAGGGGGAGCAAACACCACCACTCTCAGTAACTCCCACATCATCTGCACCAGTCTCAGCAATACCCATCTCCTCACTACCACCACAAACATCAACAACAACAACACTGACGGTCACAACATCAATCATGACAACAACACCACCCTTAGTTGCATCATCTTCCTCAGGCCAGGACAAAGGCAAAGGCAAAATGACTACTGCTGAGCCTGAGAAGATTCTCTATAAAATCGGTGACCTGAATACACTGCTCACACCACAGCAGTGAGTAAATATCTTGCTAAAGAATAAAGAAGATTGAAACTAGCCTGAGGAGGAAGAGAGGAACGAGAAGCCTGGCAAAGGTTGTCGCCAAAGAAGCTGAGAACATGGGATTAGATCCAAGAAAGCTTCAAAAGGGTCAGGCAGGGCAAAAGTTCAAGGATGCTCAGGCTGCTCAGATGGATGCAATGAGAAAGCAGTTTGAAGCAAAGAAAAAGAAAGCTGAAGCTGTCAGGCAAGAACGAATTGATCATTACAACTGGACAATGACAAGCCGAAGGAAGCCTGAGAAAATCACTGATGTCAAAATCATTCCCAACTCCAAACCACTAGCAATGAATGTCTACAGGGGGGTGATAAGAGACATTTTGAGATTCATGATCCTTTAACTTTTGTTGATTTTGGGATCACTGAACTCGATGAGCTTGGTCCAATCATTGAAAAGAAGAAAAATAAGGTGGTCAAGGACCTGATGAAGATGCTCAGCAAAAGATATGAAAGGCTAAGAGATGCACCAGCCCAACTGGGAATTCAGCCTGCCTTAATTGCACCTCAAGGATCTCAACCACAAGCTTCCACTGGCAAAAGGAAAAGAGTTGAGTTCCAGCCTGAGATCAAAGTGCACGGCTTAGAATGCAAAGAGAGCACTGAGGGTGTGAAATTTGTGAACTGTCTAGTGATTGAAAAGCCTGAAAGAGGGCTATTTTTCATTGATGTCTACGGAACCCGGCATTCCAAAGGTGGAGTGATATCGATCAAAAGTGTGAGTGGCTACTATGATCACTATATTCCAGTGGCCTCTGAGATCCAATCCCAGCAAACATCAGGTTTTGTCAAGACCTGAATGCTAAGATAAGAGACCATCCTGACAGGGAAACACTCATCACCAAGAAAGTGAAGCTTGAAGCACTGGGAATCCATCTGGACTGACATCATGTTATCTTTTCTTTGTACTAGTGATAGGAACCATGTAAGATGATTAATAAAGATGTATGTTTTTGTTAAAATACTCAGTGTTCCATATTGTATTCATTAGTACATTCGGTGTAAGAAGAAGCCATTTGCTCACTTACACTGATCAAACACTTAGGCCATTTGTATATCCAAATAGGGGAGAGCGTTGGGTTCGTGAATACCCAAACCCCTTAATATAGGATTTGAATAGAAAATAACCTAAGTGTTTAATCCGTTAAACACTTGTCAGTCACCGAGTGCATAGTCTCTCAGAGAGCCATCTCTGTGTTACTTTCGATGCAGTGAAGAAGAAGCCTCCACTTTCCAGCCAGCAAAGCGGAACTTAATGGGTGAAGACTAAGTCAAGAAGAAGATGGTGGATTCATGGTGATGACAATAGCTCACTGAATCCCTAAGACTCTCTCCAACTGTTAGCTTGCTGAAGACAAACTGAAGGAAGAGACTGAAGGCTTTGAAGATTGAAGAATGAGCGGGACTAGGCGAGAAAAGTTTACCCAGATAAAACTAAGTGCCCAAGTGCTTTACCCAGATAAAACTAAGTCCCTATCTACTAGAGCCATATCTTCCCATTTATAGTAAGCGGCGATACTAAAGGATTCTCTGTTAAGGAAATAAGCTTCACCGCCTGACTACTAATAGCAAAGTAAACAGTAATCGAATATATCTATATTCGTTATTACTATGATCAATGTGTATGTCTTTTAGGTTAAAGTTAAAATCATACTTGTATAAATAATAAGAGAATGAGTGAAAAGTTTAAGCTTGTGAATTGTAAAAACACACATACACACAAGCCAACTTTTCACTCCTCCAAATAAAACTTTATCCTTGAGCTAGCTCAGTGGGTTCTAAGAGTTATGCTCAGACTTGGCCTGAGCTTAGAGAGGAGTCACCCCAAACTTTGTCATTTCAATCCCAAGTACTATTCCGCAAGTACTTGGGTAACGTATTCTTTTGATTTATTTCTAATAAGAATATGATGTTGAAAATTACTTTGTGTGTTTTACTTATGTTAATTTCAGTCATTATTCACTGTTAAATTGCGTTAAGTACTTAATTGTTTTTTTTAAACGATAGTGAATAGGGAAAAATAGTTCTTTACACCCTTTAATTGAGAGATTTGGGATTTCAACTTTCTGATCGTGTTACAATGAGCTCGAATCTGTTCATCACGTTTGCTAATTTCAAAAACTACATCAAATTCAGGAACATCCAAGGATGTCTTGATATTTGAGGTTTTAACATTTTCTTTCAAATGTTGATATTTTAATTGCAAAGAAAGATGCTCAACTTCTAATTTAGAAAATTGTTTTACCAGGTTATCATGGTCATCCTGTTCAACTTTATCATGCAGTTTAGAGTTAGTTTTTTCAAGCTCAATGACACGATCATGGGAGACTTTCAGAGCAACAGATAATTCATGAAATTGAGAAGCATTAATGGAACAACTTGTAGCAGTGTAAAACAAATCTTGAGCAATACATTCAGAAATAAGATTCTCATTCAAGGTATGCAAGTTCTTCCTCTCAATCTCATTATATTTTAATTCTCGCTCATAGTCACTAACCTCAACAATCATCGCATCAAATTCCTTTTCCATTTCTTTAATATCTAAGTCCATCCCCTTTTAAGACTCTCAAATTGACCTTTTAATTGTTTAAAGAAAGGCATGATCTCAGTTAAATAGCATTCTTTAGTTTGCTCAAAACCCCTTTCCCCTTCAGTTATCCCAGTGGGTGTGATCCTTTTCTTACAAGTTTTCTCAAAATCAACAAATAATTGAAAGATAACATATTGAATGATTAAGGTCTTGCTTTTAGTGGCAATAGTTCTAGGAGCTAAATGCATTGGTGTATTTGGAGGATACACAGTTGTTGAAGGCATTTTCCTAAAGGGGGGTTTTGTTACAACAAGATTCTCTGCCTTTTGCTTATCTAAGTCCTTTTTCCAGAACACTTGTTCGGGTGTTAGCAACGCTTGAGGCTTAAACATGTTCAAGGAAATCCAATTTTCTTTTTTGTAGTCATGGGGTCTGATAATTATGTTTTTCTCTTTACATGTAGGATTGTTGAGTTTCTTATCCATTTTCTCCCTAGTGACCTCATCTGATTTCTTATCTTCCTTAGTGCACTCAGCGTAACTAGGTTTTTGCCTAGGTTTAAGGATTTTATTGCCATCATAGTTAACATTTTGAGCAGCTTTTGCTATCTTTCCATACTCAGGGTTGGATTCCTTTATAATGGGGATATTATGCTTATCGCTGAGAACTCTATGCTTCGTGATCATGTGATCAGTCTGAATGGTATTCCCTTGTACGTACAACTTATTTTCAAGCTTGTTTTTCAAGGTTTTTAGATTAGAAAAATCATTCAAAAGTTTTGATTCATTAGCACTGAATTCTTGCTTAAGCATTTTAACATTTTCTTGAAGTTCTTGTTTTTGCTTAGCAGTTTTAGAAAGCTTTTCTTGTAAGGAGTTTAACTCTTGTTTTAATACATCTTCTCTAAACTTACTTTTTCTAATAGTTGTATGCATTTGGTCATCCATTTCCTGCTCACGGGTGGTTAACTCAAACTTAGCACGCTGTTCATAAATAGCAACTTGTTCTTTATAGGCATTCAGTTCAGAAACAACAGAATCATCATGAGCACATGCAGTGTATTCATCAAAAATATAGTCATCATTGACTGCAGAAGATGCATCACTTGGTACGGTCTCACTTTCACTTTGTTTCACATATTGATTATATGGGACAACATTATTATTACCCATATTCTCAATATCTGACTCAAAAGTTTCAGTAGGTTGTACTTTGTCATGTATCTTTTGCTCATCAACATCATCGTATAGTTTTAATACCTCTGAGATGATTGATTCTTTGGATGGACTAGCTTGCTGTGGTGAGGGGGCCTTTGGAGAGACCATTAGAGAAATGCTAGCCATGAAAATTGTTTGTGCAGTAGGTTCATCATCGACATCAAAGTCGTATGCATCACGATGCTGATGCAACTTGAAAGGCATTCTGATGATTTTGACCTATCTCCTGAATTGGCTGTTCATCAACATCAGCATCATATGTCTTGGCATTCCCTTCAGCAAGAAACAATAACTCCTCTTCATCCAAAGCCATTCCATTATCCTGAGCTTGCACGAGCAACATCTTATCCCTGAAGTACTCTGCATTCTGAGGGCGTTTTGGTGATGTGCAGTTCCTTGCAATGTGTCCTTCCCCTCCACAGTTGTAGCACTTGATCGGCTTTGCTTGTCCCTGATTTCCATTCCTTCCCCTATTCAGATTTGAACATTGGATCGGGAATGAATTTGTGATTACCATTACCCATGGGTATAACTTGAGAAGCTTTAGTGGTAATTCCAACATTTGTATAAAAAGCAGTTGAATTATTTGATGAGCTTGTCTCTCCCTGGTTGGTTTTGAACTGATCAAGAATCCTTTTTTCAAACATAGCATGTCTCTCATTCTGAAGAAGGAATGCATAGAGTTGTTCATAGTTTGTATTCTTCAATCCTTTGGTTAGCTTCACAGAGGTTACAAACTTGTGTCATTCAGGATTCATGTTGTTCACAAATTTTGAGTTCAGCTGAATGTTTGGCATGGTCATTTTGATGTTCCTCATGTCATTCACAAGCTTATGGAATCTCACGTAGTACTCATAGACACTCTCATCAGGTTTCATCTTGAAGTGTTCAAATTCATCATACAGTTGTGATTCTCTGTCTTCAATAGTTAATTCAGAACCTGAGAGAAGCATCTTGACATTATCCCAAACAGCCTTGGCTTCAGTGTTGTGATTGATCAGCTTGTAGATGTCTTTTGGAAGACCCTGTAGTATTATGTTTGAGTCCCTGATATTAGCATCGAACCTCTTTTTCTCCTTATCATTGAGCTCATCATATGTCTTTGGTCTATCTATTCCATAGATCATTGTTCCATCTGCAGCTGTATCAATTAAGTCTCTTGTAGTCTCAATCTGATAAGGTCCTTGATTAATAGACTTGAGAATGTTGACTCCGTTTTCCTTTCCAAGATAGTACAATCTGATTCGTTGTGCCCAAGAGTCGTAGTCAGTTCTGTCAAGCATAGGTTGACGAGTATCTGAACGAGCTGCTTGAACATCCTCAGCAACAGTGGAGATGATTGTAGGTACGTTGGTAGACATGTTAACAGATTACATGGGATTTTAAAACTCTATGATTAAACCGGGAAATAGATTCTTTCACGGGATTTTACTAAATCAAGAGAAAACCGTATGACAACCAAAATTTCAACCAAGTCGCTAAGCACCAAGTTGCTAAGTATTCTGAAATCAAGTCGTTATAATGCCAAGTCGCTAAGAACCAAGTCGCTACAAATTTTGACAGCAAATCGCTAAGCACCAAGTCGCTAAGTTGTCAAGTCGCTAAATAGCAACTCGCTAAGGTTCAATTCGCTAGCACCAAGTCGCTAAGAAAACTTAAGTACAAGTCGCTAACAAAATTGAAAGCAAATCGCTACCTTCACCAAGTCGCTACTCGTAGTGGAGAATCCACTAAGTGTACTGTTTGTCGGCTTGTCTCAATAGACAAGTCGCTAGGACCAAGTCGCTACCAAAAACCACTATAACTCGCTACCTTTTACTGAAGCAAGTCGCTACAATGAATATCACAACGAGAACCAAGTCACTACCAAGAAAAACTTCAAAAACACACTTTTCAATCCAAAACAAGCTCAACCACAGTGATTCAAGCTTACCAAATCAAAACCCAAGCACATACAATGATCCTAAACACAAAAGTACACCCAAAATTCAAACTTTAACACTAGAGATGATCCAAATGATGCAAAAACTACTAAACTTTTTCAAACTCAAAAACCATCTAAAAACCACTAGAAATCCAAGGATATGTAAGAGATGATCTAACCATGGCTCTTGATACCATTTGTAACATATTGGATTTCACATACACATCATAACACAAACATAAGTAGGCCTATACTATGGTTTTAGAGAGAAAGTTAGAGGTTTGGGAACTTTAGTGAGAGAAAGAAAAATCTTATTATGAGCTCCAAGTCTCTACCTTGGAAGGTAGAGAGTATTTATAGTACTTACATAAAACGCCACCTACGGGCTGTGGATCAGGCATACATTGGGTAAAGACCCGTCCGTCCTCCACGGTGTTACTTAACTAAATACTACTTAACTTGTAATAATCTACGACTATGAGCTTTCTAATGATTACATATACTTGAGGTGACGGACTCTTTAATAACTGGATTTACTAAATCCTAACAAAACCTTTTAAGGAAATATCAGAGTTAGATAAAACAAAAAAGAAGGGTTAGTATGGCTAATGATAAACGGTGATAAAACTATCTTCAAAATGCCGAGAACGGTTAAAAAATTTAAAAATTGGACCAAGAGGCAGTTAAGCCAGGCTCAACCACTACTCGATATCAGTGTTGAAGACAAAGAGAAAGGTATTGACCACCCCTATCAGAAAATCAAGAGTTTCTATGCAGGCTGTTTAGAATTAGGAGATGACTACAAATGGGATGAGAATTTGGTAAGTTGGATCCAACATGAAGATTGCCATATCCACGAAATGACCAACAAGCACTGGTAGCCCCGCAGCTCTGAGTCTAACTTAAAGACTCGTAAATAAAGAAAAGTGCTCTTTCGGGAGACAACCCGAATTATCCCTTTCTTTTCTGTTGGGTTTTGTGTTTTCTAATAATTTTTGCAGGAAACGAGGAAGTAATTACTGCTGCAGTTGCTGATCTGACCAGAGTTATGGCGTAACTCATATATGTGATTACGCCGTAACCAATATTTTAGCAGCTGAATTCTTGACGCATTACCAACTACGGCGTAATACCATCTCAGTGGTTACGCCGTAACCACTCGCTTTGCAGCTTATGTCAGGTTTTGCCAGTTACGGCGTAACTCCCTCAAAAGAGTTACAACGTAACCTTCCTCTGCTTTAATTCTTTCATTTTAAGACACAATAACCTTGTATTAGTATTTTAAATGAACTTTGTGGGTGTGTTCCATGTAAACCCTCACGAGACTTCACTCGTCCACTTGGGACACCAACATATGCTAAATGCAACCATGATTCCTACAAAAGTGAGTTAGGTTTGTTTTTCATTTTTCATCTTTATTTTTATAATTATGTTTGTCGGTAGTGTGATTTCAGGGATTGAAGTTTGGTCATGACGCTTATACGAAGGCACGTCTCTTTTTCGTGGGCCTTCTTTCTTTATGGAGCAAATTTCAGGGAAGTTCTCGCTCTAATTCTACTTTTCTCTTCACCTTTATTTAATGCTTAGTACAAAAGGGACTTTGTACAATTTAAGTGGGGGGACGGGAGTAGATTTATCTCTTGAAAAATATTTTTCCCTCAGTTTTTCTATTTTATTTTGAAAAATTATGCCATTTTTAAAATTTTGACATGTTTTTCTTAACCTAACTAGATTAGACCTTAGCCGAGCACATACAACCCTTGATATTATATGGTGAGATTAGCCTTATCAGTTTCCTAATTTTTACCCCAAATCCACCAAATTATGAGTGTGCCAGTAGCTTGTAAACTTTAGAACTTGGTCTTTGCATCATTTTGAGACCATAGACGAGGTATGTTGAGTTAGCTCGATGTATTTGGACTTTTCAGTTTTAGAAGGAAATATTATAGGATTATCACCCAAACAGCCTACCATTGTGTGTCTTTCGATTTCACCTTGACTTCTCGACCCCCTTGTGAAACCTTTTTGTTGCACTCACCATTAGTGCAAGATACCCCTAGATACACCCATCTAAGCCATTCCTTTCATATTGATAACCCCATATATTGTTTTGATACACCTATACACCTTAGCCTACCCTGTAGTCTTTATTTGTGATTGGGAAGTCATCATTTGCCTAAGTTCAAGGTTCAAGTGGAAAGGTTCATAAATCACGCTTTCATCGACAACATTCCTGAAGATCATTGAAGACCTCCCAAATTCCCATTGCTCATCTCAAGTGGGGGGATATTATGTTATTATTGTTATGTTGAAAAAAAAAGTGATTCGAAAAAGAAAAAAAAAGTTGTTATGTAATTCAGTTATTATAAAGTGCATTGTTATAAGCACTATTGTTATGAGCTTAATAGATTTAGTATCGAGGAGGCCACCTCGGTCACATTTGAAGATTGGAGTTGGTAATAATGCCAGCAGCGGAAGAAAAGGTAGTGTGCCCATCACGACGTCCTCTGTTGGTCCAAAAAATTGAGTAAATCTTGATAAATATGAAGAACAAATTCATTAATAATGAATAACAATAGTTACAAGATTACTCAATACCAACTATGACTACATGATAACATCCTCAACTTTTTACGGGGATAATTTCGGTATATTGTCCCCATTGAATGACAAATAAACTCTCATTGATCCAAGTTATGCTTGTGTTTCAATGAGAGGATGATCCTAACAACTAGTACTATGTATTGTGTTTGTTTAGAATCATCTTTATCTACATTACAATCTGATATATATATAGCAGCTAATAATACAAGACATGTGATGATGGTGACATGTGGTCCCCCATGTGGTCCATCTTCATCTTCCTCTTTTGGAAAAACACCAACCATCCTTTTGATGTGCCATCACAATATTCCCACTCTTATGGTAAAGTCTTGTACTTGTTTGACTTCTTCTCTTGAAAGTTCCCACCCATATTTTTTAGTCTGTATGTAGAGATAGGTCTTCAGGATCACTAAGACATTTGTCAAAATCTCAGTGTCACTGGTGTTGTTTGTAGCTCATATATTTTACTCACTGACACCGTATTGTCTTGTACTTGTTTGACTTCTTCTCTTGAAAGTTCCCACCCATATTTTTCAGTCTGTATGTAGAGATAGGTCTTCAGGATCACTAAGACATTTGTCAAAATCTCAGTGTCACTGGTGTTGTTTGTAGCTCATATATTTTACTCACTGACACCGTATCAATAAGTAAAGAGCACATTAATCTATTACACTTACTGACACCACCAGGGTCTCTGGTTATCAGGTCTTCGGGTTCTCATATTTTCAGTGACTCGGTTTTAGTCACTACGAGCTCAGTGGCTCGGGTTTCAGGGACTTGGGTGTTCAGTGAAACCTGGGGTTTGGTTCACTATCTGAGCTTCATGTTCATGCACTTGGGAGGCTTCACGTTTACACGACCTTCACGATATGTTGAGTGTTTTGTTTATCCACTGATATTCATAGCTCCACTGATACTTATAAGTATCTCAAAACCTTAAAACACATCCTGGTTTACAATGAGCAATTTTCACCTTTTATCAACTTGACACCAGGTACTTGTTGCTCCATGGTGTATATCAAACACCAAGGTGTTGAAACCCATTCATCAGGGACTCGTGATTCAGATTCAGGGAGTTTTTCTCGAGTATAGCACACACGTATTCAGGTTCTTCCAGAATAGACCTTAACATTTTCTGACCCAATACACACCTTGGCATTCTTTTCACTCATCCTGATGACATTCATCTTATACCATTCCATACCCATTTTTCACACTCCCTGAGTTACAAACATCATTTCACCCTCATTCAGTCCACACTTTCTCAACCCACAGTACCACGCACCACCTTGAGACATCTATTTCAGTCCCTAAAGATTTTTATTCAGTTTATCACCTATCTTCATACCAACTCCCTGATAAACCTAACAAATCCTCTTTAACTGAAATGTACAGCCGACACCACCTTAGTTCAGAATCGTCATTAATAATGATATCATCACTGAGTCCGAAACCCATCAGCTTTAATCCAAGCTGTGAAATAACGAAGCCATTATCATTCACCATTTAAGCATAAATCCGATTCAGAATATCAACCATCTCGACCGTCTCCTTCCTTTGAAAAAAAAACCACCATCATCTTGAATCATGGTTTTGTTTTTGATCGGTTTTTCTCGATCTAAGTTTGTTGCCGCCACAGATGTCGCCGGTCACCGGAGATTGGTTGCCTTTTTTGTGTAGGATTATAAGTGTTAGAGTGTTTGATTTTAATATGAATCGAGAAGATGAGATTTTTGTGTGAGTTTTTGTGAGTTGGTAATAGGATTTTTTTTATGTAGATTGATTTTTTTGAGGTGTGTTTTTGATGTGAGGGTTTTGTGATGATTTTTGATGTAGATCGATTTTTTTTTGTAGATCTTGTATTTGGATCTGGGTTTTTGTGTTGATTTTTTTGTTTGTGTCGGTTTTTGTATGATATCTGGGTTTTGCATTTGTTTGTGGATATGATGATAAGATTTGTGTGGGGGACGTGGGTGGTTTTTGTTTGGTAGGGATAAGATTTGTGCGGTGGGTATGTGTTAGTTTTTACTGATTATTTCAATCAGTGGGTTATTTGGGTGGGTTTTTGCCATTTTGTCAATATCAGTGTCTTCTCCCTCTCAAAAATTGCTATAACAATAACAGTTTTTGAAGGTTCACACATGATTTTTGACTATTAAGAATGTTATCAGCAACCAATTGAAAGGATCTGGATCATGAGCATAATCCACCCGCTCTGATACCACTTGTTGTTCCCGTTCACTATCGTTTAAAACAGTTTAAGAATAAAAAACAAGTTAATAGTGAACAATGACTGAAATTAACATAAGTAAAACACACTTATAAATTTTCAACATCATATTCTTATTAGAAATAAATCAACAAAGAATACGTTACCCAAGTACTTGCGGAATAGTACTTGGGATTGAAATAACAAAGTTTGGTGACTCCTCTCTAAGCTCATGCTAAGTCTGAGCACAACCCTTAGAGCTCACTGAGCTATCTCAGGAACTAAGTTACATTTGGAGGAGTGAAAAGATGGCTTGCATGTGTGTGTTTTTACAATTCACAAGCGTAACCTTTTCACTCCATCTCTTATGCTATTTATACATGTATGATTTTTGACTCTTTCCTAAGTGACAAACTGACATCGTACAGAAGACAAAATACTGATGTATTTTGTCTCTTTACAAAGACTATTCTAGGTAAGAGACAAGACTACTTTCCTAAGCTCGGTGATGACCTGAGCCGATCTTTTGCCATTCAGGGAAAGTTGTCTTTGGTTGATAAGGACTTCGCCTCTATCGGATTCAAACTTATCCCGCTTTGTCCCGCTCTTTATTCAGGTCTTTACATCCTTCAGTCTTCTACTTCATTTGTCTTCATTGTAAGTAGTTGGAGAGAGTCTTAGGGATTCAGTGAGTTATTGTCATCACTCACTGAATCCACCATCTTCTTCTTACTTTCGATCTTCACCCTTTAAGTTCCGCCTTCTTGAGTGGAGAGACCTTCTTCGCCTGCGTCTGAGTATCTGAAGATGACTCACTGAGAGACTATGCACTCAGTGACCTGTTAGTGTTTAACGGACTAAACACTTGGGCTATTTTCTATTCAAATCCTAGATTAAGGGGTTTGGGTATTTACTGAACCCAATATCCTCTAATGACACATCTTCCTTACATTTCATGATCCGGTTTCTTGACTTCGAAGCTTGAACTTTGGGCGGACGGTAAGTGGTGATGACTTGGCTATAGATTTAGACTACACCTTATTTGTTATTTTACACCAATTATATATCCCATGTCTTATCCTACCCTTTAGTCATGAAGCGTGTCTAGGTGATGCAGCGAGCAATCTTTGGTGTCTTGGCTATGGATTTGGTCATGTATCATTGATTTTGTCCACTTCGCCGTGACATGTTAGTAATGACGAGTCACCCCTTAACATTTGTCGTTTCTACCCATATTGCCTTCGAGAATTTTTTAGCCCTTAAATCTAGTGGTGGAGATGTGTGTAACCGCCAAGCTTATGATAGAATACATGCTATAACTGTGCAATTGAGTGATCGCCCCGAAATTGACACTTAGAATAGTTGAGAGATTTGAGTGTTTTGTTCCCCTTTCGTGAGGTGTTCGGCTTTATTTTTTTCTAGCATAAGGGATTTTTAAACTTATATTTTCCAGGTTATGGGAGAGATCTTTTTAGGAATCTTTCTAATAAGGTCTACTTGAGGGCAAGTAGAGTTCAAGTGGGGGGATATTTGATAACATCAAATAGTCTTGATTATTAAGTGTCAATTTCCCCCGATAATGCTTGTAATTTATATCATTTATATGGATTTATGCATGTTTTCCATTGTTTTCCACTTTCAGGTAAATTACGAGCATTGGAGATAAAGAGACGCGGAACTGGAGAAATATCTAAAGATTTATCACAGTGTGCTATTTTGAAGAAGTTACGGCGTAACTCCTCTCTCCATTACCGCGTAACTATTAGCGTGACTCGAATACCAACTTATCAAGAGGTTACAACGTAACTCTTCCCAAAGGTTACGACGTAACTACATTAGGTCAAATGAGGATCCACGCCGCTGATACTTACGCCGTAACTACTACATCAATTACGGTGTAACCATGTTTATTGAAGACTACGGCGTAACCACTTATAAGGTTACGCTTTAACTAACAGATCTAGTGCTATTACAGAGGAATTAAAGGTTACGGCATAACTCTTATTATATTATAGTTAGAAGCGTAACCCAATCCGCCTATAAATACCCACAATTCAGCATTTCTAATTATCCCTCCACACAAAAAACGAGAACGTGGGAAAAAGCTAGAGGAAGGTCCAGAGGAGCATACGGAGCTGTCTCCAAGGAGAAATCACTCCCCTACGATAAGCATTAGCATTTCTTATTTTCTTTACTTGCAATTCATGTATTTCGTACCTTTGAATATTGAATTGGTTTGTATGATTAATATGAGCAGCTAAGCACCTCTTGGTGTTGGCCTAGTTATGATTCCTTAATTGTTTTGTCTGTGTTTATTTTACTTCCGCATAATTATTTCTAAGTGTATGCATGCTTAGTTTATTGGTAGCCACCCTTGATTCGATAGTTTTGAATTGCGGTAGAGGCCAATTTCTTAGGAGATATGACCAACTGACCATAGGTGAGCGGAATGAGACGGGAAGGGTAAGATATGACCAACTGATCACCTATCGTTTGGATGAACTTAAGAATTAGGGGCTGCGTGTCTAAGTTCCTAACGGCCGGACATTCACTATTATAAATCTAGCATGTAGCGGTACTTAATGACTTGGCTTAGGGACCAGGAACAACAGGACTTATGAGGGACACCGACTTCTCTGTGGTGGCATCTTTGCTGATAGGTTAGGGCGAATTGACCAAATGCTGTCTCTCGACTTTGACCCCACCTGAAGTAATTGGAAGTAAGTAGACATAGACATTACTAGCTAGGAGGATTAACTAGGTTAGCACCACTCTCCTCTATTGTTTCCCTTTACCATTTATTTGCTTTATTTACTTTTATTTGCTTTTAGTAGTTTAATAATTAAATCCCTATCAAAACCTTTATTAATCTGTGACACTAGACTTAATAGCAATCCAACACACATAGCTCTTGGGACGACCTCGGCTTTACCGATTACTACACTACACGCGACCGGGTACACTGCCCGTTAGTGCATTAAGGTAGACCATAGGTATAATGAGTTAATATAAATATTAAAACCTGGTCAGTAAAACCTGTATCAATCCTCTATCACCAATTTATGACAATTTTAACTTTCAAAAATTTTAAAGTTTAAAGAATTCTTATTCTTTTAATGTATAATGCAACTGCGCTCTTAGTAGCACAACTAGTTCACATGGCCATTAACAAGGATGAAATCCTACCATGACTAGTATTGAGTGTCATCACAATTAAATCAGCATCATTGTATACAAACAACAATATGCTCATTAAAATTCCGTAAACCTTAATATCTTATTGTGTAATGTTTGATGTCTTCCAAACTTTGAAGTTTGTTGTTGATGACAATTTGCACAACAATTGACATATTGTTCATCCATAGAATCTAGGAGCAATTCCAGGCTGAGGATGTAATTCTATTAGAATATTCATTACACAAGTTATCTAATAACTTTTACTTAGATATCAATGTTGTCAAATTACTTCTTATTCACGAATGATACAACAATTTTAATACACAACATGATGTACATGATAAATCTACAGGTCAAACTTAGATTTTATTCATGTTCTATCTTGTCAAAAAATAGTTATCCATTTCCCAAATGATATATCATGTTTTATTAGAATCATTTATTTTACTGCACATGTTTATTAAACATATATTCCAAGGTTGTATGTTTTAATTCTTAAATCTTACAAGTGAAGTTTAATTCCAATCTAAGACTTAACATTTAGCTTACCAGAAATGTTACTTCCTATATGTTATACAACATATAAGATTTAAAACCTTAATATATTACTCCCACTAGCTTTCAAGAATACTTAAAATCTATCTTATTTCAATTATAAATCAAAACTAGGATTTAATAACATAAGAATAATTTCATAGATGCATGCATTTATCCATTCATGAATTATTGCACTTCGTACACTTCCAAAGAATATATGAATTCAAAAAAACCTTTCAATTACTTACCGTCCTCGCTCAAGTAATTTCTCAAGAAAGAGTTTTGATATTCCATTGTCATATTTCATATTAATAAAACCAAATATGACAATTATCATCTTTATATATTTAATGTGTCTGAGGAAAGAATATTCAATCACAATTAATTGCTTAAGTATGATTAATAATCTTATCATAAAACATGCATTAAATATGTGTATAATTTTGTCCATATGATTTCTATACAGAGATTTAAACCACTAGAGTTTTTCATCTCTTTGAAGAAACTCATTTTTATTCTCTAGTCTAACTATTAAGATAAACCAAATTTCAAAAATTGATTATCTTTATGGACAACATCTTTAACATTCATAGTATGAGTAATTTAACCAATTCAATATTTGGTAATCCATCATAATGATTATCAGGTTTACTATAATCATGTAACTCATGTTCTTCTCAGCATATAAATCAAATATCTGAGATATCCTTGCAGATCTGTGAATGAAAATTTCATCATCTTGAGGTTAACATTTCATATCTAGCCTCATCATGATATTTACTAGTGTATTTATGAAGATTATGTATCTTGTAATTTTATCTTTCAAGATAAAAAAAACTCCCACTTGCCTTTTGTAATATATAGACTATCTATATATACTTAGCAATTATAGCAAAACTACATTGTTCTCTTTTTGGGACATTACAAATACACATTGATAATTCCTAACTTAAGTTTGTTAATAACCTATTCATAAGTAGTTTAACAAACTCAGAATCTTCAATTTTAAAACTTAATGTGATTCATCACATTCCATAATAAAATGGTGTTTTATTAGTCTTCTAGGTTGGAGTCATATTGAGTATATTCAATCCATACTCAATTTTCTAACCTTGTTACTCTTTAAGAAGAAGTGATGGTTATCTTGAATCAAACAAATCAAATAGAGTTTTATTCTCCTAACTGAACATACCATCAACTTGTGGTATTCATTAGAATTAATATTGTAAGACAATCTAACAATATATAAGATAAACATATTCCTTTTGGCTTACCTATTTACCAACTAAGTCAACTTAATGGTATAATAGACTTTCCAAGCCAATTGCATGCTTTATAACACAAGTACTTTTTAACCAAGTCACTTCATATCCATGTCTCATCAAGAAAACATAAACTGTTATAATCCCATTATTCGTTATAAATCATTGATCAACTCAATGACTTCTTGTATATGTCTTAATTATAAAACATAACAAGTTAACGTCTTACTTTATTATAAGTCTTAAAAGACTTTATGTTTATGTCTTTAAAATGAATCATAAACATGTTTAACTAAAGTAATTATGAACGCAACTCTTGGTTTCAATATTAATTTCAAGTTAATTTATTTACTTCACGATAATGTAGGACTACATTATTTTTCATTTATGTCATTCCAAAATACATAAATAAACAAATTGAAGTAGTATTAGATTACTTCATTTATGTCATTCTAATAATACATAAATATCTAATATTAAGTAGTCTTATATATCATTTTGACACATGTTCTAAATACTTGTCTAATTTAGAAACTGCAAATACGTTCATGCAATGTATGACTTCACATGGAGATTTACTTTGTTGTTGCAATCTCACCAAGTTCTCACATGACGTAAATTGCAACACCAAGTGTTTCTTGAATTAGATATGTACAAGTTATACTAGAACGTTAGTCTCTCTTACTGCGATTAGAGAATCCGTTAAATCATATACCTATATGTTGTACCTTGCACACAATATAGATATCTCCCACTTGTGCATGGAACAACATCATGTAGCAGATAAACAACACGACATATGTTTGTTTATGTGACTAATATGATTGTGTCATTGATAATAGCATAACTAGTAGATGTAGAACCACTTCATTGTCTAATAAGGAAACGTACATGACTATCCTTGAAAACATAAGTGTCTACAAGTAGAAAGTAATTATCTTAAGACATTCTAAAGATAATCTAGGTTACTACCAAGATGACAAAGCTTGTAACTCCTACTGAATTAGAGATCATTACATTAATTCCTTATTCAGTAATAAGAACACAATACTCCCCGGATTTGACAACATTGTAAGTGTTTCATTAACGGTGAAAAATAGTGTTCTATTTACTTCCCTACACTTTTGAGAAAGTCCATACATAATAATTACTTATGTACTAAAAGAGTGTATTCTACTATGTAGATGATGAATTATCCATCAATGCTATTAACTTAAAAAATTGGGCATGCAATTTCTTTCTTAATAATTCTACTATTCAACAATTGTAAGTAGTACTTTTAAATGCTCAAAGCACAACAACTAGATAAAATATGCTAGTTTGTCTTTTACCAATTTTGCAGTAAATTAGTCTAGCTTCTAATTTAATAACTCAGAAAATATGCAATTTTCTTAACTATTAAAATTTGCTTACGAGTTATGTATTTAGAATTTAGACAATTCTAATTGTCCTATCATACCTTTCTCATTCATGAAAAGAAATAGAATTGAATCTCACTCTTTCTTATGAAAAGAGGACTAGCTTTATTCTTTTAGCAAAGTTGACTCTACCAAAAAACCCTGATAGGTGTAGATCAATTTACCAATACAGGAATAACCTACGTTTACGGTTTAATGTTGCATTAATACATTAAAAGAATTAGCAAAATTCAATTTTAGTATTTTCGATAATTAAACTTTTCAAGAAAATAAAATACCCAAGGTAATATTCATATAACCATATAATTTTCTCAAAAACTAGGATCCAAATTATCATAGTTTCATTACATCAGTTGATCTGCTAGTAACGAAAGCATATAATAGGGTAATCTCGTGAACAATAATTGGCAAACATTTTCCAATTCCTAGATCATTATGGATTTCACATTTCCAACGCTTATTGCAAATGTAAACATGTTTTATCCCATCTTGTGCCTTGAGTCGAGGTCTCACTTACTACTCAATTTAAGTCGTCTAACTTAAAGAACTACAAATATGTTTATGTAAGGTCTAACTTTACATAAAGATTTACCTTTCAATCACAATCTCGCCAAGTTCCCACATGGCTATTAGATTGCAAACTTCAAGTGTTCCTTTAACTAGATGGCACTTAACTTAATTTTAAAAGGGTACTAGTTTTGATTTATGGTGTCAAATCAAATATATACGAAGAAGCATGCATACAACTCATTATCAATAGTTTTAATAAAAAAACTTTTTATTAACAATTCACAAAGATCAAAATTATCAAAGTTTTGATTGAGGGTATTTAGTTTAGCCAATCAAGGAATTTACCTTTAATTATAGAATCCATTATATCATACTTTTGCATAAAGTCAAAAGACTTAGGGGCGTTTGGTTGGGGTAATTTGAAATTCTGGAATTTTAAATTCTAGAAAATTTAAATTCTTGAGAATTTAAAATTCGAATTTAAAAACCCTTCGCATGTTGGTTCCCGAGAAATTTATAAATTTTTATTTTATTTTTTTAATATAAATTTCATAAAAATTCTATTTAAAAGTTTATAAAAAAATTATAAAAAAAGTTTAGAAAAAAATTATAAAAAAAAGTTTATAAAAAATTTATAAAAAAAAGTTTATAAATAATTTATGAAAAAAGTTTATAAAAAATTTATTAAAAAAGTTTATAAAAAAGTTTATAAAAGTTTATGAAAGAGTTTATAAAAAAAGTTTAAAAAAATCTATAAGAAATTTATAAAAAAATTATAAAAAATTTATAATAAAAGTTTAAAAAAAATCTATAAAATAGTTTATAAAAAATTTATAAAAAAAGTTTATAAAAAAAATTATAAATATTCTATTTACAAGTTTATAAAAACAAAAAAAAAGTTTATAAATTTTTTTTCAAGCAAATTAAAATTCCTCACTTTTGGAGGCATTCGATTCTCCTCATTTTGGCAATTCGAGGAATTGTAAATTGCTTCAATTTCCCCCATTTGAGTTACCAAACATGACATTTGAAGGGAATTAAAATGCAAATGCCTCCAATATCCCTCAAATTGCCCCAACCAAACGCCCCCTTAGTGTTTCGGATAATTACCACAAAAGTGGCGCATGGAATTAAAGTTAATTCGCTCTTAAGATGATTTTGTACATTTATAGCCTACTTGGTAACTCCAATTTGACTCGCAAAGAAGCGGAGAATTTGGTCAGCGCTGAAGCTATGACCTCCTTCTTTCGGGTCACAATTTAATGCGCTCCCCTTCTTGTACCCTCACACAGTCCGTCAAATTGGGTGAGTCATTCTCACTATTTGTACCAAAATCATCAATCAATTAAACTTTTAAAAATTTAACTCTTCAAAAACAAATCAAATTTCACCATTGTTTAGTCCAATTTATTTTTCTATTCAAAATTACCCTTTGCTTAAAACTTATCACACATAATAAACAAACAAGTAAACAATAAAAAAATAAATAACTTAAAACAATGCGCACATAACTAACAATTAATACGTGTAAAAAAGTAGCCACATGCAACTTATTTGATAAAACCTATTAATCAATGTCTAGGTTAATTAACGTATATATTAATAGGGCTTTCACTCGCACAATTGAAAGTGAGCCATGCAACATTTGATAAAACCTATTAATCAATTGCGTAAGCCATAATTAAAATATACCATATTGCACATAATTGATTCATTAATATTATTGAGGTATTCTCCAATTCAAAATTTTATCAAAATAATAAACATGTGTATAAAACTTAACAATCAATTTTCGCATAACCAATCTTAACAATTAAATATATATATCGACAATAATCCATGCCAATCATGGACGTTTCATGGATTTAAGATAACAATTATTCACGTTGTCACAAGATCGCATACAATTTCCATGTCACATAACAATTTATTCATGAATATATCACGTAACAAATATATTAATTCTAGGTTTCGATATTGATAACATAACAGTTAATATAAACCCTAAAAAAAATTAAAGAAATCGATTAATTTTTTTTAAAGGGATTCGACCCATAAAAAAAATTCGATCCATAAAAATTTTTAAAACAAATTAGGGCAAAAGACCTAACCCTAAAATTAGGGTTTACATAATCATAACCAAAACCCTAGAATAATCATATCAAACAACATACAATATTCGTTTTTACGTGTTTAGTAATTAATTACTCATTAAACCAAGCCCGTGATGCCACTGTTGGAATTATATACTATGACAATCATATATAAAAATACATAAACATCAAAGCAAGTGCGGAAGCGTATAGGAACGTAAAATGAATAATTAACTAACATAAACATAAAGTATGCGTACCTTTTTGATTCTAGCTGAACAAGAATCAATTCCACAAAACTAGCAATTGAGATGAACCCTAATTAGGGTTTATAGGATTATAAGAATTACCCCTTACCTTTTTGTAATTCAATCCAAGATACAATCAATAGTGTGATTGTACACACGTACTACTAACGAATTAAAGTAAATACTAGTTTAAAGGAAAACACAAAACAATTTGTTTTAACAAAACAAAAATCGAAACCCTTATTCATAAGGATATTCGACCGAGTTATAGGACCAAAAGAAAGAAACCAAAACCCAAGATTAATTGTGTATACAAGAGTTATCAACAATGAATCCTTGCTTTTGTATTTATAGGATTAGAAAACTTAGGGAACAAGTTAGGTTGGGTTTGGGCTTCCCAACCATGGCCGTCGATCCATAACCCACAAGGGGTTCTAGATCTTTCTTGTTCTCTAAATAATCCATATACAATACTTTCTTTTTATTCGTCTAACGATCGTTAATCATTATTCCGTTAAATACTAACGGTCATTATGTTTTGTGTTTATTTAATAATTAACATAACATTTTATATTAATTATTAATCTTTAATTCTCATACGTAAAGTGTGCAATCCCTTGGTCTCGAGTTCCATCGTAACACACATCTATTAATATTTTGTCCATTAAACCAACATATGGGACGGTAAAGAGGAGGAGGAGAGAGTACTTGGTGAGTTTGTTTATCTAATGAAGTGTTAGTGGTTTATGATAAGTACTAGTAAGTAACAAATATCTATGCCAAGTAGTGTTCTAATCTTAAGAGCATTGCTATATCACCAAGACAAGTGTCTTGGTGATTCAATCCAACCGAACACCTCATATGATGAGGTGTTTTTGTGATATTTAGCTAGCTTAAAGGTTAAGTTTGATGTTAGCTTAAATGATAAGTTTGATGTTAACTTTTTAAAAGGTTTTATATTGAATATTTTAACTGCCAAGTTTGTTTCACAAAGATATCAATGAACGTTGATAAATTGAGGGGGGGAGGCCAGACGCCCCTGTTGGCTTCTTCTCGGTACATGATGAATGATTTCCAATTTATTTCTAAATACATCTTACAATAAAATCACAAACACATAAAACAAAACTGCCAAATGAACAGAAGTGTGAACAATCTAGGACGAGTTTTATTTTTTATCTAAATCCTGATTAAAGATATGCATATAATATGATAATGTTCTCATGTGCAGACAATGTTTTCTATAGTTATCAGGGCGAAATTGAGAGACGCCCCACCTGCTGTTAGAAAGCCGTGAATGAATTGAGATACTTTTACAGTTTTGCAGTCTTCTCTGAATTGAAAATAAGGTTGAAACTACTTATTTGTGTTTTTAAACTACATATAATTATATAATTACAACACATCTTATATGTTTTGGGTGTGATTTTTAAGATTATTTTTGGGCTTATAAGCTTATTTGACTCACTTATATTTCATAAACTTGTATTTTTTGGCATAGCTTATGGGCTTATTGCCCATATCATAAGTCATTATAAGCTCATAAGACGAAAAAATAAGTCGAGTCAAATAAGCTCATAAACTAAAAATAAGCTTAAACAAACACCCCATTAATAATCATAACCACTCTGTTATATCGAATATGGCATCATTCTTTACAATTTGTTAAGTGATTGGACTTGGGTTGACAGTGCAGGGCATAAAGTCTTTTAGGCTGGACACAATCATGACCCAGGTCAACCCTGCTACATCAGTTTTCTCTCTTCGACGACCGGACATGATCAAGTTGCCACAGTCAGTGACCAAGTTAAAAATAAATAAGTGCGTGTGTAATAATCGGTCGAAAATTCGACCAATTGTTACTTTTTATGTTTGATGACCGATGTTCGATCTGAGCTCCGCAGTGGACACGACCGATTATAAAATCGGTCATATCACATGACCTACCGATTAAATATTGCCCAGTGCGTCCAAATTTACATAGTGTTTGGGTGTGTCCGACACTGTGTATAATTCTTTGTGTTTTTTGCTATCTTCTCATAATTGGATATAAGTGATTGGTCAATAATGTGGATGTAATTGATAACACATAAGTCCTACTAACTCATAAGTGAAGTGGGACACATTATATATATATACTAAATGTCGGGGAAGAAAACAGTAACAAGCACGCATTAAATGCAAACTTTTCCAACTTGGCAGAAATAGTCTCTGAGGTTCAAGTGGCGCTGCAAATAAGTCCTACTTCATTAATTGCTAACTATAGCAATCTGGCAAAAATAGTCCCTAAAGTTTAAGGGGCATTGCAAGGTAAGTCCTGTAGAATTAATTGCTAACTATAGCAACTTGGCAAAATTAGTCCCTAAAGTTTAAGTATCGCTACAAAGTAAGTCATTTGAAGCCAATCCCGCTGCATCGCGCGGGTTCCCACACTCGTTTGTTTCCAAGTGAGAATACATTTAAGGGAATGTCTAACCAATGCCCTAAGGGCATTGGATAAGATTTGTCTTTTTGTGATTTTTAAAAACTATTTATGTGGGTCCCCGTCTAAATATGCAACTTTATGTCAACTACAAGGACCATTTATGTAATAAAAAACCACAAGAAGACAAATCTTAACCAATGCCCTTAGGGCATTGGTTAGACATTCCCTACATTTAAATCTCATGTTGACTAAATTTCATGTTGACAATGATGGCTTTTACTATGTTTGGAATACTTTTCTCCTCACATGGTACTAGCTACCCCAGTAAGAGATCTCAATCCTTCTTATTTTTTAGTAGTCACATCAGCTTTTTCTTTCCGACGATCTACAGACGATTTTTTACCACACCAAAATGACTTATACTACAAAAAAAACATACCCACAAAAATATCTTTTATATATAATTAAATACACAAACACACACACAACCAACACATGATCTTGGTCGTTCCTGCGATCGATTGAAAGAAAAAATAAGCTGTTGACCGATAGCGACCTTCATGCTACAATAATGGAGATCGATCGGGACCATTGGTCGACCGATGCTTTTTTCCCTTACTGCGAGTAGCCTTAGTGTTTACATGGGTCTTCCTTTTGCATTTTATTTGTGACAGCTTCAGTATTCGGGTCTAAGATACGATTAAGTTTTATTTGTATAGTTTTCTTAATTTCTCTGGGTCTCATCCTCTTTAAATTATCTTTTTTAATAAAAGTGGGGCGTCTTGTATTGTATTTTGATTTCTTTTGAAATTCTTAATAATGTGTTGACTTTCTAAAAAAAATTTAATTCGTAAGACTAGGAGTGTAGTAAGTTTAAACAGCTTCTACTATCTCTTTGCACTTTTCTAAGGACGTCATAGAAAACGTCAAGAAAAGATTTACAATAGATATGACAAAAGATTTACAATCATTTCAAGTGTTCGTCTTAAGCAATGTTAAAAGTAATTCAATATATATAGCTGATTTAAATACAGTAGGTGAGATGAGTCACTATTCTACAAATAGATCTGACAAAAGATGTATAACTAAAACTAAAATCTGTTATGCAGTTCGTTTAGTTAAATGAACAAACATGAACAATATTTTATATTCGTTTAATTAAATGAACGAACATAAACAAAAGTGGTGTACGTTCATTTATGTTGGTAAACGTTCGTTTATATTCATTTATTTGTTTATGTTCGTATATCATATATTTTAATTGTATATTTTTAAACAAGATTGTTTAAACTAAACAACACTTATAAAACAAAATATTGTGTATAATTTAATAAATTGTATGTTTGTTTTTTTACGTTCATTTATATTTGATCGTTTATGTTCACTTTGGGTTCGTTTAGTGTCTTAATGAACGGACATAAACGAACATGAACAACTCATGTTTGTGTTCGTCTGGTTCGTTTACAGCCTTGTACACTATCTCATATAAAAATGGTAGAGTACTCATGCATCACACGATGCAATGGCGATACGAAAATGATAGCCAATAGTATTACGAAGTTGTGATAATGGATGATGAAAGTTACTTGCTAATGTCAGTCTTTTTCCAACCGGGACAACCAGGTTCACATTGACCTGCCAGTTGTAATTCTTTTACGCACAAATGCACAATTAAACTTTTCTTCTGCCTTTAGCATATTAGTCGTTAGCAACTTTTTTGCTACTAAGAGCACATACAATAGTAACGCCCTAACGCCGTTAGGGGCGGTTTTAACGCCGTAGGAGGCGTTAAACAGTTGGAGAGGAAGATGGGTAACGCCGTTATAGGGCGTGCGTTGGGCATATAACGCCCGTTAAGGGCAGAAAATGTTTTTTTTTTAAAAGTTACACAACTAGTCCCTCAACGGCTAGTATCCGTTACAAAAACCCCCTAACGGCTAGTTTTTTTTTTTTAATCAAAAACATTTTTTTACCACTATAAATACCTAACTAAAACTCTATTTTTTTCACACTTCCATTCACACTTTATATACTTCCTCTTCACACTTTCATAATTCAAAAATCAAATTCGTTCACAATGGATCCAAATCAAGCTGGTGATATTCCTCTGTCTTGGTCAGACGTTGATGACCAAGAGGACTTCCAATTTATGGCCACGCGTATCGCAGTATCACCTTCCGTTGGAACAACAAGATGGTATTGAATCTCAACATCCTAGTCGTTCTCGTAGCCATGTATATCGTGAACGTGAGCTTGAAGAAGAACGTCTGCGAACGATTATTTCAGAAGGTTGGAAGTATTCAAACCGAATTTTCAGAAGATTTAGTATGAGCCAGGAAACTATTCCGCAAATAGTTGAAGGTATTGAATCTTATACTCCGATAATATTCCGGATCATTTTACCTTTTTAGGAAAACAACCCGATTGGTACGGGTTGAATGAGTATAAGTGCTCTAATGAAGTGTAGTCGTCGCCATACGCCAATTGGCGTCTGACCTCACCCTGATGCATTTGATGAATACTTGCAAATGGGTGCGAGTACTGGGAAAGTATGTCTTGATAATTTTAACAAATGCATTATTGATTTGTTTATGCCGGAATATTTAAGAAAACCAACATGGGCGACATTCAAAAAATTTATCAACATCATGAAGAAAAACATGGTTTTCCCGAATGCTTGGTAGCATTGATTGTATGCACTGGGAATGGAAAAATTGTCCAGTGGCTTGGCAAGGGCATTTTGCTAGGGGTGATAAAAATACCCAACAATTATGCTTGAAGTTGTTGTTTCTCAAGATTTATGGATCGGCATGCATTTTTGGGATGGCGGGGCAAATAATAACGATATTAATGTTTTAGATATCTCTGTATTTATTGGCGACCTTTCTGGCCGACAATGCCCCAATAGCACCTTATATGGTCAACGAAACTAGGTATGAACAGGGGTATTACTTGGCTGATGGAATTTATCCACAGGCGGGCAACTTCGTCAAATCCTTCACGACAACAACTAATGAAAACATATGCATACTTTAAAAGGAAACAAGAAAGTGCCTGAAAGGATATTTAACGTGCTTTTGGTGTTCTTCAAGGCCGTTGGGGTATACTACAACAACCGGCACGTCAATGGGAAATTGTCACGATACGTAGAATCATGTATTCTTGCATTATTTTGCATAACATGATTATAAAAGATCAAAAATTTGCATTACGTGACTATGACGAAGTGTGGGTGGATCCGTCAGCAAATTTGAGGCAACGAAGATGGGTCGAAAGATGTGATACTCACAGTCGTAAGGCATAAGAAATACACGACCGAGAACCCAACTCCAACAGGACCTTATGGAGCATGTTTGGCAGAAGAACCTTGAATGACATAGACAACAACAAGAGAGCGACGATGATGAATAAGTATTTGCTATGTTTTGTTATTTTTTTCGGTTGTCATTTCCTTTATGTTGTAACATTTAATTTGCGGTGTGTTTTTTTAATTTCGATGTATTTTTTTTATTTGGTGTAATTTTTTTTCAATGTATTTTTTTAATTTCATATTGTAATATGTTTTCAAATTTAATGTTATGTTTAGTTTAATAAATGAAGTGTTTGTTTTAGTTTAGGGGTTGAAATTGAAAATATGAAATGTTATTGATGTTATTGGGATGTTATTGTTGTAGGTGTTTTTTGGGGATGTTAATGTTAAATGTTAAAGCTGATGTGGCGCTGACGTGGACGGTGTTATTGGTGTTATGATGTTACGATTGTATATGCTCTAATAGTGCACTTTATACAACACTTCGTATGTAACTTCTTTCTTATTTTGGCAATTTTATAACCAAATACTACACATAGGTAACTTCTTTCTTATTTTGCCAATTTTATAACCAAATACTACACATAGGCATCGATATTTATTGTCAAAACACATTAGTAGCTTTCTTGGTTTGTATCATGTGTTATATTAATATTATTTTTTGGTGGTGGAAGTTTTAAAAACAAGATTAATTATATGTGTTGAATTGATTTATTAGTGCGATATATAGTTGTACACATAGTTTTAAAATTTGTAATGCTTAAAAACTATTTATGAAAATTAAAAAAAAATTACACGTTTGGTCCCTGTGGTTTACCTCAAATAATAGGTTTAGTCTCTAAGTTGTTTTAATTACACCACACATACCTATTTTTGAAACCTGTTGCCCATTTAGTCCCTATTATAGGAAATAGGGACAATCCGTGTAATAAAAGAAACAATAAATAACTACACAGATGATCCCTATCTTTTAAAATAGGGACTAAACGGACATCAGGTTTCAAAAATAGGTATGTGTGGTGTAATTAAAACGACTTAAGGACTAAACCTGTTATTTGAGGTAAACCACAGGGACCAAATGTGTAATTTTTGCTTTTAAAAATAAAGAAGAGAGGGAGACAAAGATGCTTTGTATGTAGTTAGATGAAAGGCTTCACCTAGCCTCACAAATCGAATAATTAACAAGTTACCGAACCTCATTGACCCAGAAAGGGACGGATCACTAATGGTTAATGGAGTCATTTGACTCATGCTAAGGATTATCAAAATGTTGCACCCAATCCAACAGAGGCTTAGTATGCTTTTCGAGAAACCACCTGCATATTCGTAATCCAGGGTCGCCCCGTCTAGTGTTAGAGATGACCCTGGTCATCATTAGGTCCTCATCTGAGCTAGATGACGATTTACACTAAACCATAATATTACATACTTTTATATAGTAATGAACTAATGGATCTAAATGTACTTGAACATAAGTTTTTTGTTACAATAAAGATTGTTAGAATCTGTTACTTAGAATCACTTTATTATCGTCTTTATATATATGACAAGTACCGTGTTACTTCATATCCAATATGGCAGACGATTTTATTTGTCGTTAAACATATTGACCATGCTAGGATGTTCTCAGAAAAGAAATGACCATGTTACATGAAACAAGGTAACATCTACACGATATCACTTACAAATAGATTAAAAGATTATTAAAGGAAAACATTCAACGTTGAAGATCCATAACAGCTGGACACCCGGATATGTGACTGGATGATAACACCTAGAAAAGGTGGATCATAACAAACACCTTTCTGATTGCAACTAGATGAAACAAATTCTTACAACCAAATTAATTTCAAGTGTCCTCTTAAACATAGAGCTATCAGAATATATTTGACCAATAAATAAACGCAACGTATCAGACACCTAGAAACACAAAAGTTCAATTGTACAAAACAAGTATAGATATGTAGAACCTGACATAGCCCAAATATATGTTACTTTCACCTCTGAAGATTTATTAGATTTTTATTAATTAAAACCTCTACTGCAACTGTTGTAATACAACTATGAGACTGCACATTTAACACAACTATTCACAGTAAGCTATAGCCATTCATAAGGGATAAACACGTATCACCTCACAGTAAGCTACAGCCATCCATAAGTGTTATCTAAAATAGTAGCGCCTTTAAGCTAACAAAAATTTGGACTACTGAGTTAACATCACATGTTGTGTTAGAACCCTCCTCATATATGTTAACATAAGCTCTTGAACCTCACACACTCGTCATATGTTTGGGTTTAAGATCAACTACAACACTCTTAGCATCGATCACATCATACATACTAGGTTGAGCATTAAGAAAACCGGCCGTTGCATATAACCGCATCAGTTATAGCTAAGGCAATATCAACTTCAATCATCTTTTTTTTAAAGATCAGCTACGCTACTCTTAGCATCAATCGCAGCATACAAACTAGGTTGCGCATAAAGAAAATCAGGTGTTGCATATTACTGCATCAGCTACAGCTAAAGGCAATATCATCTTCAGCCATTGTTTTTTCACCCAACTACTGAGTCGCAGTATGTGTTAAAAGTTTTCTCTTGTGTTATCCATCCATAAATGGTTTTAGTTAACTGCTAATTAGAACTATCTTCTCATGAAATCTGAAGAAAACGACAAAATATGATTTCTATATAAAATTGGGTACTAAGTAAGGGGGTGTTTGGGATTACGTTTGGAGGTGGATTATCTGAAAAACGCAATAATCCAGTTTATATTGTTTGGATGAGAAGTGATTATTTGCATTTTTATACCTCAAAACCGCGTTTTCAAAAAGTGAGTGGGGACGTGCAGTTTCAAAATGTCATTTTGTAAACACATATTTGATGAACCGCACTTTTACCCAAACACCCCCTTAGTACTACTAAGGGGATGTTTGGGAAAAATCATGTTTGTACATAATCACGTTTGCGAACTACGGTTGCAAAAAGTAGGTCCCTACCTCCAGCTGCAAAACTGCGTTTTCAGTAGCAAAATCACGTTTTCAGAAATATTTACCAAACACTCAAAATTGATTATTTGCGTTTTTCAATCGCAATAATCAGATAATCCACCTCCAAACGCAATCCCAAACACCCCCTAACTATGTAAATAATAATGTTTATAGTATCAATTTACCATAGTAATAGATATGCAAAAAGATAAGATAATAACTCGTTTTCAAGCTATGAGGGTAAAAAAAAGGGTTATAAACACTCAACTCAACGTACTATTACTTAATATCAATGTTGCAAAAATCGGTCAACTCGGCCGATTAATCGTTAATTGGCCGAGTACCTTTTCGATTTATGAAAATCGATCGAAAAATCGGCTTAGGATAAAAATCGACACTAAGCAGTCAAAAAATCGGCCGAATCGGTAAAAAATCGGTCGAATCGGGCAAATCGGTCATTTTAAAAATAATAATAATTTAGCAATTATGCTTAATTTGGGGATCGTATATTTCACTTATAACGCACAATGGGCATCAAAATCAGAATTGAAGCCTTTTATTGAGGTTTGGAAACATAGCAGGCTCGGAATCGGTTAAGATTTTTAGTTTGGTCTCCAGAAATACCAAAAAAATGTAGGAAATGTCAATCCGATTAATCACCGATTAATCCCGACTTGACCGATTACTCGCTGCAGGGTGGTCGACCGCCCAACTACCGATTCACGATTTTTGCAACATTGCTTAATATAGATATTAGACACTTCATTTCATTAATGAAATCATGCTAAAAGTGAATCCATCTTGACCGAACCCGAACCAACGCGAGATATTAACCACTCCGTAATTAACTTGTTAAAAATTTACACCTTGATAAAACTAGAAACCACCTTGGTTCCGCCACTCGCCTAAATACAATGTGTGCTTCAACATGTCTTTTCTTGCAATTAATTCGCGAACCAAAATTGAAGTGGAGGAACTGCTTTTCTGTTTGACTAATAAAATTGTATAAGATAAGTTATTCAACAAGTCTTTTCTTCCATTTAATTCGCCAACCAAAATTGAAGTCGAGGAACTGGGCCAATGCTATTGGCAGGCCCAAGCTAAATTTACTATTGACATGTTCAATTGGCACCTTTGATTGATAAGTTCATTTATTTATAAAAAAAATTATAATAAATAAAAAATAAATAAATAAAAAATCTCAGCATATGTGTAAATGATTTTGGTATACAAATTGCAAACAATCTCACCTTTTTTATAAATAACAAAAAGAAAAAAGAAAATAAAAAAAAAATAAGATTGAGAGATTTCAACAAAAGATGATTTTGACAGTTTCAATTAGACCAACATGTATAAAAACATATTTGTACCAAAAGACTTGTATATTAATGGTATCTCATATTGTGTGAGAAGCTTCCTAACCGAATGGTTGTGGGTTCAAGTCCTACTTAAAACATGTGAGATAGATTTGTAGTATAAATATTATGAGACAGTTAAAATTACCGTTCTTAAAAAAACATGTTTGTAAGAACATTATTTAACACAAGTTTATAATTCAACAACCTATGGTATATCTAGAAAATTACATTTTTCACAACACATTTAATAACTTGAACGCGCACAAGTTAGAGCCTACTAGACTTTCAAGTTAACCCGCATCTAATAAATATATCTGAAGATCACTATTTTTACAACCTCGTTTCAAAATGTTAAATACAGCCAAAAGTATTATAAGTATCAAATATTAAAGGCCAAAAACATATATTAGTACACCGAACTTGATAAACTAGATTATTCAGTACCCCTAAACTTTTAAGGATACAAGATAGTACCTCCGAACTTGGCAAAATAAAATTACTACTACCCTATACTAAATTAACTCAATAATTTATTTTAAATAATCAATTAAAATACTATATTATTTTTTTTAAAAGAAAAATAAGAAAAGTTTTGAAAAAAATATTTACCTAGCCAAAGTATTACTATAACTTATTTATTATAAAAGAGTTTGCTAAATTAATTTTTAGAAAGAAAAAAAAACAATTAATTATTGAGTCAGTTAGTATATGATTTTGTCAAATTCTTGATACCATTTTGCACTCTTAAAAATCTAAAATACTAGATAATCCTATTTGATAAGTTCAAGAAACTAATATGTGTTTTCCGCAATATAAAACAAAATTTATGATTATTTCTTGTATGTTTACAAAATTTATAACTGGTAATAATAGACCACACATTCTTTCATGAAAAAGAACGTCGAAGTTAACACAAATAATGTATTTAAAGGTATTGTAAGAGGGAATTAATTTGCACACTTTTTGGGACACACCAGTACACCACTGTATGCATTATTACATAGTTGTATAATTTTCAACAGAGTACAAATTAAAAGAAAAAAAAAATGATTGAGTTGTAGAATAGCAACGTATTTTTTCAAACGTTGTCAGTATGGTCAGATTTTGTTTAGAATAGCAATCGTACTTTACATGCAACCTAAAACGTGTATTTTAAGTTATTGTAGAATGCGCTGTACTTTCTATAAGTGTTCCAATTTGGTACGTTATCCACGTACCAAATTAGAATACTTATGAAAAGATTTATTCTACTGACTTAAAAAAAAATACATGTAACGGACACTTATGGAAAAGTATCTATTCTACGCTTAAAAAAAATACACGTACCATAACGGGATATTTGAAAAAATACGTTGCTATTCTACGACTCAATCTCAAAAAAAAGTGCAAATCAATTCTTGATATGAGATAAAATTGCATGAAAATTTTGATAATGAGTATTAAATTATTACCATGCAAGTTGCATGATTTAAAAGAGTGTAAAAAAGTATCGTATATAGATATTGAGAAAGGATGTTAAAAAGAAAATAAATAAATACTCCCTCCGTCCTTAAATAAATGTCCACGTTTGACTTTCAAAGTCTTACTTATTCAACTTTGATCTTAAATATTTGTGTTTATCTTATATAATACTTGATACAAAATATATGAGCGAAATGTGTTTTAAATGTAGTTTAAGTTGGTATAATTTTTATCAAGTATTATATAACACAAACAAAACTATTTAAGGTCAAAGTTGTACAAGAAAGACTTTAAAAGTCAAAAGTGAACATTTATTTAGGAACGGAGGTAGTAAATTGTGAAAGAAAAAGTCAAATGTGAAATGATATTAATTTTATAATTAATTAATGCACATCACATCAGCTATCTAAAGTGACATTAGGCTACGCTCAACTCTCACATCACACTTCGCCTTTCACCTAAGCGTTACATTATTTTTTCTCTTTTTTTCATCACTAATTTTACATTTTGCAGCCAACCATCTCACACCACTTCATCTTTTAACATATTATTTTATTAATATAAAACTAAAACTTTTATTTACTAAATTTATAAAAACATTACATAAATTAAAAACGTAAAACGTACAAAATAAAAAATTAAACATTATATAAATAATTAAAAACATAAACGTTACATATTGGTAGTAAGTTAAGAAGTAAAATGATATGAAATATATAAATGACAGAATGAAAATATATAAATGTGAAGTTGTGTTTAAAAATATATATATGCAAGGTATTTATAGGTAAAAAAAATGACTAGACTTATTTTTTATTATTTGTTTACTTTTTATTTTTTATTTTTTTTAATAATCAAATGTTAACTTTGCACTATATATACGGTTTTCAAAAGGTAAAGGTTTCACTTTTCGTTGCATCTATTTCTTCCTTGCCAATACCTCACGCTTAGGGGTGGAAACGAGCCGAGCCGAGCTCGAGCCTGCCAGAACTCGAGCTCGGCTCGTTTAAGTTTTAAAAAGCTCGAGCTCGAGCTCGGCTCGTTTCGAGCCTTAAATTTTAAGCTCGAGCTCGGCTCGTGGAATTTTATATAGGCTTGGGCACGGCTCGAGCTCGGCTCGTTTAAACGATTTGGCAATTAAAAGTTAAAGATTGGCTCGAGCTTGACCTCGGCTCGTAATATATCGTTATTGAGCTCGTTAATAAGCTCGAGCTCGGCTTGTATATACGTTTAATACTTAAAATATCGTAATGTCCTATAAGCTCGTTTAGGCTCGCGAGCCCAAACGAGCTTTGTATGTAAAGCTCGGGCTCGATTAATAAATGAGCTGCAACTTAGGCTCGTGTTGGGGCTCGAGCTCGTTTAGGCTCGGCTCATTCGAGCTTTTTACCGATCTGATCCTGACCTTTTTACGAACAGCTCGGCGTATTTAATATCACTATTAAAATAAAATTAAGTTGAACCATGCTCTTCCTGATCCCTCACGCCCCACTCCCAATGCATGTCACGCGGCAACATGCTCTTCCTGATCACTCACGATGCTGCGTTAGGAGCAGCCTTAGCAGCGCGATGTTTTCAATTTACACTCTAGATTGATATGATGGATTGATTTGATATCACTATTAAAATAAAATTAAGTTGAACCAAGTTGATACTTTAGTTGTCACATATACACATTGCACATACAAGTTTTCTTTTTACTTGTTTCCTTATTGTTTTTTCTTTTCCTTCAAAACCTTTTCTATATAATAATTTATGAGACAATTACGTATCGCTGATTTATTTTCTTATTTTTATTCAAAACAACAACATTAACGCTAACATAATGAATTTGAATAAGATATGAGATCGTTTATACACCAAAAATATCTTGCATATTAAGAAGATAATAGTTAGTCACTCAATTTTTATAGATAAAAAAAATGAGAGATTAACTAATATTTTTATTTGAAAATGTAGTTACACATTTTTAAATTTTGAATGTATCATGAACCATTAACCGTTTAGCATTAAAAACTATGCTGTCACGACATGAATTTTATTATTTTCATAAATGCGCACTTTTTTGTGATATCAAAGTGTCCGTCTTTTAAAAAAATAATTAAATGTTAGTCGCGATGATACAATTTGTTTGCTTAACGATTAATTGCTTTTAGAAGTATAAATAAAAAAAAAGAATGAAAGTGCATTTGTTATTTGATAAAAATTAATGGTCGGCTATAATTGATCATATTAGAGTAGTGTTATTTATATCCAAATACATGCGTAAATACATATCTAATTTAAGTTCTCTCTGGCGAAAACTTTCGTATCACTAAATAAAACCCTAGTTTGTTCTCTCTGGCGAAAAAGCGATCGAATCCCTCATTCTCGAATCGTTAACTTTGTAGTAGTATAAGATCGTCCCTATTGGGTTCATTAATTGATTTAATGATCTAGTGGGTCGGTGATATTACTATATTGTTCTAAACGTTTTTTAGGTATCTTTGGATTTGCTTTTTGTCTGTTTATGCATGTGCTTTAATTCACATACGTAATAATTCTGATCATATATTCCTAATATTATATCCTTTGTTGCTTACTTCATGGTTCTCAATCATTGAAGATTTGTGGGGTTTTCCTTGATAAAAACGATCGTAATATATTCGATCATTCATACGTAATAATCTTCATGATCATTATAATGGTGGGATACGGTTGAATCTGGTCTTCAAGGAGCATTAAACCCTAATTTTTAGTTAGGGTTTATTTTATTTGATTGGTATTGCTTGCGTGCTGGAGGTTATTAATTGTTCTACTATTTGGTTAAGATTGTTTATTGTAAGTGGGTGTGAGAGAGATGGAGAAAGGGTTTTTAACAAGGATTCTTCGTCGAAAGCTGATAAACCAACCACTAACTTGGCCGATCAAGTTGGTGTGAATAAGGAATCGACGATGCACCCTAATAGTAGGAATGATGAGTTTACTGGTATTGCTTTTGGTTCTCGTTCTGATGGACAAGTGGAGCCGGTTTCACTTGGTTCAAGCCCCAGTCATGACACACCTAGTCATGACATGCCTGAGGGTCATGATACTTTATTGAAAATTCGTGCTATTGAAAAACAAATCTTTGAAGGAAAACTTGTTCTTATGGGTGACGATGGGAAACCATTAAAACCAGCTGTGACAGTGGATGCTACTACTACTGGGGCCAATCCAATTGAGCATCTTAAGGTGCCGCAGACGAAGGAGCTAGAGGAGATGCTTACTGCTATTGGTTATTATTCGAAACCTCCTCATGATACGAGTGGTCCTATGGCTTCTAATGTTAATGGCCATAATAATGCTAATGATAAGGTTGATACGAATGCACATGGGGCTGTTGGTATTGAGAAGGTTGGTGTGTATGCTTTGAAACAACCTTCTTCATCAGTATCTGGTGTTACTTCTACTGAACCAAAGAAACACATATCAAACTTTCGTAGGTTGGTGTGTAGTAAGAAAGCTAATGGTGTGGATCTTTCTGTCCCGATGAAAGTGGTTGAAGAGGTGAACACTAGGTTTGAGAATACTTTGTATGGGTATTTCCTTGGTCAGCGCCTTGCTTTCCCTGTTGTTGATTACTTTGTACGCAATGCGTGGGCTAAGTTTGGTATACAAAAGGTAATGATGAATGCAAAGGGGTTCTTCTTCTTTAAGTTCAATTCGAAGAAAGGTGTTGATGATGTTCTTGAAAACGGTCCTTGGTTGATTAGAAATGTACCTATTATTCTTAAACCATGGACATTGAACACCAACTTACTTAAAGAGGATTTGACCAACATCCCGCTGTGGGTTAAATTCCATGATGTTCCTCTTGCTATGTTTTCTGATGATGGCCTTAGTCTCCTTGCCACATTGATAGGCACGGCCAAAAGGTTAGATCGTTTACTAGCCAAATGTGCAAGGACTCGTGGGCCGTAGTAGTTTTGCTAGATGCATGATTGAAGTGAAGTCGGATGAGGTGCTTAGGGACGCCTTACTTGTTGAGATACCGTTACTTGATGGGTCGGGTTCGACTATTGAGAAGATACGGGTTGAATACGAGTGGAAACCACCTCATTGTGATAAATGTAAGATTTTTGGTCATACTCTTATTGAATGTCAGAAAGTTGTTGAACCCTCCGCTTTCGCCTCCTAAGCGTGTTAATGATGGTTTCAAGATGGTCAATAATAAGAAGAAGGGAAAGCAAGGTGGTTCTACTATTCCGGGTCAAGGAGGGTTTAATAAACATGTTGTGGGTAAGCAGTTTCAATATCAACCCAAAAAGACTCCTCCTGATCCTAAGAAAGTGGAAGTCACTAAGAAGAATGCTTCTGATGTGGCTAGTTCGAGTGGAACAAAGATCTCTACATCTAATCAGTTTGATGCTCTTAATATGGAATATACGGATGCTTTTGGTATTCCTTCAAATGACAACAACAAGGATGTGGATTCGGTCGCATACAATGGAAGTTAATGAAGATAAGTCTACTAAGACAGTCGCATCACAAGAACCCATTGTGAGTGATTTGAAAGAGATGGAGTCGGGTGTGTCTCCTATAACTAGTGATTCTTGTATTCGCCGCCTCTTCTACTAAGAGAGTTAACCCTTTTTCTAAAGTGGGAGATATCGTGGTGCTCGATTCAAGATGAGGTGGTTGCTAACTCATTTGATGAGTCTGCTAATCTATTCGGTGGTGGCCAAGAGTTTGAAGATGAGTATGATGACTATGACTATGATGACTATGCGAAGCAGGTTTCTGATCTTCCAGTGAATTTGGATGCCTTTAATGCCATGTATGGCACCAAGCTTCAAGGACCTAGGAAATAATTTTCTTTCGTTATGTCCCATGTTATCATTAGAGTAGTTGTTTGTTTTCTTGTTTAGAAAATAGGTAGTATCTTGTTATGTAAGCTTTATGCCTATGTAACGGGTTGAGATATGGGATTTCACTCATATCCATTATACTTAAGCGTTTTTTGGTTAATATATTTACCAGAGTGCAGGATTACTCCCCTTTACCCAAAAAATACATATCTAATTTATAAATCATTAAACAAGTGTATTATTTTTAGGGGTAATTATGAGAATGCATGTTTTGCTCAAGGTGTCAACACTTTTTAGGAAAAAAGTTGGGGTATTTCCAAAATAGACTTTGAGACTTGCGACTTTTTCCTTCCAATCTAAGAGTGCCAAGTGTCCTGACACTTTTCAGAACCCAATCATTTTCGTACCTATGATTTATAATCGACTTATATCCAAATGACTTTTAAGATTCAAGCGATTTTTTTTTTTGATATTTTTGAAGAAAAGTCAAACTTTAGAAAGTATTATTTTATTCCTTTGCCTTCCCAACGCTGCGACTTAAGCGAATTAATTTGAGCGCATTTTTAAACTTTGTACTTTTGTACTTTTATATTTTTGTTACATAACTTTTAAATACTTTTTAAATTACGATGACTATTGTACCCTTAACTATTTTTAGAGCATCTCTTCTTTCCTTACCGATTCACTTTTTAAACTTTAACATAAACTTCTACCCACTGCTACCCAGATCCAACACAGATCCAAACCATCAATCAAAAGATCAGCACAGCTAGATGCTAACCTTTGCCTCCTTCGCCTCTATCAGGTTGCTATTCTTCTTATTCATTCCATTTGTTTCTTTTTTATAATATTTATTAATTAATTCAATTCAAAAAAGTGTGTTGAGTACTTTCGAGGGTGCTCACCCTAGATGCCCCAAAGGTACTCTGTAGTGGGAAGAAGTGGCGGGGAAGGAAGCGGTGTTGCCGAGTGGGAAGAAGTAACTCCGAATGGTATATTTTACCTTGGTCAGTACTTGCGTATACTTATATATTGAATTAATGAGAATTATTGGTTACACAATTATCAGTTAGATGACAACAGAGCTAATTTAACCTAACCCCTACTGTATGATACTGCCACTACCTTATATATTTCAATTAGTGGTTTTGTCTATTTGACACGAGATTTGCTTAAAATCATGTAGTTACCTAAGGGGCTTTTGAGGATGTAGTTACATGTATCGTCCTTGGACGACTTGCAAGCCATTGAAACTATGATAGTTCACGGAGCCCTTGGATCTGGTATAATTTACAGGGGTGTTTGGCATTTGTTTTTATTAAAAAGGGATTATGTGGTCTCTGCGTATTCAATTAGCAGATAATAAAATAGTGTTTGGGTATAGTGTTACTAAACCACTGCTAGTATATTTTGGTAACCACTGCTATGTGTTACTAAACCACTGCTAGTATGTTTTGGTAACCACTGCTAGCGTTACTAAACCACTGCTAGTATATTTCATTCCACTGCTAGTATATTTTGGTAACCACTGCTACGTGTTACTAAATCACTGTCAATAAATATGATAATTTTATTTACGTTGAGCATTTATTTTGTATCAATACCAGCTTTGCACAATTGAGACTGTTATTCGAGACTGTTATTCCCCGAATGAGCATTTTAGTGTTAGAGGAAGAAGATACGACAACCCGACAAAGATTTGTCATTATTTCAGTAAAGGGCATTGTAAGCATGGTAGTAGTTGTAAGTTCTCTCACGGGTCCGATTATGGTTTTAAGCATATGGCTTTAGGTATTGCTGGGTTAGGCTGTGAGGATGCATTGGTTCACCTACTCAACTACTTATGGCCGAACATTTTTGAGACGTCACCTCATGTTTTAAATGCTGTGATGGAAGCTATCGAGGGGATGCGAGTGGCATTGGGTGCAGCTGTTGTGCTTAACTACTGTCTACAGGGTCTGTTCCATCCTGCAAGGAAGGTTCGGGAAGTTTACTGGAAAATATACAATTCGCTTTATATCGGTGCTCAGGATGCTCTTGTGGCGGCTTATCCTGTGTTGGAAGATGAAGGAGACAATGTTTGAAGGGGTTCTGGTAAATCAACAGTCTAAACTTGATGGTGATCAAGAGGTAATTTAAAACTCTTATATGATAATACTCAGATGTATTAAACTATGAATTGCAGAATTTATTCCATGGGTCTTGTTTTGATTGTTTCTTGTTGTTGTGTTGCGTTTAAAATGACTGGAACTGCTGATATTGGAGTCTACTGCATCTTGACAATGAATGACAATTAATACGGTTCCCCCTGTTGAAAAACTCTCTTGATCCTTTATTATTATTTTTTTCCAACTAAACGACTCATACTAATTAGTTCATCATTTATAGTTGAAACTCCGATGTCCAAACAGTGGTCTTGTGGTGGTTGGTGATCCAAGTTTTCTGTATGAGAAGCCAACTCTTTTGAAGTGGAGAGTGTTAGTAGCGCAAATACTCGTGATGTGCTGGTACTTGGTGTTTATTTGTATAGAGGTCTTCTTTGACTCTGTAGCTAGTGTTCCGCTGGTATATTTATTGTCAATCTTACATTCACTCGTGGCCATAAATGTGTCTTTGCAAGCTATGGACTTAATTGCTGATATGTTTTTTTAAATGCAAATCCTGAACCTTCTAACACCTTTCCCAAGTAGCTAAGTACCATTTGCTATATAGTCAGAGTGCAGATTTTTATTTTGCAGCTGCTCTGTAGGAAGTGTAGTGCCTTTACAAATCACCTCCAAACTTTTTAAGTGAACCGCATTAGACATAGAATCAATTATGATTTCGACTGGTTATCTAGTATATACTGGTTTTTGCTGGAGGACTTGACCAGTTAAATAGCTTCCAAGCCTGCAGATTAGATTACTTGTAAAGAGGAATTTTGGTGTGGCAAATACACGGAATAATTTGGCATCAGTGACCTAACTGAAATTTAGTGTGTGTGATCGTCTTGTTTAGTTGTTAGGTTTCCCCATATTGTCACGATTGGTGTTGCATAGGGAGAATCATTGGTTGATGGTTCTTTCTAGTGTTGCATAGGGTGAACATGATTCTTTATTGTTAGCAGATTAGTTAATTAGTTTTGGCAACTAGTAGAGTACTCTTGTCAACTCATATATGAAAGTCTTGAAGAAACCCCACTAGTGTAGCTTTGTGAATATGAATGAATTACTCACCAGATTATAACTTCTTTCTTCCTCCTTAACATTATATCAAACCACTAATAAGAATGTTGATTCTCCTTTATAGTCGTGTTTCAGATTACTTATTATCCAAACTGGTAATTTATCTGTGATTAGTAAACTTCTAATAACAAATAATATTATTTATTGAAGCTATCAAGATAAATTTGAAGCAGCAATAACCAGATAAGTAATTAATCTGATTTAAGGGTGATTAAGATATTGTCTTGTTCATGTCCATGCATACTAAACTTAGATATTAATGCTTTCGATATCGGTTGTGAGTGTGCTATTACAGTCAACAAAAACCTTATTCGTGTATAATGTGATTTTTAAGTGAAGTTGAAACATACTCGTATTTTGTTAAGGAAAACTACAAAAGCCTTGAGCATTTTCACCTGGTTCACTTGAAAAACTTGAGTTTGAGATCACGAAAATCTTGAAATCAAGAAGGGGTAATCCTATCTCGATTGCTTCGTTGCCTATGATCTATTATGAAAGGTATGGAAGAACCCTTCAAGCTGAAGGGTACCTAACTGAGAGCCAAAGACATGGTAAAGCTGGCTATAGCTTAACTAAGCTTCTTGCTCGATTGAAAAACAGTATTAGGCTTATTGACAGGTTTGCTTGAATCTATATTTTTACTGCTCTTTATTTTATCGGGTTAGATGCATATGATATAGGAAAGTAGTGTCCTGTTTGAGTCATTGTGACCTGTAACCTTTATTTTTTGGGCTAATAATAAAAAAAAGTACTATACTTGCCACCCTTTCTTCTTCAGGGTAGCGAACAAAATTTTTTGCTTCTGCGGGTATTATACTTTCAAATTCATCCTCTTTAGGGTATTTTGCAAAAAAGTCGGACATTTTTGCCCCTCTTACCCACAAGAGCAAATGATGGCAAGTATAATAATTTTTTTTTTTTTTTTTATCATTTGTCCTAGTTTTTATTATGTTAAATTTTGGATATGTATTAAGATAATTTATTTAATGATTTATAATTGTGTTAAATCTATGATAAAAATGTTTTATTTTATCATTTGCCCTAATTCACTTCAAGTTGTTTAATGCTTCAAGCGTTAAACCGAATTAGGTTTAATGCTTCCGCTAAATTAGGAGGAATTATATCACAACCTGAAGTACTTGCATATAAATTTTTGTTCGTCACTTGTTGAAGCATAGACTAGAGAGTATACTATGACTAGATTAAGGGTGTGTTTGTTTGATTAATATGTTACACATCTGAATCTTACTACTGCATCTGAATCTGACTACCACATCTTACTATTAAGAGGTAGCTATAATGTCCGAATCTGAATAAAAAAGTGGTGTTTGTTTTTTATAATTGTCCGAATGATTTTAATTTTCCCTTTTTTAAGTATATATTAAATTATTACAAATACGATTAATAAGTAAATAGTGTAAACTTAAAACAAAACATTTTTATCATAGATTTAACACAATTATAAATCATTAAATAAATTATCTTAATACATATCCAAAATTTAACATAATAAAAACTAGGGCAAATGATAAAAAAATAATAATAATAATATACTTGCCATCATTTGCTCTTGTGGGTAAGAGGGGCAAAAATGTCCGACTTTTTTGCAAAATACCTTAAAGAGGATGAATTTAAAAGTATAATACCCGTAGAAGCAAAAAAATTTGTTCGCTACCCTGAAGAAGAAAGAGTGGCAAGTATAGTATTTTTTTTTATTATTAGCCCTTATTTTTTTATACAAACTAAAACTTTATTTTGAAACTCAAAAAATGTATGACAGATTTTATGTTATCTCAAAATATAGCCTTTTGGAAAGTAGGTTCGATTAAGTTTTTTTTTTTTTTTACAAAATTGACCAAACAACCAAACTCAGGTTAAGACATTTCCCGGAAATTAACCCTTATTTCTTTTGCTGTTTTTCACTATGGTTTTAAAATTTGTGATCCATTTAAGTTGCAGACCTCATGGACAACATTCAGTAGTTTTGGCTGATGATGCTTCAAGGTACATGGAAAACCGCTATGAGCGTTTTAATCCGAATCCAGGCCCTATCGTTAGTGGTTCAAAGCAAATTTACTTGTCTTTTCCAGCTGAAAGCACATCGCTACCAACAATATTGATACTAATGTACTGCTAACTTCAGGTTATAAACTTGTGGAACCTTCATGACTATAGTTGCACAATGGGTGTACCTACAAATGAAGCAATTGAAACTGTATGCGTTATTGGTTCCACATCTACCTTTGCTTCATGTACTCGAGGCAAGAAAATAAGTGACAAGTCAGCATTCCAGTTTTTGTCCGTTGGTGAACATGGAATTGTACGGATTTGGAATTCTATTGGGTAAGGAGCTAAATATCTACATATATTAATATAATATCCATCAATTCATTGTTATATAATACTGAATTTTGTGTTGCAACAGTGCAGTGTGTCTATATAAACAAGCGTCATCGGATGTTATTGTGAGAAAAAATGATGAAGACGAAGCTAAAAGAGGTTTCACGTCTGCTGTGATTTTACCCTCCGGTCAAGGACTGTTATGTGTCACTGCTGATCAGGAGTTTCTTTTCTATTCTCCATCCAAATTAACCGAAGGCAGTTTTAAGTTAAAACTTGATAAAAGGCTCGTGGGATATAACGAAGAGATAGTTGACATGAAGTTCTTGGGCGTTGAAGAACAATTTCTTGCTGTTGCTACGAGTGTTCAACATGAGGACAAGGTTAAAGAGTGTTTTTTAGTTAATTATAATGTGTAAATTGTCCAGTTTTACTGAACGGGATTTGGTATCTAGGTGTGGCCTTGGCTGTTGGTAAGAAAACAGAAATGTTGGCAACTGGTGGCAGTGACGCTGTAACAAATCTGTGGCATGATTCTACTGCTGCAGATAAAGCGGAGGCAGCCGAGAAAGAGGTACCGTGTTTGGCAATTCAAATTTATAAGTAGTACTCCATATTCGAAAATGTAAATATGTATTGTCTATGCAGGAGGAACTTGTATTAAAAGAGCAAGAGTTAGATAATGCTGTATTAGATGCCAACTACACCAAGGCAATTCATCTTGGATTTGAGCTTCGTAGGCCCTACAAGCTATTCGAGTTATTTGGTGCACTTTGCAGGAGGGATGATGCCAAAGATCAGGTCAAAAAGCTCGGTGTTCTCAACACAGAAGAATACCGTCAGCTCTCGGTGCACTTTGACCTGTTACCTGTTATTACTGAAGGTGCTTACATCTGGGTTAACAACCAAGTCCTCAAACGACAAAAGTCAAACTCAATGTATAGGACATCAAGGGATTTAAAGTATTGTTTAAGTCCAAGAAGAGGAGATGATCAATAACCCTCACTTTAAACATTGTAATACTTGTAACATGAAGCTACATCATTCTCAATATCTACTTATGAATTTTGTATCTAATTTCTCAATATCAAGACAAAGCAAGTCTTGCATCATGAGTTCAAGTTGTTCAAACTTATTTGCAGAATGAACTAGTAGTGTTGCATTCAGTTAAACAATTTGTTATTTCTATGTAAGACGCCACTAAAACTATTTGTTCGACAAAGTAAAATACATGCTTGATTCCTGTAAACTGTATTGATGATTCCTTTTAAGTTGATGAAATTCTTGCTGATCTACAACGGCTTGTAATCGTCTAGTTTGATAAGCTAATAAGCCAAAAAAAAGTAGGCAGAAGCTCAGTTTGATAAGCTAATAAGCCAAAAAAAAGTAGGCTTATGAGCTTTTCAGAATTTACATAAGCTCACAAGCCCACTTAATAAGCTAAGACAAACACCCCCTTAGATTATCTCAAAGACCATGTTCCAACTCACGCAATCACTCGCTCTTCAAATTCATTACTCAACTCCTTGAAGAATGATTTCCCAGACTCAAGAAATTCAGACACCTTCATATAAGAACAGAAACAAATAAGCTCACTGAAGCTGGAGATCAACTCGATGCACGATATATTGTAAACTTGTAATCGTCTAGTAACGTTCTTCGTACTAGCAGTGCAAACAAGCATTCGAGCAGTGGAATCAAAATAGTATAGCAGTGGATACGAGTATGTAGCAGTGGTTACAAGTGAATACTAGCAGTGGTTACAAGTGAATACTAGGAGTGGTTTCGATAATAACTAGCAGTGGTTACAAGTGAATACTAGCAGTGGTTACAATGAATACTAGCAAAAGATAACGACTGAACTAACCGATATCATCCACCATTACAAAAAACTATCTCGAACAATACTATCAACACTACTCTTATAAGAATCAGTAACAAAAGCAGATTAGCTACCAACACAGACAAGTTAACATGGTCAGACTGACCGACACATTATCATTTAGACTTTTGTTGCGTGTATGGATGAAAACAAAGATAGTTATAACCTAAAACGAAAATCAGAGCAAACTATGTTACCTTTTATATTACAGCCTGAACTGAATATGAAGTTTAAGTATACTGTTGGTTTTTGTTCATTGTCATTGCGTGTTAAACTGGTTTCACCTTCACGCAAACGTCATCTACTGATGTGACGTTTCACAGATGGCAATGGTGGCAATTTTGTACATTGAAATCAAAAATTACTGGTCATCAATGTTTTTCCGCAACCTTGGAAGTTGCAGAGGAAAAGAACTTCATTAGTTGGTTCGGGTGAAGGTGTGTTCGGGCTCTGCAGTCGCTGAATTTTCCTTTTTTTGTTTTAAGGCCTTCATTTGACCCTCTGGTTGCACAACACAATGGAAAGAAGTTGGTTAATCTAGTTAAAACATAATTATTATATCACTGGTTATTTATGTGACCCATCATAACTAAACATTTCCCGCCAGTTGCTACAACATCCTCAGGTACCCTGGTTCAATGAAAATAAGGTTAATCTCAAGGTTGGCAGTGAATGAAACAAGTACACACGAAGGCCTATGACAAAACGATGATTATACAAAACAGTAACAATTGCAGAAAAGGGATACTCAAACAATAAAGATTTGTGAATTTGCCTATATCCACAATCCTTGTTAGCATTCTCATTATACACACGAAATTAGACAGAGTAACAAACAATATTCCTAACTTATATCTTTCTGTAATCAATACCTTGTATCATCCTTTACAAGCACTAACTTGTATTTTTCTGTAAATTGTGCAGCAATGCAAATATTTAGTAATAAGTTAAGGGCAACATTAAGCAATCCATATTTACTGTAATCAAAGTTATGTAACATATTGCTCTTAATAATTTCTTTATAAAAAATCTTTGGTGTTATGATGGCCAATCAGCCAAAACATCAATTGCGCAAATATTTAACTAGTTGTAGCTGATAATAAATTTCCAAATCACAAGCTATCCTAATTTTACATTAATGACACTGGCATGCATCAAAACTAACACCGTTAGCACACTTACAACCGATATCGAAAGCATTAATATCTAAGTTTAGTATGCATGGACATGAGCAAGACAATATCTTAATCACCCTTAAATCAGATTAATTACTTATCTGGTTATTGCTGCTTCAAATTTATCTTGATAGCTTCAATAAATAATATTATTTGTTATTAGAAGTTTACTAATCACAGATAAATTACCAGTTTGGATAATAAGTAATCTGAAACACTACTATAAAGGAGAATCAACATTCTTATTAGTGGTTTGATATAATGTTAAGGAGGAAGAAAGAAGTTATAATCTCGTGAGTAATTCATTCATATTCACAAAGCTACACTATTTTATATCAGAAACATATCCGTTATATTCAAACAGAAAATAAAAACTTTTGTTTCTTGTACTATTTTATATTCACAAAGGATACATTTTTATAAGAAACTTTCATCAGTTGGAACAAATGAACTCAGTGGAAATGGTCCCTTTGGAGCTTTTTTCAGGGCAACCAAAAACCTGTGCCGGGGACGAATTCTTTGGTCTAGTGATAAGCTGAGATACGTCGGATACTTGGTTAAAGATTTGACTTCATTTTGTAGTTCATTGACCAAATACAAGTATTTGGGCTTCAAATTGTCTTCAAGAGATAATGAGAACACCTGTTTATCCACAAAACAACATTATAACAAAGGAAATAAAGAGTTTCGGGTGATGCACTAAAATTAGAGGTGACAAAGTTCTTTACTAACAAAGGAAATAAAGAGTTTAGTAACCATCTTTACTATATTATCCCTTGGTGCTCCAAGTTCTTTACTAAGAAATCTGTACCGAGCATTCCATGAATTATCAATCCTTTGAACCAATATTTGTGGGCTCAGCTGCACAACTTTACTTAAATCACTCTTTTTAATACCCACCTCTTCAATTAAATATCTAACCGTAGGCTTTAATGAATTTTCAACACTGTATGAAAAGATAGATGGTGTAGCAGTTATTATCTGCCCAATTCTTGAATCTTGAATGCCCAAACTGACCAGAAATGCCACGTGGGATTTGAGATTGCTTTCGACGGTATATTGTAGGATTTGTGGCTGTCTCATGAGTACCTTTCTTATATCTTTGTGTTTGACACCGACACTCATTAAGTAATCCAACCTTTCTTGAGCTGCATTCACGTTTACATAATACAAAAGTTACCTCGCATTCCCATATGAAGTAAAAGGTGTTGGAAGAAACAAGTTTTTGAATGCCATTAGCTACGGTATTAAGTTCAGCTTCCCTTCCTTTGCAATGTGAGCATAGTGTTTGATCTTTACAACTACAAGAAAGCCAACAAGAAAATTATTGGTTAACTCTTGTGAATGATTAGAGATCTTCTGCAATCGTTAAGTACTTGCATACCCCTCTCTGTGTTGCATGAATTGCTCACATGGTCATATAATACGTACGAATGAATTGCCAACATTTGGTGTGTTGCTGCATCTTGATGTACATAAGAGATGAGCATAAATAGAAATTAAATGTTGTTTTTGGTTCGATGTGGCGCTAATTAAATATATCTCCTTCAAAAACAACAAATTCAAACTACAATTGTTTACATAAAAGCATTAAAAAAATTATAGCCGAATGAAATAAACTTCCTAGACTAGCAAGGATGTCATCAATGATAAAAAGAAAAAATACTTTACCTCAGCATTATGTTCATAGCCCTTGAGTGTTGTGAACTTATCTTCAACAAGTTTTTTTGTATGTTCAATCATCTGCCGACCTTCACAAATTGGTCAGGTTATAAAATCGGGTTACATTTCAACGAAGATTTGTTGACCCCATATCAAATAATCCTTCCAACTATAAGCTCATACACATACAAACATAAAACTTCAAGGCTGATGACATATTACCATAGCTCGTAACACTTGAGGATATCTCTAAGCATGGTAACTGGCCAATGGTAGCTCCCGTAAACCCACAAACTGAATTTGCACTTATCTGAAAGATATCCCATAATGAAGCATAATTAGTTAATTAAAAGGATAGAGCTCAGGGAAAGAAATACAATGCACTCCTAGTGATTCCTAGAGTTCATTAAGCATACTTAAGAAAGTAACCAAGTGTCCTAGTACGTATGTATGTAGGAATATGCAAGACACAAGTGACAGACCTACCATTCGATACCAAGTCTCTTAAGCTAAACTTAAATGCGCCAATTATCAGGGCAGTCCAAATCGTATACAAAATTCGTACCTAGTTCCTTACATATTGAAATTCCATATTAACCTACCTAGTTTCAGGGATCGAACATTTCTATCACAAAAACTTCCATTAATCAAAAAGTTATCGGTTTTTCATCTATAAACGATATGTTCCTCGTCAAAAAACAGGACTCTAACATCGACACACGACTTATAATCATCACATACAAACTACTCACCAACTAAATTCATAGAGATCCACATTACTAAACTGTTCAATTAGTACCAATCAATAAAATAACAATTCATCAATTATAACAGTAAGTAGTTCAATAAAACATCAATTGCAAAATTAGGTTAAACTCAATTTTACAATTATAATCAATTATAACAATAAGTAATTCAAAAATAGAACCAGAGATTAACCAAATGGATGTATGGAAATCGACGGCGATGACAGAGAGAGGACGGCGATGACAGAGAGAAGATGGCGATGACGGAGAGATGACGGCGATGGTGACGGTGACGGTGAGAAAACGACGATGGTGACGGTGTGACGATTGTCTGACGCCGTTAACATCGCCGGAGATCGTGTGTTAGGTTTTCAACTTTTTTATTTGAGATGAAAATGAGAAGTTTGGGGGAGTAATGGAGTGGTGTGAGGCTGTGAGCAACTATTTGTGTTTTTGTATACAACTTATTATACGAGTATTAGTAGGCAAAATTTTTAGCGAGGAAATGGAAGAGATAAGGGTATAATAGACAATTTAGTTAAAATTATAATTTTGAAAAGTGTAAAAAAGATACTAAAAGGTACAAAAGTATAAAGTAAAAAAAGTTGCTTATATTATTTCGCTTAAGTCGCTCAGCCTCGGGAAGGAACTAAATGTATAAAAACATAATTTCGTAACTTTGACTTTTTTTACTAAAGGACAAAAAAAATTCGCAGGATTCTTAAAAAAGTCGCTAGATTCGGTCATTTCTGACAATCGTAGCTGTAAAAGTCAGAAAAAATGATTGGGTACACAAACTTCGAAGGACACTTGTCAAGCTTATATGAAAAGTAGAAAAGTCGCAAGTCTCAAAGTCTATTTTGGAAATACCCCAACTTTTTTTCTAAAAAGTGTTGACACCTTGAGCAAAACATGCATTCTCATAATTACCCCTTATTTTTATCCACTTTAATATATTTAAGATTTTTTTATAAAAAATTAACAAAAATAATGCACTGTATGTAAGGAAAATACATCAAGATATATTTTGTGAAATGGGCTTTAATTTGAATTTCCAACTTGGTTATCAATAAGTTTTTAGTTAGGCATAAAAAATTAACCATCAAGATATTGATTGTGTGTGAGAGCGGGATTATCAGGGCTTACGAGGGGCTTAAACTTTTAAAATAAGTTAACTTATATAATAAGTCTTGTTTGACGTAGAAGCTTATGTAAGCTTTTAAAACCAAGCCAAATTAAAGGGGCTAAAAATTTTAAACTGACCTTTTAAATATTAAATTACTTATTTACCGCAACTCATAACTAACTATATTAGTATATGTTTATTTAATTATGTCATTTTTATTAATTTATAAACTCAAGTTTAAGCTGACTTACCAAACAAGTTTATTTCAGTTTTGGTTTATAATTTAAGCCCCAGCCCTAGTATATTTCGCCAAACATACCCATTGTCAATAAAAAAAATATACCAAACAAGTTTATTTCAGTTTCAGCTTATAATATAAGCTCCAACCCCAGTATATTTCGCTAAACATACCCATTGTCAATAATATATATATATATATATATATATATATATATATATATATATATATATATATATATATATATATATATATATGTATATAAATATATGTGTGTGTGTGTGTGCGCGCGCGCGTGTGTGTTTGACAAGATATTGGTATGTGTCAATAGTGTGTATGTCAAAAGTTCAATATAGATCTCAAATTTACTATAGATTCTATGAACCAATTATAGTTATTCATTTTTATAATAAATAGAATAAAATAAACTTTCACCCTTTTTTTAAAAATTAAATATCTAGCAAACCGTTAATCGTTACGCGAAAAAAATTATACCATCACGACGAGAATTAAATTATCTTTCTATAGATATGTACTTCTATATATTTTTAACTATTTTTTTTTCAAAATTTCGGCCCAGAAAAATCATAGATGATTTGTGAAAATCATATGTGATTCGATTTTTACAAATCATATATGATTTTTGCAAATCATATGTGATTTGAAAAAATCATATATGATTTGAAAAAATCACATATAATTTGACTTTCACAAATCACATGTGATTTCTGGGCGGAATTTTTGAAAAAAAAAATTATCGAAAATATTGAGAAGTGCATATTTATAGAAAGATAATTTAATTCTCGTCGCGATGGTGTATTTTTTTTAGTTTGAAGATTTACGGTTTGTAAGATATGTTATTTTTAAAAAAATGATGAAAATGGTCTTTTTATTAATTTTGATCTAAAATGGATGGCTAAAAATAATTTATAAGTTTTATGACAAATATGAGATCTATATCGATCTCAACTCTAATGTGTATAAATAAATGGCCATGCAAGAAAAAAACAACCATTTTTATGTGGAAAATGAAGGAAGAAAAGACATATCCCAACAATTAGAATTGAATGTCAACGACCAGAAAGTTTTTCCAAAGAGGAAAATGCCAAGCACAAACCACCATCACCATCTATTTCATATTTATTTGACACCCATAAATAATACTCTCTCGGTCTTATAATTATAGTCCACTGTTGACTTTCGAAGTATTTAGTTTTTTACTTTTACTTTAAATATTTTTATTTGTGTTATATATTACTTGATGCAAAATATATGAATGGATTGAGTTTTAAATGTATTTTCTGTTGATATATTTTTATCAAATATTATATAACACAAATAAAAATATATAAAGTCAAAGTTGCAAAACGAAAACTTAAAAAGTCAACAGTGGACTATAATTATGGGACGGAAGGAGTAGTAAACAAGATTGGTTAAAACCTCCGGTTCACATACAACGCTTAATTAGTGCTTGTTGATGATCGCCACCTCGAAGTACAATACAATCAAAAAATGTGTTTGCATCTGCAAACCCTATAGCTTAGTTGAAAATTAATGCTTAAATAAATTGAAAAAAAAAATGCAAGCTCACAACAAACCTCTCACCATAAAATAAATGGCCATGCAACTGATTCGGAAAAGAAAAAAATGAACGACGAATGGACAATTTGTTTATTATAATATATTATAAACATGGAAATGTGATAGTACAATTAGAATTTTTTAAGGTGTCCTTTTTTTTGCTAATTAGGCCTCCTATTGGTAAGTATTCTAATTTGCAGCAAACAATAAATGCAAACAGTATGGTAGTACATGGTGTGTCACTTTATCATTGGTTGAAGGGAGTTGCAAAATTTCCTGTACACTTCCGTTTTTGCCTAATTACCCCGTTATACAACCCACATAATGATTAACCATTCTACTTCCGGTTTCCACCGCCTTCCAGAACCCAATTTATCATAAAAAATAAAAATAAAACACACACACACACCTTAAAAAACATATGCGGTTCACCAAAAAACCACACACAACATTTGGAACAGCAATCCTAAATCTCTTATACTCTTTGTTCAATTCATTACAAAGACCTACAAAATTCTTGAAGATTGATATTAACCAAATTTTTTGGTGTCGTTTTACTCGATTCTCACCTTCCCCAAACAAAACTTCAGATCCAAACTCAGATGTAAGTAATTTTATAAAAGGATGTTTATAAGCTTCCATTAATATTTTTTACGATTAATTAGTTTCATCTTTTTTATTGTTGCATATTCGGTTTACTGGATTGTGCCTAATTGACCTACCGACTGATTTGTAGGAAGAAATCATTATCCCTTCTTTCTTTCAGCCATTCCCTGATTTACTTGATATTTTTTATACGTATACCTAAATGAAGAATTTTTTATGCAGCTCAACCACTTTATTGACATGCCCAGGGAAACAAAATATATTGGTCTATGTTTGGTGCCTGATTTTTTTTTTTTTTTTTTTTTTTTTTTTTTTTTTTGATAACGAGATATACCATACACATTCACGTGTTGCATCTATAATTGTAACTTTTTGTACCTCATACCAGGAAGGTTTATAGGACAATATAGTTTTGAATGTTCAAGAAGCACATATCAAAGACCACAATTTCTAGCGTTATCTAATGTAATAAATTGACAGTGGTTTTGAGCTTCCACCAAAGGTTAAAGTTTGTTAGTGAGGACTTTTACGGTTAAACGATGTGTTAAGGTGGCTAAAATGAATGTCAAAAGGCGTGTATGTCATCATGGTAATCTTCTAATCAATATATGACTTTGTCGAACAATTTTTATGTTTATTTGCTGTTACACCTATAAAAGTAGTGGGAGTGTTTGGAACAACTTATTATTGGTGCTTATTTGAATATTGGAAAAGTTGCGTCTTCTTTAAATGCAAAGGCTCAACTTTAATTGCTGTTACATCTATAGAAATTTAGGCGATGTTTGGATTAGCTTATTATTTGGGCTTATGAGCTTATATGAAAATTGGAAAAAGCTTATGCCTTATTTAGATCCATTATCCCAGCTTGATACGCTCATCAGCCAAAAAACAGCCTTATAATATTTTCCCAACTGAAATAAGGCCATAAGTCTGGAAAATAAGTTAATCCAAACACCCTCGTAGTCTGTTCCATAAGTACATATAGGTGGACAAATTCGTCAATAGGTAAAAAACCAGATTGAATTAGAGCTACTACAGTTATAGTTATCTCTGATTTTTGTAATCCGTATATTATTATGATTGTTGAACAAGAGTAATTATGTTGCTTATCTTGGTGTGCAGGTGGAAGCTCCCAAGATGTTCAAGAAATCGAACATACATGTGTCAGAAGTAGTTTATGGGGCAATGCTACCTGCAAATGCGCAACAACCAGTGGAAAGGAGTCTTACATGTTGCTGCAAAATCATCTTATGGAACAAACCAAGGACGAAAAGAATGTGGTGGAATCCTATGTCTATTACATGAGGAACAAGGTATAATCATAATTTACTTGGTTTATTACATTTTAACTATCATGATATATTCAAAATTACAACTAAAAAAATATGATTACATCAGCATAAAACATATAAAAGATATTGAAGCTATTATAAACAAATCTTGTGATTATTTTGTGTCCTATAATCACTCTAAAAAACGCATCGCTAAACACCGCTTTACTGCATCTGATATTGTCTATTATATGGTGTTAGTTGTTGCAGAACGAGGCTAAAGTTCTTGCGCTATAGGGGCATACCGATACCAATAGCGTGGATCAGTTGTCGTCATCTCACAATGTATTGCACAGTTTCACGACGTATCCACTCTCCATTGGCCAAATTATAAGGTTTGGTACATATACTTTAATTATATTATTTAAATTGAGTTTTTATTTAAAATTCTCTCATTTACATTATACACTTAGAAAATGACCATATAGGCAATTTTGATGACCAATCCCAACTATCATTTACGATGATGAAAGCGAATACTAAATCTGTTGACTTTTGATGAAATTCTTGCCCATGTTATCATTTTTAGTGTTAACGACACAAGTTCATCAGATGCTGCAACAGGGGCAGCGGTTGCTGTCATAATTCAGAAACTAAAAATGTGGCCGCAATCAGTGTTCAACCTCAATGTGAGGAACGGTTTTGGCTTATTATATTGTACTTGACCAAAATTATACTTTCAAAATTACTCTCATACTTAACTGTTGCTTTTCTTTCTTCAAAAACCATTGAATATAGGTGTGGCCACACAACCATCAACGGTTTCCTCTAAAAGCCAACACACTGTAAAGTCAATTTTGGCAAATGAAATCAGCAGCGAAGCAACAAAAAACGCACTTTATTGGATAATATTACTTTCTTTAATTCTTATTAAAATGTAATTTAATCTTTTTTTATACGTGTTATATATGCATATAAAGTACAATTCAAACAACTTTCTACCTGAGTTCCATTTTAGCTTAATTTACTCATTTGACTGTCAAAGATATACCTTCATCTAGCGTAGGACAAAACATAAATTATGGGTCAAAACGACATGTTTTTTTAACAATTCAGTTTTCTGGGAGCATTAATTAGTTTGGCCACAAACTTTCTGAATGTTACATAGGGAGCTATAGTAGGTGCCAAGATCGTTATACTTTGTAAGGACCATCTGGACTAGAAGTAATACGATGATGCAAGACTTTTAATGCAGTCTGGGGTATTAGTATTGTGATTGTTTAACTTCAAACTTTATTGGGTTAAGGAGACGGTTTGGGGATTGCAGGTTATGAGGGATTGATGTTTTTTATGACCAGTTTCAAACTACTTATTCAAAACAACTTATTTCGAAAAGGCGTGAGTAAATAAGCAGTTTTAATAAGCAATCGCAGACACTTATTGAAAAAACCATTTTCAAGTTGGAAGTGGTACTAATTTGGATGGATATAACCATTTATTTCACGTATATTTTTATGCTGCCAACTCAGAATACAGTAGGAGCATTTTCTTTTGGAAGAACGCATATTTCTAAAGCGCTATTCGCAAACAAAATGCATCAAATATAAATTCTAAGCAAGACGCTATATTTTTTTGGCTTCAAGTATATGATTATTAGGGTTTGTTCATACCAACAATTGGTTATACAGTTTATACTTTGTAGTGCTGAAAATGTTGACGATAAAAGAGCGAGACATGAAAACGCTGAAGCTACGTGTACAACAGCAGAATTCCACTACGCAAAGGATGTCCAAAGTTTTAGAGGCACATCCTAAGGTACTTGAGTTGCCATATAAAAGAAACATCTTGATTGAATCTGTGTAATTTTAGGCGCCCACAATGTGATACTGAATTTTATCCTAAATATACAGGTAAACCATGTTTATTATCCAGGCTTGAAAATCATCCCGAGCATCATATTGCAAAGAAACAAATGATTGGTTATGGTGGTGTGATCAGTTTTGAGGTCAGCTCTACTCTTTGATTGTCTTTAACTTGACAATAATTGCTACTCTCAGAAGTTAACGTTTTGTGTTTATTATAGGTTGATGGAGACTTAGAGACCACCATTAAGTTTGTTGATTCTTTGAAGATCCCATACATAGCGCCGTCTTTTGGTGATGTTGAAAGCATTGTAGATCAGCCAGCCATTATGGCTTATTGGTTACTTTCCAGGTGTATACTTTAACATAATTGTAATAAACACAAACATGGCAGTCCCGCAGCAACGCGCGGGCAAACCTGCTTGTAGATAAATCAAGAAGTACACCGAAAAGAGAATGTGATACTACCTTTACAAAAATAAGATGAAACAGTCTGTGTTAAAGTAATAATTCCTCTTGTGGTCATTTGCGCCGACTCTGGGCTATCCAAAAGCTAGTAACTCTGAGATTAGTCAGCTGCAATATCAAGTTAAATACCAAGTAAATTAAATTAAATTAAAAAATATGTTTGCTAGAAAAGTTTTCCTGAATTTAGGAAACTGACTTTTCTAATTTGTAACTACACTTTAGAAATGTACATTCTTCCTAAACTTTTCAATTCTTTAAAAAAAATCATTTGTGATACGCTTTTTAGTTTTTCATTACTTTTTTGAAGATAAAAACTCTCTTTTTTTCCAAAAAAGCAGAGATCGAAAATTAATGAAAAATTCCTGCAACTAAGCGCACAATAAGTATTTCGTTTTTCTTTTCTGAACTACAATATAATCATGACGCTTAATTTTTTATGAAAGGCTTAACCTGGCCTCACAGATCGAATAATTAACAAGTTGCCGAACCTCATTGCCCCGAAAAACTGGTCACTGATGGTTAATGGAGTCGTTTGACTCGTGCTAAGGATTATCGAAATGTTGCACCCAAACCAATAGAGGCTTAATATGCTTTTTGAGAAACCATCTACATATTAAGGTCGCCGCCTAGTGTTAGAGGTGACACTAATCATCATTAGGTCCTGATGGTTAATGGAGTCGTTTGACTCGTGCTAAGGATTATCGAAATGTTGCACTTAAACTAGTAGAGGCTTAGTATGCTTTTCGAGAAACCACCTACATATCCAGGGTCGCCGCCTAGTGTGAGAGGTGACCTTAATCATCATTAGGTCCTCATCTGAGCCAGATGACAATTTACACTAAACCATAATCTTACTATCTAATATAGTAACGAACTAATGAATCTAAATGTACTTGAACAAAATTTTACAGTTACCAGCTGCAATAAAGATTGTTCAAATCTGTTAAAATTATCGAACTTGCATCTTGCACTTTATGTCAACTACATTTTCATATAATTTTGGATGATGGTTAATGGGCAAATTATTCTCGGGTTTAAAGTCAAGTATATCATAAGATCAAATACGGCAACAGTTATAAAATACCCATAAAATACAACATACTATGAACTCTTGTTAGAATCACTTTATTATTTGGTCTATATAAATATAATATAGTAGACGATTTTATTTGTCGTTAAAGATATTGAAAATGCTAGGATGTCCTTATAAAAGAAAGGAGCATGTTACATGAAACAAGGTAACATCTACACTCGGCCGCTTACAAACGGATTAAAAGACTCTTAAAAGGAAAACATTCAATGTTGAAGACCCATAACAGCGCTATCAGAGTATATTTGACCAATAAATAAACGATCAGACACACAAGTTCAATTGCACAAAACAAGTGTAGATATGCGAACCTGACATAGCCCAAATATATGTTACTTTCACCTTTGAAGATTTATTAGATTTTCATAACTAAAACCTCTACTGCCACTGTTGTAATACAGCTATGAGACCGCACATTTAACAAAACTATTCACAGTTAGCTACAGTCATTCATAAGGGATAAACACGTATCACCTCACTGCTATGAAAAAACGACCACATATACAGTACCATTTCACACCAGTGTGAAAATTATTTTTTGAACTAGTGTTATCTAAAATAGTAGCGCCTTTAAGCTAACAAAAATTTGGACTACTGAGTTAACATCACCTGTTGTATCAGAACCCCCCTCAGATATGTTAACATGAGCTCCCAAACCTCACTCACTCGTCATAAGTTCGGGTTTAAGATCAGCTACAACACTCTTAGCATCGCTCACAGCATACATACTAGGTTGAGCATTAAGAAAATCAGGTGCTGCATATAACCGCATCAGCTATAACTAGGCAATATCAACTTCAATCATCTTTTTTTTAAGATCAGCTATAGTACTCTTAGCATCAATCGCATACAAACTAGGTTGCGCATATAGATATCAGGTGCTGCATATTACTGCATCAGCTACAGCTATAAGGCAATATCATCTTTAACCATCGTTTTTTCACCCAGCTACCGAAACCCCTTAAATGGCCCAAAAACAAAAGAAAAGTAAGGATAAAAATCAGACCCAACAATCAAAATCCTATCTTGACTTCAACATTAAGGTGTTGAACTCTTACCAAAACTCTTACCACCCATACTATCATCACAACTGTAATTTACTGCAATAGACATCAATCAACTGCAAACGTAACAGCATAACGGCTGCTGCACCATTTTTCACCAACAGCATACAACAACATTAACTCTATAGTTCATGACAAAATACTTCAGTATGCACGCATAAAAATAAGACAAAGCAATATAGGACATCCATAAACATCCAACATTCATAAACCAAGAAATCCTTACTGCAACATCATTACCATAACATAAAATTGCACATATGCAAGGAGTACTTCTGAAAAAGTTAACCTTAAAATTATGCATGACGAAATGAGTTCAAGAATTCATCCAACTCATCACAAAACAGAAAAATTGTTCTTCATTGCATGCCGATACATTTAATCTCTAACAGAGCAGTTCACTTTTTATTCCTGTAAAACAAATAAAAAGTTTAGTCAACATTTCACTAATTTAGTCCCCGCCAACTATTTATAATAACGCTCATGTATTTATACTTACGTCAGCATCAGAACGTTTCGGCGATGGGCTTCGAGAATCTGCTCTTCCAGGGGGTGAAACACTTTTTTGAGTGGCTGAGCGTTCCTTTTCAACAGGTGTTGTTAAATTACTTTCGATCAAAACTGGTTTTTATCTTCTAGTGTGTTTGGAACAGAAAACACAAGTGCAGAAAAGGGTGTTTGGGACAACAATTTTGTAACAGAAAAACAGAAACAAATATGCTATATAACTAGAATTTATACTCTAATTGAACTTGTATTGAATGATGAATTGTTTACAGACTTTGATCCTATATATACTACATGAATCGGCACCTATGAACAAGGGGTATACCGATTCTAAAAAAGTAATCGACACAACCTAATCTAAATGTTACAACCTGTAACCGTCATACCCTAACTAACTAAACGACCCATATTGACCCAGCCCATAACCCAAGTGTTTATAGGCTTTACATATTATAGAACATAAAAACAATAAATACTATTTGGTCTTTAGACTATATTAACTAACTAATTATATCATTAGTTCCAACATTTTCCCCCCTAATGATATAATCAGGTGGTTCTTGATCTTCGAGAGGCTTCACTTCAAATGATGTGTCTTCACAGCAATGGTGCGCCAATTATTATCTCATCATCTTCGTATTGAGCTAAGTTAGCCTCCTCTTTCTTCATACATTCATGTTTGAAGTGTCTAAATTTATTGCAATTGAAACATTATATATTTCTCTTGTCTTCCTCCTTCTATTTGGTGCATTCGTATGCAAAGTGACCGAAATCACCACATTGATAGCATATTAGTTCTTTCTTGCTTTGCTCTCCTAGACTTGTACCTCTTCCGCGTCCTCTTTCTCCTTTTCTAAAATTTCTTCCTTGACCCCTACCATAGCTTTGATTACTTGCACTTGCCATTAGAAGTTTGCTTTGGTAATCTTCTTGTGGTTCATCTTGACTCTTGAGGCGTTCTTCATAAGCAATTAGTCTTCCAACAGCTTCTTCAAATGTCATTTTGTCAATTTTTGAATATTGCTCGATGGACGCCACTATTGGTAGAAACTTCTTTGGAACGAAGTTCATCAACTTTCCTACTAGTACTTTGTCTTTAAGATTAGAACCAAGACTTTTACACTTGCCTCGTATGCTTCCTAATTTTCCCGCAAAGTCGTTCACGGTTTCGTTGGTCTTCATTTTTAACGTCTCCAATTCGCTTCTTAAAGTTTGTATGCGTGCTTTCTGAAATCGGTCTGCTCCTATATATCGTACTTTAATTGATTCCCATACTTCCTTCGCATTCTCATACTGTGCAACTTGCATTAGAATATCTTCTGGCAATGTTGTGAGGATAATTGCTTTTGTTGTATGCATCTTTCTTTTATCTACTTTTGTTGTATCTTCAAGCGTTTCCCAAAGTCCATAGGCCTTCAATATTGTCTCCATCATAATTGCCCATGTTGTGTAGTTTGTTTCGTTTAATTTTGGACATTGAAGTGCTATGTTTTTGTTACGAGTTGGTGTAGATGATTATCCTTCCTTCATACTTTGTAGCTTTTTGTCTTGCATTCTTTCTTGCTTACTATCTTGCTATGATTTCTTTCTTTCTTGTGATCACGAAGCGTGATCAGCCTTACTGCTTACTTTCTTGCTTCTGATCGCATGATCCGTTTCCTACTTGCTTTGAAACACTAAGGTTTCTTCTTTCCTGAAAACACTGGGTTTGTTTTCTCTTGCCTGAAACACTAAGGTTTCTTCTTGCCTGAAACACTAAGATTTCTCTTGCCTGAAAACAATGGGTTTTCTCTTGCCTGAAACACTAAGGTTTCTGCTTTCCTTCTTTCTCTTGATTCCCAGATCGTCTTGCTCTGATGTCACTGTTGTTATATCTTTCGATCAAAACTGGTTTTTATCTTCTGGTGTGTTTGGAACAAAAAAACACAAGTGCAGAAAAGGGTGTTTGGGACAACAATTTTGTAACAAAAAAACAGAAACAAATATGCTATATAACAAGAGTTTATACTCTAATTGAACTTGTATTGAATGATGAATTGTTTACTGACTTTGATCCTATATATACTACATGAATCGGCACCTATGAACAAGGGGTATACCAATTCTAAAAAAGTAATCGACACAACCTAATCTAAACGTTAAAACCTGTAACTGTCATACCCTAACTAACTAAACGACCCATATTGACCCAGCCCATAACCCAAGTGTTTACAGGCTTTACATATTATAGAACATAAAAACAATAAATACTATTTGGTCCTTCGACTATATTAACTAACTAATTATATCATTAGTTCCAACAACAAGGGCTACAGGACTTCTGCTCCTAGAAGGTGATTTGCGTGGAGACGTGCTCTTACGCGGACTAACACTGCGACAAGCAAGAGGAGAAGCACTCCTATACAATCCAATTTAGCATCTATCAAATTCTTGGAATAAAGTAAGGAGTTACGGTATAAATATGCCACACAGGTATTTAGAAGTTTACACCAAAGGCCACCCAAGCATCGATGTAGTTTCTTTTAAGTTAAACTTCAAGTAAAGCTAAAAATGTGCCATATGAGCAAATCAGAAAACTGGGTGGCTATAGTGTATTGTGTTGTAGATAAGCATGTAATGCTGTTTTAGAACTTTGCGGCTTTAGTGTAAACTTTTTTTTAATCCTTAGGGTAGCCCACGCATACATCATCCATAAAATAAACAGGAAAGAAAAGAGAAACAAGTAGGGTGTCGAGCATATAAAACACTTATTTACTTGATAGGAGACCGACTTCTAACCTTCTCATCATCGTCATATCTGGACCTCCACGTTCCATGATAATCGGGGCTCCTGCTGCGACTTCGCTGCGGTAGCGAACCCTATCCCTGCTCTAGGCCCTGTCATAATCGGACCGATCCACGCTTACGCTACGGTTTCTCCACCTGTCTCTGTCCCATAGTCGTCTCTATGACTGGAACTACATTCAGAAAACAGCAAAGATACAAAAGTAACCAATTGTACAACATATGCAGAAAACCTCATAAATTTACATATATATTAATTTAAAGCATATATCATATGCCACTGCTTAAAAAAAGATTTTCATTTGCTGTGTTAACATTGCATATGCCTCAAATGACTTGGCATTCATACCCATGCTTGGGTATCATGGTAATTTTTTAGTAGTGTCTAAAAAAAACCAGCGTACCTCATTTGGAAGAGGTAAGAAATTTTTTATTCCCGCCAAATAAGCTTGTTTGCATATAAAGATCTTTTACCTTGGCCTGGGACTTCGACTCCCTGACCACCCCTTCAACTTTTCTGCTGGTTCCAGAATCCTTCCCTTATGAATATAGCCCAAAAAACATACAAGAAAAAGCATATATTACTTATAAACACGCATAACTAATACAAGTTACAACTTTCTGCTGACAATCATAAGTTAGTGCATCTACAAATCTACAATTGCACACTTGATGAAGTAAAACTAGCCAACATATGGCATGATACATTTATTTTGAACTCAGAAACTGTTGGGTTTTAATAATCATAACAATTATAAAATCAAATAAACATCATCAAAGCATGCAGCGGAAGTATAAGGAATAATATATGTATATTAATTAACCGAATAAGAATACGCGTACCTTTTAGCAAATCAAGAACCAAACGATTATTGAACAAGGAACTAAACCCAAAACCCTAGCTTAGGTTTTAAACCAATTCGACCCACCAAGAAGTAGACCACCAGAAATCCTACAAACACAAGTGCGTTTTTCCTTCATTCTTGTACGCACGTACTATTAGCGATTTGATGTGACAAGCTAGGTTCTTGATGACAAAACAAACCTAACACTTAAAATTGAGTTAAGAAAATCGAAACCCTATGGGAAGGGGTGTACGACCGGCCACACACAAGAAAGAGGAAAAAGAAAGGAGAAATTAGGTTTGCAAGTCACCAAGATTAGGTTTAGAATTAATACAAGTGGTTTGTATTTATAGTTAACCAATCTTGGAGAACAAGTTAATGTGTGGGTTGGGTTAGGGAACCCCAACCGATCGGCCATATTAACCCAAAGGGGTTCTAGATCTTTCCCGACTTATAATTTCATCTCTAGTCCTTTAAGTTTACATTTAACGACCGTTAGCCAAACCTCGTTAAATATTAACTATCGTTAAGTGTTTATTTCGTGACTAATAATTAATAATAATAACATTATATATATATATATATATATATATATATATATATATATATATATATATATATATATATATATATATATATTAATTATTTAACATCAACTCTCATACGTAATGTGTGCAATCCCGAAGTCTCGAGTTCGAAACCGGACATACATATATTAAAATATCCATAAAACCTTTCAGCTCCCACTTGGATATTACTTAATATAGTAATGACATTGGTTTAGTCTAGCCTAACACGCCAATGCCCCAGATCGAATCGAGTATGGTCTCCTGGAAAAACCATTTAATGATTCATCATTTTTACTTATCATTTTGTTACTAATACTACATTAACTATGAATATGGATCAAGTCATTTCATAAGTTAATATTATGTTTCTCATTGTATCTGATTGAACAAGATTACCAAATCATCTGAACGTATTCCAGATTGATCTTGGGTATGGCCATACAAACATCTTGTCAACCCTACGAGGGGCCCAAATATAGTATTATGCTTTGAAACAAATTCAAAGGAACAAATTCTCTTGACTACAAACATAACTCATGAACTTTGTAACACTTCTGAAAATAGCCCTTATAACTACCAGTTATGGATAGCGTTAAACTATCTTACACAAATGCACTACATTCATAACAGTTATCTGGTATCTCAAGTCTGAGGATAAACACTTCATGTCTTACTTAATGACAAAGACCCATAAGTAACATCATGTAAAGTTGGGATATGTCCTATATTGAATTCATTGAATATCATGTGAATCTGGTATGTCCCACGCATCAATATACTTTAAGTATATTCTACCAAAACTCAGATTTGTCTTAATTCAATGACATTCCCACATCATTGATCGACAATGGACTATTTAGAATAACATAAGTCATTCACGGATTAAACATGAAAATATAGGATATAATATTAAGAAAATGAAAAATAAACATAAACAGCTATTTTATTTCATTAAAGTAATATTTGTTCATAACATCCTTTATCCAAATACTAATCACATATCTGCATGAAACTACTAGCTAAACGAAGTCCTATCCCATCATCATGGTCAGTAAGTTTTTCTTTTGGCAAAGGCTTCGTAAAGGGATCAGCTAGATTATCATCTGTATGAACTTTGAGTAGATTGATTTCACCTATTTCGACTTGTTCTCGAACATAGTGATATCGACGAGGAAAATGTCTGGCGCCCTTCATGACTCCAGGCTCATTGGCAAATGTTATTGCAGCAGAGTTGTCATAATACACATTTAAAGGTAATTCGATTGAAGGCATTACTCCGAGTCCCGAAATGAATTTCCTAATCCAAACAACTTCCATCGCAGCTTCAAGTAGCTATGTACTCACTTGTAATAGACATCGTAGTAGTGGTTCCGCTTCTTGCTCTTCCGGTCAATTGCTCCTCCATTAATGACAAAGACGTATCCCGTTTGAGACTTCTTATCATCTTTATCGGTTTGGAAAGACGCGCCAAAAAACCCGTAACATCAAGTTCTGCATCTAGATTTCCTCCATACACTAGAAACATTTCTTTAGTAGCCCTTAGATACTTAAGAATGTTCTTAACAGCTTGCCGGTGTTTCACACCGATTATTGATATCGACCGGTGATATTACGTGCAAACACCACATCGGGCCTTGTACATCTCACAAGATACATGATAGATCCTACACCGAAGCATAAGGAACTTTTCTCATGTGTGCCACCTCTTCAGTGTTGGCGCATAGTTCACTACTTAAGCCATGTTCAACTTGCATCGGCAAATATCCCTTCTTGGAATCTTGCATATTGAATCTCTTCAATATTTAATCAATGTAAGTACTTTGGCTTAGTCCAATCAATCGCCTTGATCTATCCCGGTAGATCTTGATCCCCAGAATAAATGCTGCTTCCCCTAAATCCTTCATAGAAAAGCACTTTCCAAGATAAGACTTTACATCTTGCAAACTTGGAATGTCTTTTCCCATGATCAATATGTCATCGACATATAAGATAAGGAAAATAACATTACTCCCACTAGCTTTGTGATATACACATGGCTCATCAAGATTTTGAGTGAAACCAAATTTCCTGATTTCTTCATCAAACTTCTTGTTTCATTGCCTTGATGCTTGCTTCAACCCATAAATGGATCTTTGAAGTTTGCATACACGCTTTGGAAATTTTGGATTCACAAACCCTTTAGGCTGCGCCATATAGATGTCCTCATCTAGGCGACCGTTTAAGAAGGCAGTTTTTACATCCATTTGCCATATCTCATAGTCATAGTACGCAGCTATGGCTATAAGAATCCTAATAGCTCTAATGTTTGCTACAGGAGAAAATGTTTCCTCGTAGTCTATCCCAAAAGTTTGAGTAAACCCTTGAGCTACAAGACGAGCTTTATTGGTGTATACATTTCCATCCATATCAGTCTTTATCTTATAGAGCCACTTACTTCCAACTAACTTAGCATTTGGAGGTAAGTCAACCTCTATCTAGACTTCGTTATCTCTCATGGACTGCATTTCCCCATTCATTACGACTTGCCATTTATCCTTTTCAGGACTCATCATGGCAGCCTTATAGTTAGCAGGTTCACCAAGATCTCCTAACATATTTTCCTCAGCTTCTACGTTAAGACATAGAAGCTCGGTGCACGCTTAGTCCTTGCAGGATCTACGAATGGGAACCACTTCAACTTCAAAGGAACACTCGGACTTTCGGGTTCTAGTTAAGGTTGGCTAGTGTTTTGAAGGTGTTGTATCTTCTTGATCATATTCGGATCATAAACTCTCCCACTGAATTCATGAGATATGAGATCCCTTTCAAGGAAGTCTCCATACCTAGCAACAATTACTTTGTTTTCTGGTGGAAAGTAAAAGTAGTAACCCATTGTTTTCTTTAGGTATCCTACGAAGATACACTTAACATATCTTTGTTGTAGCTTATCAGCTGAGTCACGTTTAACAAACGCCTCACAACTCCAGACCTTTAAGTAAGACAAGTTGGGAGCTTTCCCATACCACACTTCATAAGGACTCTTTTCAACCTTCTTAGTTGGAACCATATTCAATATGCGAACAACAGTTTCTAAAGCATAATCCCAAAAGGATAAGGGAAGAGTTGTAAGATTAAACATTGATCGCACCATGTCTAACAATGTACGATTTCTTCTCTCAGATACATAATTTTGTTGTGGAGTATATGGAGATGTGAGTTGTTGGACGATACCACACTCAGCTAGATAATCTTTAAACTCTTGGCTTAAATATTCACCACCTCTATCAGATCGAAGAGCTTTAATCTTCTTTCCTAGTTGCAGTTCTACTTCACTCTTAAAAACCTTAAATGTTTCAAAGACTTCATGTTTATGTTTAAGTAAATAAACATAACCATAACGACGGAAATCATCAGTAAAGGTTAAGAAGTAGCTAGCACCCTTCCTTGACACATGTCTTAGTGGTCCACATCCGTCAGTATGTATTACACCAAGAAGATCAGAAGCCCTTTCTAAACTATTTGTAAAAGGTTTCTTGGTCATCTTCCCAGATATGCAAGATTCACATTTATCAAATGATTCATTATTGATGTCTTGCAAAAGCCCATCGTATTGCAGCTTTTGCATGCGTTTCTTGCCTATGTGAGCAAGTCTACAATGCCAAAGGAATGAAGAATCCAAATCACTTTTGATTCTTTTATTATTGATGCTAAAGACAGAATTATTTTTATCAATCACATTATCATGCAAGTCAATTTCAAACACACCATTTACTGGAATAACATTAAAGTAAAAAACACCATTTAAAGAAACCGAAATTCCATAATCAGTAAATGTATGAATAAAACCAATATCTTTTAACAAGGAAACAGAAACAACACCCCTAACAATAGAAGGTGCGTAATGACAATCGTTCAAAGACAGTACTAAACCCGAAGGTAAAACTAAATCAAACGTGCTTATAGCTTCAACGACTGCATGTGCTCCATTACCCACGTGCAGGTATTTTTGTCCATATGCGAGCTTCCTTGCACCTCTAAGTCCCTGCAGTGTATTACAAATGTGAATACCACATCCAGTATCATATACCCAGGAATTTATTTTATGAGGAAAAACAAATAATTCTATCATCAAAAGAGTACCTGAAGTACTAGCCATAGTGCTAGCATTTTTATACCTCTTAGTACGCAACTCATCAAGGTAGAGCGGACAATTCCTCTTCCAGTGTCCTACCTCGGTGCAGTGATGACAAGCCTGATCCTTCTTAGGATTCTCACGCTTTTTGGGAGGGTTCTTCTTGGGTTCTTGTTTCTAAACAATAACTTGTTTTCCTTTATCAACTTTACCCTTACCTTTCCCTTTCTTGTGCGCTAGCGGCTTATTAGGCTTAGAAATCCTACCCTTTTGGATGGTTAGAACCGTAGGTGTAGGGGCCTTCTTGGGCAAACCTTTCTCGTAGTCAATGAGCATTGCATGTACCTCACTAACTGTCTTCCCCGTGCAATGCATATTATAATTGCGCACGAAACCATCAAACTCCTTGTTAAGGGATCTGTTGATCAGGCCAATTTGTATGTCATTAGGGTAGACATAATTGAGTCTCCCGAGCTGGTCCATGTAACTCATCATTTCCAGGCAGTGGGCGCTCACATGTTTCCCTTCTCTTTGCTTGCAACTGTGTAGAGCATCCATCAGATCATACAGCTCTACAGTCACAGGATTTTCAAACAACCTTTGCAATTCTTCGAGCATGAGGTGAGGGAAGTAGTTCTCAAACTGTTTTTGCAAGTTTGGAGCCATACTCCCAAGCATAATGCAGGCGACCTCATTAAACTTATCATACTCAGATTGCCATGCAGCTCGTGCTTCAGCAGTAGAATCAGCTGCAGGTTCGAAGGACAAGACGTAGTCAAATAATCTAGTCTTTTGGCAACCCTCAAGACAATTCGAGTTGCGATACCAATCATTGAAATTACGCTACGGTCAATTCTCTCGATCAAACATAGATTTGAACAACGAGGCTAGTGCAGTAGATTTAGCTGGAGCCATTTCTACAGAAAATAAAAGTTTAAAAGTTAGTACTTTCGATAAGTAAACATTCAAGAAAATAAAATACCCTTTGGTAAATATTCATATTAACCATAGAATTTTCCTTGAATTTTGGATCCTCATTATCATAGTTTCACCACATCAGTTGATCTGCTAGTGGTGAAAGTATAGAATAGGTAATTATTGAAAAACAATAATTGACAAACAAGTTTTCAATTCCAAAAATGTATGGGATTTACAATTTTGCCAAAACAATTTATGCAAAACGTAAGCATGTTTTATCCCATCTTATGCCTTAAGTTATAGGTCTCACTAACTAACTTAATTAAGTTATCTAATTTAGAAACTGCAAATAATTAAGCTGAGGTCTCACACAACAAAAAGATTCACCTTGTTATTTTAATCTAGATCAAGGTCTCACATAACTAAATTACAACTTCAAGTGTTTGATATCATTAGATGACATAAACTTAAATTTAAAGGGTACAATTTTTGACGTGTAATCAAAACTTATGTATAAAGAAGCATGCATACAACTTTATAGCATAAAATTTTCGAAAAAACTAACATAACATTTTAATTGCTAAGATTAAATTCTACAAAGTTTTAATCGATGCGTTGAGAAACTTACAACTTTGCACTAAGATGCTTCGTACATAGAATGGTTATACTAGGTAGCTCCAATCGAACTCACAGGGGGCAGAGGACCAGGTAAGCGCAAAAGCATAACCTTAGACATCCTTTCAGTGTGACTGTGCGCACTTCTTTATTTACATCTTTATAGTTTGTTCTAGTGGGTGAGCCGTTCTAACCATTTAGTACAGTCGCATCAATCGATTAAAAGATCAAGAATTAATACTTAGAAAACAAATCAATTTCGCCATTATTTAGTCCATTTAATTTTCTATTCATAAAAAATCCTTTTTGCTTACTAACATGTCAAACAATATATAAACAAAAAAGCACTTTAATAAAAATTAAACAAACTCAAATAATATAAACATATAACTAAACAATTTTAACATATGTAAAAATAATTAGCCACATGCATAATTATTTCGATAAACACTAATAAACAATTCTAGGCGTAAATAAATGCATACATTAACTAGGGCTTTCACCTACACGTAGATGAGCCACATACATCGACAAGTCGATTGCGTAAGCCAAAGTCAATAGTATACCAAATAGCACATAACGAATTTTTATTAGAATAATTGAGGTCTTCCTCAATTCAACAATTATCAAATAAATAAAACATGTGTATATCATTTAACAATTAATAAACAACAATAATCCATAGCAAAACATGCATGTTCCACCTTGGATTCATCATAACAATTATATCCCAAGATACGCATAGAAACATGGCACATAATTATTATTCATAATAACCACATAAAATTTTGCATGCAATCCTAGGGTTTCTACAAGTTTTACAAAAAATTAAAACCTAATAAAATAATTAAAGGGTAATCGACCCTATTAAAAAAAATTAGGGTTTCCAATTTCAAAACCCTAGAAACCATTAAAAGCATACAATAATCATAAAGATTCAATTTTTATGTGTTTCGTTAATTAATTACATCATATTAACGGCTCGTGATGCCACTGTTGGGTTTTAACAATCATAACAATTATAAAATCAAATAAACAATATCAAAGCATGCAACGGAAGTATAAGGAATAATATATGTATATTAATTAACCGAATAAGAATACGCGTACCTTTTAGCAAATCAAGAACCAAACGATAATTGAACAAGGAACAAAACCCAAAACCCTAGCTTAGGTTTTAAACCAATTTGACCCACCAAGAAGTCGACCACCAGAAATCCTACAAACACAAGTGCGTTTGTCCTTCGTTCTTGTACACACGTACTATTAGCGATTTGATGTGAAAAGCTAGGTTCTTGATCACAAAACAAACCTAACACTTAAACTTGAGTTAAGCAAATCGAAACCCTATGGGAAGGGGTGTACGACCGGCCACACACAAGAAAGAGGAAAAAGAAAGGAGAAATTAGGTTTGCAAGTCACCAAGATTAGGTTTAGAATGAATACAATGGGTTTGTATTTATAGTTAACCAATCTTGGAGAACAAGTTAATGTGTGGGTTGGGTTAGGGAATCCCAACCGATCGGCCATATCAACCCAAAGGGGTTCTAGATCTTTCCCGACTTATAATTTCATCTCTAGTCCTTTAAGTTTATATTTAACGACCGTTAGCCAAACCTCGTTAAATATTAACTATCGTTAAGTGTTTATTTCGTGACTAATAATTAATAATAATAACATTTTATATATATATTAATTATTTAACATCAACTCTCATACGTAATGTGTGCAATCCCGAAGTCTCGAGTTCGAAACCGGACATACATATATTAAAATATCCATAAAACCTTTCAGAAACAACCCCATGAGAGATAAAATTCTAAAGATTCAAACATCTTTTTAGCTAACATGCAACCCAATCCGCAAAATGTTCATCAAGAACCGTCCATCCAAAATCCAACAACAGTCGCATTTTCCATGGAAGATGAACCTTCCAAAACGTCTTTCAAATCATCTCGTAAATCAAAGCTCAATACGTAGTATTAGATACCTTAAATCATGGAAACATAGCAATCGACTCCTAGTGAAGAATGTCAACCTCGTCATCAAACACCACCTTCCATAGCCAAAGCCTTCTCAATTTCAAAGATTTTGATATAATCCGATAAAAATTTGACCAAATGATGGTAAAATGGTTTACACCAATGGTGCGTGTGTGGAAATTTTCTTACATCAATGTTATATGTGTGTTTTTTGGTCCCTTTAGTGAACCTGTTCTTACAAAATTGGTAATATAAAAAACACAGTAATATAAAAAAAGATAAAACAAACAACAAACTCGTATGCTATTTTTCCCTATTGTATATATTATTGTGTTTTATAACTATGTTTGTGTGTTTCAAAACGGGCTTTGCTGAATTTGTTTTGGATGCATGTTCGGCCGGAAACGTAGATAAGTGGTGTCAAATAGAGGTTTAAAAGTTAGTGGCCATTATTTCACAATGATCGCCATCAGCTGTTCCTTGAAATGCCACACAGATTTGCATTGGTATTTTGAGTACCCAAACTCTAAAATTGGTAATGTTACATAGTTTTTAACATCTTCATTGTTCACTGGTAATGTTAAATAAGTTTTATTACTGAAATTAACGTCTTAGCAACGTTTAAGGGGCAGTTTTACCGACTTATAGTACTCTTGGTGCATGCTCGCTAACATAATAAAAATATACAACTACTTGGTGTGGTTTATTATTACATGTAAGTTGTAACCAATATGTATTCAAACAACATAAACTAAAGATAGATGTCACTACTTCTTTGATTTCCAGGAGCGGAACTGAAAATACTTTATGTCTATATAAAGTAATTATCACTCTTAGATACGTCTTTAAGGAAATGAAGCAAGTAGCTGTGAAACATGATACATTGTAGGCCTTAACTGGGGGTCTGAATTAACACATCTTATCGCTAGAACCAAGATAGATGTCACTACTTTTTTGATTTCCAGGAGCGGAACTGGTAGACGATGATCCAGTAAATCTTCAAGGTCAACCTTGTTGGTTGATGATGTTAGAGAAGTTACTATATCACCTGGATGCTCACCTTTGATGACTTCTAACACTAGAATCTCGAAGCTATACGCATCACACTTTTCAGTTACTTTCATTGTGTAAGCAAATTCTGAAAAAAAAAATAATAATAATAAAAAATTAAAATAAAGGTTATGATTACGCTGAGTCTTTCATTGTGTAAGGAGATAACAGCTTAATTAGATTGTGTATATTATGATTGACAACATAATAAACTTACCTGGTGCAAGGTATCCATATGTTCCTGCGACATTACTCCAATTCGACGAGTCTTTGTTCAAAATCTTGGACATGCCAAAATCCGAAACACATGCTTCATAATCTGAATCAAGCAAGATATTTTTGCTTGATATGTCACGATGAACGATAGGGGGTGAACAATCATGGTGCATATACGATAAAGCATGTGCAACACCTTTGATTATGTTCACCCTCTTCTTCCAATCCAAATAATGTTTTTCATTGCTTAAAATATCAGCTAAGCTACCCCCTTCAAGATACTCATAAACCAAAAACGAGATTCTAGCATTTGAACAGTAGCCATGTAGTTTCACGATGTTACGGTGTCGTATCCTTGTCAATGCTCTGATCTCGTTTAGAAAATCATCACGATTGATCACTTCAACCGAAGAATGAAGTCTCTTTACAGCAACTATGTCACCTGATGCCAAGCTTGCTTTGTACACACTTCCGCATCCTCCCTTTCCAATGCAATATGCTTCATTAAACTCCTCGGTTACCTTTAGGAGTTCAAGGTAAGTCTCCTTCCCACCAAGAGTTGAAATTGAAAAGAAATCTTCACCACATACATCTTTGTCCACCAGTGGTGTTGATAACATCTTCTTCGATTTCCACCTATATAAAGCGAACATTCCTGTGAGACCCCCAAGTAGAAGAGCTCCAAGGAGTGGAAGGGAAATAATGAGTGCTAGTTTGGGGTTTCCCTGTGATTTATGCCTTCCAGATCCACATTGTTTCAACCCAGTAATATTTCCACACAAATCCTTGTTCCCTTGCAGTCCTTCTATAGAAACATTTCTAAACACTTTGTTATTGGGAATGGGACCTTCCAACTGATTGTATGATATATCAATACTCAACAGGGTATTCATTGAATCGAAGGTCTTTGGAATATACCCAGAAAGTTTATTGTGCGAGATATTGAGAGTCACCAAACTACTCAGACTTGAAAGTGATGAAGGTATCTCACCGGTGAGTACATTTTGACTCAAATCAAGATACGACAGTTGAAGCAATCTACCTATTCGATCCGGAATTTCATGAGTAAGTTGGTTGTTACTAAAGTTTAGGTTGAAGAGTTTCAAGCAATCCCCAAGGGAAGATGGAATGGACCCGTTCAACTTATTCATGGAAAGATCTAGCAATGAGAGTTCACCTAGAGATCCTAGATCCTGTGGCACGACACCATATAGCCGATTATTGCTCAAAACGAGGGTCAACAAGCCAGTCATCCGCCTAAATTGTTTTGGTATCTGTCCAACCAAATTGTTGGATGAAAGATTAAGTAGTTGTAACCGAGTCATGTTTCCAAAAGAAGGAGGTATGTTACCACTGATTTGGTTCCCTCCCATTTGTATCGTCCTTAAATTCGTGCACTTACTCCAATTGTCCGAGATCGTCCCATAAAACTTGTTATCATTTATCGAAATGTAATTGAGGTGCGGATAGACACCAAAGCTCTCAGAAATATCTCCTGTGAGCTGATTTCCATCAAACCGTGCTCGCAACAAGCTCGAGCAATTGTATAAACTCTTTGGAAGTCGACCTGTAAGATTACTATTCATAACTATTAGCACCTCCAGTGTCCATCCGTCACAGATTCCTTCAGGCAAAGTACCTGAAAAGCTATTGTCGCTAATCTCTATGAGTACCAACTTCAGTTTTCCTAACTCTTGTGGAATAGGACCCGAAAGTTGATTTACCCTGAGATTCAGTATTTCTAAACTTTTTAAGTTACCAAATGATTCTGGTATCGAACCATTGAGTTGATTCACGCTCAACTGCAAATTAGAAAGGGATACCAAATTTCCTAACTCATTCGGAATGGGACCAGAAAGCTTGTTTCCATAGAGCCGGAGTACATTAAGGGATCTGAGTTCTCCTAAAGACCGAGGAATCAGACCGCTAAGATTGTTTGAGTGTAGCTCTAGTCGTTCTAGTGATGTCAATGTACCAATTTCTGTTGGAATTGATCCATTCAACTGATTCTCAGCGAGAACCAAGTGAATCAACTTCTTTAGGTTGACAAAAGTATTAGGGATAGACCCAGACAGATAATTGTTGTGCAAATAGATCTTCTTCACATTAGAAAGATTTCCGAGTTCATAAGGAATGGAGCCAGAAATATTATTGTTCTCGAGATAAATATAACTCAGATTGAATAACTGACCGAAACATGTAGGAATTGAACCAGAAAGAGTATTATTGCTCAAAGCAATCTCAGAGAGAAACCTCATCTGGCATATGTCTTGCGGAATCGAACTAGTTAACTGATTATCAAACAAGTAAAGTATGACAAGATTTCTCATCTGTCCAATCTCCGGTGGAATTTTTCCGGTGAATTGATTATAAGAGAAATCAAGATAAACTAGTTTTGAAAGGTGACCGATGTCAGATGGGATAATTCCAGAGAAGTAGTTTATACTTAGTTTAAAATACATAAGATCTGGAAACGAAGAGAAAGAGAGATAATCAAGTGTACCCTTCAAATGAAGAAAGTAAGATGAGTGTGTACAGTATGGTTGTTGATCAAGGATGGAAATGGCCAAGTTGGTTCAGGAATGATAATCTAAGAAGTTCTATTGCAATACCAAATTTGATTAATGGAGTGAAAGACAGAACTATGTGGGTGAATAACAATGGTGATTGTGTCCCTTTTACAATAAGCAGAGTTTGGCAAGATTTGAGTAATAACGATCAAGATACCATTTGGAGTGATATGGTCTGGTTCTCACATTGTATAGCTAAACATGCTTTTATCTTGTGGCTTGCAATCCATGGTAGGCTTGATACCCAAGATAGAGTTAGAAGATGGATTCCTAACTATGACTTGAAATGCCCATTGTGCAAAGAATGCAGTGATAGTCATTCTCACATTTTCTTTGAATGCTCTTTTTCAAGGAAAGTCTGGAGTAAGATTATCAATTTCTTGGATCAAGATGATTTTAACTATGAGTGGGAAAGTATTGTTTTGAAAGTTTGTTCAATGAAGTGTAACAACAACATAGCAAGCATTGTTAGAAGATGGGTAGTGGCTGCTTGTGTATACCACATTTGGCAAGAGAGAAACAAAAGATTGTTCACTGATGTGCAGAGGGGATATAAGGAATTGGTGCAGAATATTGTGAATGAGATAAGGTTCAAAATGACAGGTTTGAAAGTGAAAAAGACTAAACAAGTTCAAGATATGGCAAGTAAATGGAAAGTGCATATGCATATTCAAACTAGTCAGGAAAACATTATTGATGAAGATAGCATGCAGCTATAAGCAATATGTGTGTAATGTGGCAACTTGAGGGGAGTATAAAAGCTGTTAGAATATCAAAGAGGGAAGCATGATTCTGAGTATGATTTTGAGAAATTTGCTTTTCATCTGTCGAGTCTTCAATCAGTACAGATGATCTAATCAAGCCATTACAATGGGTAGAAGTCTTGTACCTTGGAGTTCTATCTGGTTAGTATTTTCCTATGCTGTCATCTTGTCTGTGATAATTTGGCCTTGGGAGAAAATTATTCAGGCTTGTTTGGCTACATAGGAGGGCTAATTGGTATGAATGTACCATAAAGTAGATTCTCCCATTGTGAAGGGTAAATGGCTTTGGAGGATGGTATATGATGGGTGGAATAGAGAGGAATGAAAGATGATCCTTCTTGGTCCACCCAATATACCATCATAGGAGGAAAGGGTGGTCATCATGGGGGGAGAGTGTTTCCTTGCAGCTGAAGCCTTTCTTAGAGAAGGAAATGTAGGCTATTTAGGAAGAGCCCTTCCATGGATGGGTCAGGGTTCCTAGTGAAGCCACACTCTTCTTACATCTTGCTGTTGTGGGTGATGGTTGAATGGCTTGATGTAGAAGTGATGTGGAAATGTAGCTAGATAGTTGGTGCATAAATGGTGATCTTATGTCTGTGCTGGCATGGTTTTGATTAAAAATGCAGCATGGTATTATGAGCATTCATTGAGTTGGAAAGTGATATGCTTGGTATTTTCTGGTTTGAGTATTATGAGTCATAAGGATTTACAATCAGTTTGACTTGATGTTTAGTTGATGTTGTTTCTTGTTGTATTCAGTTTGTAAGCATTAGATTTGGGATATGTCCAAATTTGTTTTTTAAATTCCTTATAATGTAAGTCATTGGAAGTAATATAAAAGTTCACCATTTGCACCAAAAAAAAAAGTTTTATTACTGAAATTAACGTCTTAGCAACGTTTAAGGGGCAGTTTTACCGACTTATAGTACTCTTGGTGCATGCTCGCTAACATAATAAAAATATACAACTACTTGGTGTGGTTTATTATTACATGTAACCAATATGTATTCAAACCAAGGTTGTCAAGATCGGGATCCTACCCAGGATCGTTTTTGTCTTTGCAAGATCGTGATCGTAAGATCGGATCCGGATCTTAAGATCCTACTATAATGTTATTTCTTAATAGTTTATGTAATTTTATACAAATCTACAAATTCTAATACATTATAACCACAAAATACTATGAATGTTTCATATAAATGTTGTCCTAAATTATGATTATAAAATGTTTAAAAAGATTAACATGTTGTTTTGAATTCTACAAACAAACAACCCATAAATTTGTAGTTTTTTAGTTTGTAATCTGAGAAGAGTAAGATCGGATCGGATTAGATCGTAAGATCGTATGGTCAAGATCGGGATCCTATAAGATCTTAAGCTTTCAAAGATCCTATGTAGGATCCGGATCGTTTTTGCTTTACAGTATCGTAAAATCGTAAGATCCTAAAGATCCTGACAACCATGATTCAAACAACATAAACTAAAGATAGATGTCACTACTTCTTAGATTTCCAGGAGCGGAACTGAAAATACTTTATGTCTATAAAAAGTAATTACAACAACACCATCTTACATCGGAAAATACCATAAAAACTCTAAAGACCGGAACCAAATATGATAACTGAAAATACTTTTTATGTCTATATAAAGTAATTATCACTCTTAGATACGTCTTTAAGGAAATGAAGCAAGTAGCTGTGAAACATGATACATTGTAGGCCTTAACTGGGGGTCTGAATTAACACATCTTATCGCTAGAACCAAGATAGATGTCACTACTTCTTTGATTTCTAGGAGCGGAACTGGTAGACGATGATCCAGTAAATCTTCAAGGTCAACCTTGTTGGTTGATGATGTTAGAGAAGTTACTATATCACCTGGATGCTCACCTTTGATGACTTCTAACACTAGAATCCCGAAGCTATACACATCACACTTTTCAGTTACTTTCATTGTGTACGCAAATTCTGAAAAAAAAAATAATAATAATAATAAAAAATTAAAATAAAGGTTATGATTACGCCGAGTCTTTCATTGTGTAAGGAGATAACAGCTTAATTAGATTGTGTATATTATGATTGACAACATAATAAACTTACCTGGTGCAAGGTATCCATATGTTCCTGCGACATTACTCCAATTCGACGAGTCTTTGTTCAAAATCTTGGACAGGCCAAAATCGGAAACACATGCTTCATAATCTGAATCAAGCAAGATATTTTTGCTTGATATGTCACGATGAACGATAGGGGGTGAACAATCATGGTGCATATACGATAAAGCATGTGCAACACCTTTGATTATGTTCACCCTCTTCTTCCAATCCAAATAATGTTTTTCATTGCTTAAAATATCAGCTAAGCTACCCCCTTCAAGATACTCGTAAACCAAAAACGAGATTCTAGAATTTGAACAGTAGCCATGTAGTTTCACGATGTTACGGTGTCGTATCCTTGTCAATGCTCTGATCTCGTTTAGAAAATCATCACGATTGATCACTTCAACCGAAGAATGAAGTCTCTTTACAGCAACTATGTCACCTGATGCCAAGCTTGCTTTGTACACACTTCCGCATCCTCCCTTTCCAATGCAATATGCTTCATTAAACTCCTCGGTTACCTTTAGGAGTTCAAGGTAAGCCTCCTTCCCACCAAGAGTTGAAATTGAAAAGAAATCTTCACCACATACATCTTTGTCCACCAGTGGTGTTGATAACATATTCTTCGATTTCCACCTATATAAAGCGAACATTCCTATGAGACCACCAAGTAGAAGAGCTCCAAGGAGTGGAAGGGAAATAATGAGTGCTAGTTTGGGGTTTCCCTTTGATTTATGCCTTCCAGATGCACATTGTTTCAACCCAGTAATATTTCCACACAAATCCTTGTTCCCTTGCAGTCCTTCTATGGAAACATTTCTAAACACTTTGTTATTGGGAATGGGACCTTCCAACTGATTATATGATATATCAATACTCAACAGGGTATTCATTGAATCGAAGGTCTTTGGAATATACCCAGAAAGTTTATTGTGCGAGATATTGAGAGTCACCAAACTACTCAGACTTGAAAGTGCTGAAGGTATCTCACCGGTGAGTACATTTTGACTCAAATCAAGATACGATAGTTGAAACAATCTACCTATTCGATCCGGAATTTCATGAGTAAGTTGGTTGTTACTAAAGTTTAGGTTGAAGAGTTTCAAGCAATCCCCAAGGGAAGATGGAATGGACCCGTTCAACTTATTCATGGAAAGATCTAGCAATGAGAGTTCACCTAGAGATCCTAGATCCTGTGGCACGACACCATATAGCCGATTATTGCTCAAAACGAGGGTCAACAAGCCAGTCATCCGTGTAAATTGTTTTGGTATCTGTCCAACCAAATTGTTGGATGAAAGATTAAGTAGTTGTAACCGAGTCATGTTTCCAATAGAAGGAGGTATGTTACCACTGATTTGGTTCCCTCCCATTTGTATCGTCCTTAAATTCGTGCACTTACTCCAATTGTCCGAGATCGTCCCATAAAACTTGTTATCATTTATAGAAATGTAATCGAGGTGCTAATAGACACCAAAGCTCTCAGAAATATCTCCTGTGAGCTGATTTCCATCAAACCGTGCTCGCAACAAGCTCGAGCAATTGTATAAACTCTTTGGAAGTCGACCTGTAAGATTACTATTCATAACTATTAGCACCTCCAGTGTCCATCCGTCGCAGATTCCGTGAGGCAAAGTACCTGAAAATCTATTGTTGCTAATCTCTATGCTTACCAACTTAAGTTTTCCTAACTCTTGTGGAATAGGACCCGAAAGTTGATTTACCCTGAGATTCAGTATTTCTAAACTTTTTAAGTTACCAAATGACTCTGGTATCGAACCATTGAGTTGATTCACGCTCAACTGCAAATTAGAAAGGGATACCAAATTTCCTAACTCATTCGGAATGGGACCAGAAAGCTTGTTTCTATAGAGCCGGAGTACATTAAGGGATCTGAGTTCTCCTAAAGACCGAGGAATCAGACCGCTAAGATTGTTTGAGTGTAGCTCTAGTCGTTCTAGTGATGTCAATGTACCAATTTCTGTTGGAATTGATTCATTCAACTGATTCTCATCGAGAACCAAGTGAATCAACTTCTTTAGGTTGACAAAAGTATTAGGGATAGACCCAGACAGATAATTGTTGTGCAAATAGATCTTCTTCACATTAGAAAGATTTCCGAGTTCATAAGGAATGGAGCCAGAAATATTATTGTTCTCGAGATAAATATAACTCAGATTGAATAACTGACCGAAACATGTAGGAATTGAACCAGAAAGAGTATTATTGCTCAAAGCAATCTCAGAGAGAAACCTCATCTGGCATATGTCTTGCGGAATCGAACTAGTTAACTGATTATCAAACAAGTAAAGTATGACAAGATTTCTCATCTGTCCAATCTCCGGTGGAATTTTTCCGGTGAATTGATTAGAAGAGAAATCAAGATAAACTAGTTTTGAAAGGTGACCGATGTCAGATGGGATAATTCCAGAGAAGTAGTTTATACTTAGTTTAAAATACATAAGATCTGGAAACGAAGAGAAAGAGAGATAATCAAGTGTACCCTTCAAACCTGATGATGAAAGGTTCAGTCTGTTTATGCCACCATATTCATTGCATGAAACTCCATACCAATTGCACGGAGATGCTGTGTTTTGATCATTTGTCCATGAAGGTAAAACGGTGTTGTTGTTTTGGGTATGGAGAGTTGCTTTCCATTTTAGGAGAGCGTCAACTTCATCTGAAGAACATGAAACAACTGTAATAAGCAATAATAAGGTTGAAGGGAATAATAAGGCCTTAGTGATTGTTAGAGATGCCATATATCATATGCTTTGTGTTATGTGGGTTTGAGTAAGATTCTTTGCTGCAATATATTTATACGAGTTGAGATTATTGTACACACAATATTTTCTATAAACCCAATAAACCTTCATTTATTTATTCATCAAGATAAAATAAAACCATTTTCATCTATTTTTGAAAATAAAATATCTTGCAAACGATAAATCTTTAGGCGACAAAAAATACACTATCGTGATGAGATTTTTTTAATCTTTCAGTCAGTTCGATATATCTTCGACGGACTTTTTTTTCAAGTTTTGTTTTAATGTTAAAATTTGTGTCTCGAAAAATCACATGTGATTTGTATATCAGGAATCATCTGTGATTTCACAAATCATATATGATTTGTATGTTAGAAATCACGTGTAACTTTATAATCACATACATGTGGTTTCTGCAGACGTAAATTATTACACTCACAAAACGCGCATATTACTCATGTAAGTTTGAATGTGAAAAAACTTAAATTGTAATATTTCATATTTTTATGTGTGAATAAAATGTAAAGAACTTAAAATTTTTGAGCTGTCAGTTTTAAATGTTTGCAATTGCAAGCGTGAGGAAATGTAGTCTATCCCAATGGCGGAGAATACTTGGGGCAGGAAGGGGCTGGCCCCCCTTAAAATTTTAGTCGTTATTAGCATTTGTGTATAATTCTAGAGATTTTAATATGATATTTACATTCGTTCAAAAACATTATACGGAGTAATATTTATATTGTGGCCCATTTAAAAATTTAGTAACAAACTTGTATATGAGAAAAAGTCAAACGGATAATGAGTCAATGACGGTAGGCTCTCAAATCTCTCAATCAATCCAAACTTTTTTTTATGGCATTAGTCATTAATTGTTTGTGTTAACTTTTCATTTTTTTTCTATTTGTTGATAGAATTTTCAACATGCAATTTGATCTTCAAGCCCAAGTGCTCAACTCTCAAAAGTTCAATAATCCCCTATTTTAGGTAAGATTTTTTTTTGTGGTTTTTGTCAATTGGTGTTTGGCTTATTATTATTTATCTTGTAGAGATGTAAAAAATTGATTCATTCATAATAAGTTGAGTAAACTGTAGACATGATCACATATTCTAATGAATCTTTAAATTAATTTAGAGTTTAACAAGGGAGTTGTCAATTGGTAATTTGGTACTCTTGTGTTATTATTATACATATGTACTACGTTACATATATAAAGTTATCTCAAGTTTTAGATTGTCTGCAACTTGTTTCAATTTATATATGTTGTTTGAAACTCTATGGGTCATAAGGATATTAGATGTTGTTTGAACATGTTTAATTGTTTTGAGTTTTGATAAGTAGCAAAAGTCCTTTTGTACTTGATGGAACTTTCAACAATATTAAAGTGTAGAAGTGCTTATTTCTCTCTTCAGGAGTTACAATGGCAATATAATTAGAGATGGGTATTATTCTCAATGTGCTGATGCTGATGCGGCTTACACCTCTTTAAAATCATTTGAGTTTGTGTTCATTCTACACTTGATGAAGGAAATAATGGGGAGGACCGATATTCTTTCTCAAGCTTTACAAAAGAAAACTCAATATATTGGCAACGCGATCGATCTAGTTTCAGCAACAAAAGAAAGTCTTAATGATTTCAGAAATAACGGATGGGATTGTTTTCGTCAAAAGGTAATGATTTTCTCATAAAAGCATCAAATAGATTTTCCTGATATGAATGCTTTATATAAGTCAAGTCGTTATCGCCCTCGACAAAATGATCATCACTTTACCTTTGAGCATTATTATCGAGCACAAGTATTTATCTCCATACTGGACAAGCAATTGCACAAGCTAAACAACAGATTTAATGATCATGCAATGGACTTGTTAACTCTTGGTTCTACTTTAGTTCCTAAATGTGATTCTAATGGTTATAATATTGATGAGATTTGTCTTCTAGCTGAAAAATATTATCCTGTGGTTTTTACCGAACAGGAGATACTTCGATTGAATTCCGAGTTAGAGATTTTCAACATTGAAAGGTCAAATAATCCGAAGCTAAGTAAGGTTTCCACTATTGCTGAACTATGCAATGTTCTTGTGGAAACTAAGAAACGTGAGTCGTATTATTTGCTTGATAGATTGATTCGACTCATCTTAACACTTCTGATTTCAACTGCTACAGCCGAGAGGGGATTTTCAGCAATGAAGATATGCAAGAGCCGACTTCGCAATAGGATGTCAGATGATTTTCTTGCTGATAGTTTGGTGGTTTACATCGAAAAAGAAGTTGCTGAAAATTTTATTCGGAATCCATAATTAATGAATCCAAAAAGCTTAAAGGTCGTCGAGCTGATTTGTAATTTGTTTGCTTTAGCCATTGTTTGTGTTTTTGTTTCTATATGACTCTATGTACGATTTTTTCTTATTCGAGTAGTTCGTTTTTTTTTCTAAAAAATTTCCCCCCTACCCCACCCACTCATGGGTCAAGCTCCGCCACTGGTCTTTCCCTATATTTAACAATCTCAAGAGTTAATTTATAATGAAAAATCACTCTGTGATAAGAGGTGAGATCAAAACATATCTTTTTATATTTTATAACTTTTTTTATTTTTTATTTTTTAAAATTAAACAGGTGAATCATAGACTTTATTTTTTCATCAAACAAATAAAGCCTGTTTTTCACTTTTTTTGAAACAACATATTCTTCAAATGGTGAATTATCAAGTTACGAAAATATACCATCGCGACGAGAATATTTTTATCTTTCAGTAGACGGGCACTTTAATATATTTTTGAAGATTTTTAGTATTGAAATTTCCGCCCAGAAAATTCACATGTGATTGTAAAATCATACGTGATTTATTTGGGGTGGACCCGGACATTAAGTCACCAAGTGTACATCTTTTACGAAAAGAAAACAAATGTACAATTTATGAAAAACAAATTAGGAAGACGTGTATTTCTTTTTAAATATGACTTGATTAACAAAAAAAGACATGTGTTCATGTGACACATAATTTCGGGACCAAGTTCATTTATGAAATTTCAGGATATTTTAACGAAATTT
>OU343220.1:3114186-3270179 GCA_910596185.1 Chrysanthemum makinoi
AAATTTCATTTTGTCAAGTTCGGGGTACTATTTTGTATTCTTAAAAGTTCAAAGTATTAAATAATCTAGTTTACCAAGTTTGTGGTACTGATATGTGTTTTGGTTTAATATTTGATACTTTTAATCTTAGGATGTATTTAACTTTTTGAAACGAGGTTGTGAAAATAGTGATTTTTTTGGATATATTTATTTAGATGCGGGTTAACTTGAAAGTCTAGTAGGCTCTTTAATGAATCATAGGTATGAAAAAAAATATTACTTACATGGCTTAAGTCTAAGTTTTCTAATCCGTTTAATAAACGTGATTTGTAAAAATAATTTGTAACCCATGCGCGTTCAAGTTATTAAATGTGAGTTGTGAAAAATGTAATTTTCTAGATATAACATAAGTAGTTGAATTATAAACTTGTGTTAAATAGTGTTCTTACAAACATGTTTTTTTTAAAACGGTAATTTTAATTGTCTCACAATATTTATACTACAAATCTATCTCATATGTTTTATACAGGACTTTTACTCATAACTATTTGGTTGGGAAATTCTCACACAACACGAGATACTATTAGGACACAAACATTTTGCCACAAACATGTTAAACTGCAAAAATCATCCATGTGGTTTGTGTATTTTCGCATGAATCATCCATATCTCAAACCTTTAGCATTAAACATTCCCAAGTCCACAAACCTTTGGCATTAATCATCCCTGAGCACTAACGTCGTTAGTTTTACCCGTTAAGTGTTAAATAATATTTGCCCGTTAGTCCCTCCGTTAATACTTTTTGCACTGTTGTTCTCATTTTACGTTTTCGTCCGTTTTGTACGTTTTTGTCCTCTTTTACTCGCTTTCTTCCGCTTATATGTTTCTTACTTTTTATCCGCTTTTTATATGTATTCGCCGCTTTTTTACATTTTCACCCGCTTTTAATACGCTTTTGTCCCTTATTTACGCTTTGTCCGCTTTACTCGCTTTCGTCCGCTGTTTATCCGTTGCCCATTTTTATATGTATTCGCCCTTTTTACGCTTTACATTCTCGCCCCGCTTGCTTAGGTTTCGCCTGCTTTTTTACGCTTTTGTCCATTTTTACGCTTGTCCGCTTTTAACTCGCTTGTTTTAGATGTTTCACCGCTTACGCCGCCCCGCTTTTGGCGCTTTTGTCCCTTTACTGCCGTCCGCTTTATATGTTTCATCGCTATCCGCTTTCCCGCTTTTTATATGTATTCGCCCGCTTTTTTACGCTTTATACGCTCATCCGCTTTTTTAACTTTTCGCCTGCTTTTTACGTCCGCTACCATTTTCGTCCGCTTTATTTGTTTCGCCCGCTTTATCCATTTTTTGCGCTTTTGTTCGTTTTATATGCCATCCGCTTTTTATTTTTGTCCATTTTTACGCTTCGCCCATTTTTTTAGTCGTTAGTTTTTTACGCTTTTTGGTTTAACGCTTTTGTACCTTTTACCGTCACAAGAACGGACGAAAACATAAAAATGGACAAAAACGTAAAAAGAGGACAAAAACGTATATAAACGGACAAAAACGCTAAAACGGACGACAACATAAAAAAACGAATAAAAAGCGGATGAAAGATATGAAAACGGACGAAAACCAGTAAAAACGAACAAAAACGTAAAAAGACATACGAACACGTAAAAAAACAGACGAAAACGTAAAAAAATGGACGAGAACGTAAAAAACGCAAAAAAGAAACCGGACAAATACATTTAAAAAAGGGACAAAAACGGATAAAAATCGGACGAAAACGGATAAAAAGTGGACGAAACATATAAAAACGGATAAAAGCGAGTAAAACGGACAAAAACATAAAAAAATGGACGAAAACGTAAAAAAACGGACAATAACGTAAAAAAACGGACGAGAACGTAAAAAACGCAAAACCGACGAATGCATATAAAAAACGGATAAAAAGCGGACAAACATATAAAAACGACGAAAACGAAAGTAAATCCACAAAAACGTAAAAAAACGAACGAAAACGTAAAATGAGGACTAACAGTGCAAAAAATATTAACGGAGGGATTAACGGGCAAATATTACTTAACGGGTAAAACTAACGATGTTAGTGCTCAGGAATGATTAATGCCAAAGGTTTATGAACTTGGGGATGTTTAATGCTAAAGGTTTGAGATAGGGATGATTCTTGCAAAAATACACAAACCACAGGAATGATTTTAGCAGTTTACTCTTTTATAAATATTGCTCTAATTGAAATTTTGTCAAAAATATCTTTTGTTGAAAGCTCTCAATCAAGTGTGTGTGTGTGTGTGTGTGTGTGTATATATATATATATATATATATATATATATATATATATAGAGTTAAGATCAAATAAGAAGATTACTTAAAATAAGAAGCAATAAAAGAACTATAACCGAAATCCGAGATGCACCGACCAAATTAGATGCATCCCTATAATCTTAGATGCATTATTTCAACCATAGTGTGTTTTCTAGCTTTTAATCGATGCATATACGTGATATTAGATGCATTTCATAATTTCTCTTGTGTTGTGTTCCTCTCTCAAGACGCGTTTAAATCATGAAAATCAATTTGCACCATCTATACATCAAATTAACTTCGAAACTCAAGATGTTGCATCTATATGAATAGAAATGCATCTAATGCAAGTCGTTGATCTCAAATTGTTTTTGGTCACTTTCATCACTTATTTTAAGTTTATTTCACCTGATCCCTACTATATATATATATATATTTAGGATCAAATAAGAAGATTACTTAAAATAAGAAGGAATAAGAAGAACTATAACCGAACTGGAGATGCACCGACCTTAATTAGATGCATCCCTATAATCTTAGATGCATTATAACGCACCATAGTGTGTTATCTAGCTTTAATCGATGCATATACGATATTAGATGCATTTCATGATATCTCTTGTTTTTGTTCCTCTCAAGACGCAATAAATCATGAAAATCAAATTGCACCATCTATACATCAAATTAACTTTCGAAACTCAAGATGTTGCATTTATATGAATAGAAATACATCTAATGCAAGTCGTTGCATCTCAAATGCTTGTTTTGTTCACTTTTCACCACTTCTTATTTTAGTTTACTTTTCACTGGATCTCTATCAGATATATATATATATAAATATATATATATATATATATATATATATATATATATATATATATATATGATGTATATCAAAATCATGTACACATATGCTGAGAATTTTTTTTAAAATTAAATGAACTTATCATTCAATCAATCAAGGGTGCCAATTGAACATGTCAAGAGTGCATTTATCTTGGGCCTGCCAATAGCTTTTGTGCAATTGAACTTCTGTCTTTCTAGGTGTCTGATACATTGCATTTATTTCTTGGTCAAATCTTGAATAACTTATTTTAAACAACGTTATTAGTCAAGAAGAAAAGCATTTCCTCCGCTTTAATTTTGGTTCACGAATTGATTGCAAGAAAAGACATGTTGAAGCACACATTGTGTTTGGGCCAGTGGTGGACCCACTCAGAAAACCAAGGTGGTCTCTAGTTTTGTGAAGGTGAAAAGTTTTAACAAGTTAATTAGTTAACATCTCGGGTCGGTTCGGGTTTGGTCAAGATGGATTTACTTTTAGCATGATTACATTAATGAAATGAAACATCAAATATTTATCTTAATTAACTAGAAGGGTACCCGCGCAATGCGGCGGCGGGTACCCGGTAACTATTTTTATGGCGAGCAAATGTTTTTTCATTTTAAACATTCCTTTCATAGCATGTCTCAAATACTTTATAACGAAGTAGATATATGTTTTTCAAAAGTAGAACGTCCAAATTATTAATAGTGTAAATAATTATCACTTTTATTTTACAAATTTTAGCATTAAATTGGTGGTCATAAATTTAGTGAGCTTTTTTTTTTCTTTTATAAACAAGGGGGTTACTATATAGTTTTAATGAGACTTAAATTTTTAAAATTTGCATTAATTTTTTCTTTTATAGTAATGTTTTTTGTCTTAAACATTTAAGACTTTGTTTTATAAGAAGTCCCAAATGCTTTATAATGTAGTATAGATAGTATGATGAGTGCTTATATAACCCCTTTTTTCTCTCATAGCTTGAAAACCAGCTACTATCGTATCTTCTTGCATATCTATTACAGTGGTAAATTGATACTATAAACAATATCCACATTAGTTAGTACCCAATTGCCATTGGGCCTTTGGCTCAGTTGGCATTTGCAATGAGGATTAGAATCCCTTAGACTAAGTCGCTGGGGGTTCGAATCTGAGCAAGGTCGGGGTTTTCATCCGGTCGTTTCTCCAGCAAGGAAACTTGTGTGGAGGCGGTACGGTTTCTTCGCGACACCTTAGAGCCATACATTGTACCAGCGTGGACCCGGTTAAGACAACATAGTCTGGTGGATGTGGTGGTTAGGGCCCCTGACTAGGGGGTGGTAAAACCTAAGTTGGAAGTTTACCTGTCAAAAAAAAAAAGTTAGTACCCAATTTTATACGGAAATAATATTTTGTCGTTTTCTTCAAGTTTGATGAGAAGATGGTTCTAATTAGCACTGAACTAAAACCATTTATCGATGGATAACACAAGAGACAACTTTTAACACATGTTGGGATTTGGTAGCTGGGTGAAAAATCGATAGTTGAAGATGATATATTGTGTAGCTTACTATAAATAGTTGTGTTGAATGTGCGGTCTCATAGTCAGATACAACAGTTGCAGTATAGGTTTTAATTAATAAAAATCCAATAAATCTTCAAAGGTGAAATTAACATATATTTGGGCTATGTCAGGTTCTGCATATCTATACTTGTTTGTGCAATTGAACTTTTGTGTTTCTAGGTGTCTGATACGTTGCGTTTATTTATTGGTCAAATATACTATGATAATTCTATGTTTAAGAGGACACTTGAACTTAATTTGGTTGTAAGAATTTGTTTCAACTAGTTGCAATCACAAAGGTGTTTGTTATGATCCACCTTTTTTATGTGTTATCATCCTGTCACATATCCGGGTTTCCAGCTGTTATGGATCTTCAACGTTGAATGTTTTCCTTTAATAATCTTTTAATCTGTTTGTAAGCGATATCGTGTAGATGTTACCTTGTTTCATTTAACATGGTCGTTTCTTTTCTGAGAACATCCTAGCATGGTCAATATGTTTAACGACAAATAAAATCGTCTACCATATTGGATAGGAAGTAACACGGTACTTGTCATATATATAAAGACGATAATAAAGTGATTCTAAGTAACAGATTCTAACAATCTTTATTGGAGCTGGTAACCAAAAACTTATGTTCAAGTACATTTAGATTCATTAGTTCATTACTATATTAGAGTATGTAATATTATGGTTTAGTGTAAATCGTCATCTGGCTCAGATGAGGACCTAATGATGATTAGAGTCATCTCTAACACTAGACGGGGCGACCCTGGATTACTGAATATGTGGGTGGTTTCTCGAAAAGCATACTAAGCCTCTGTTGGGTTGGGTGCAACATTTTGATAATCCTTAGCATGAGTCAAATGACTCCATTAACCATCAGTGACCCGTCCCTTTCCGGGTCAATGAGGTTCGGTAACTTGTTAATTATTCGATTTGTGAGGCTAGGTGAAGCCTTTCATCTATCTACATATAAAGCATAATTTTCTCCCTCTCTTCATTATTTTTAAAATTTTCATAAATAGTTTTTAAGCGTTACAGATTTTAAAACTATGTGTACAACTATATATCGCACTAATAAATCAATTCAACACATATAGTTAATGTTGCTTTTAAAACTTCCATCACCAAAAAATACAATTTATATAACACCTGATACAAACCAAGAAAGCTACTGATGTGTTTTATACACCTATGTGTAGTATTTGGTTATAAAATTGGCAAAATAAGAAAGAAGTTACATACGAAGTGCTGTATAAAGTGCACTATTAGCAGCAAAAAAGTTGCTAACGACTAATATGCTAAGGGCATAAGAAAAGTTTAATTTTGCATTTGTGCATAAAAGAATTACAACTGGCAGGTCAAAGTGAACCGGGTTGACCCGGTTGGAAAAAGACTGACACTAGCAAGTAACTTTCATCGCAAATCATCACAACTTTGTAATACTATTTGCTATAATTTTCGTATCGCCATTGCATTTCTAAAGTGTGGTCATAAATTAGAAAAGCCAGTTTCCTATATTGTGGAAAACTTTTCTAGCAAACAAAATTGTTATAAGCAAAATGCTGAATTAAGCATGTAAAGTTCGGAGCTGTTACTTTAACAGACTGTTTCGTCTTACTTTCGTGTCAACTCTATCGTATGAACATACAGCGCCACCAATCTCCCAATTCCATAATACCATGAAAGCCACAAGCGCAATAACTTAAATTCAGAGTAGAATGAACAATTGAGAATAAGACATTTCCATTGTCAGTTAATTTATTTCGAAGACTAGTTTTAGTTATTCATTTTTTGTCATATCTATTGTAGAATAGTGACTCATCTCACCTACTGTATTGAAATCAGCTATATCTATTGAATTACATTTAACATTGCTTAAGACGAATGCTTGAAATGATTGAGCTTTTCTATAACCAATTGTAGATCTTTTCTTGACGTTTTTTATGACGTCCTTAGAAAAGTGCAAAGAGATAGTAGAAGCTGTTTAAAATACTACGCTCCTAGTCTTACGAATTAGATTTTTTTTTTTTTAGAAAGGCAACATATTATCAAGAACTTCAAAAGAAATCAAAATACAAAACAAGGCGCCCCACCTCTATTAAACAAGATAATTAAAAGAGGATGAGACCCAAAGAAAATAAAAGGACCATACAAATAAAACTTAATCGTATCTTAAACCCGAATACTAAAGCTGCCACAAATAAAATGCAAAAAGAAACATGAGATTTAAATGTATTCTCACTTGTATATTTGTTGGACCACAAATTTTGTTCACACCATGTTGATGATATGCAGTTGTCGACAGACCAAAGGCCATCAAACAAATGTGTCCCACTTCACTTATGACTTATGTGTTATCAATAACATCCACAAATAAGCTTATAAGCCCAAAAATAATCTTAAAAATCACCCCCCAAAACATATAAGATGTGCTGTAATTATATAATTATATATATGTAGTGTAAAAACAAAAATAAATAGTTTCAACCTTATTTTCAATTCAGAGAAGACTGCAAAACTCTAACAGCAGGGAGACAACAAATCCCATTCATATCTGGGAACATGTGAATCAACTATTGAAAAATCAGAGACGACCAGTTTCCAAATCATGTGAACCAATTATTGAAATACTGTTTAACAAACACGTAAGAAACATGCACTTTCATATGTGTGAGAACATACATAAACTTGATAAAGATTTCGCCCTGATAACTATAAAAAACATTGTCTGCACATGAGAACATTATCATCTTATATTCATATCTTTAACCAGGAGTTAGATAAGAAAATAAAACTCGTCCTAGATTGTTCACACTTCTGTTCATTTGTGTTACAACTTAAAAAGTAATCGAAATTCTCAACTATACTAAATTGTCAGTTTTGTTTTATATGTTTGTAATTTTATTGTAAGATATATATAGAAATAAATTGGAAACATTCATCACGTAACAGACCAACATAGTAATAAATTGGAAATCACCCATCGTTTCAATTTTCACCCTTGTTCATCGAATGTTAAGCTATATTTTTTAATGTTTGCTTTAGACAGATATATGAAATCAAAAGCTATATTATTACTCAAACTATATAATCGTAATTTGTAAGTCCATATATATTATTTTGATTCGCAAGCTTAGAAAACAACCTTCAATCTTGAGTAATTAAAATGACTAACGTAATAACTTTAGACGGGATCTTCTCGACTACACGTCTTCTATTGCAAAAGGACTTTCATTGATCATTGATCATTCATGTTATAAGACATCGTTATTTGTTTTTTAATACGATGTTCGTCAAATAAGTTAGGCCCCCCTTAACATTAAATCCTAGCTCCTCCCCTGTATTTATGCACCCTGTAATTTAGCATGCCTAATAAATTATCGCCTTCAAAACATCTATACTACTTTATAATGCATTTTGGCCTTTTAAAATTAGAAAGCTTAAAAATTCAGACTTTTTTATTTGCTTATTATGGAAAGAGTTTTTCTAAAAAAAAATTAACATAAGGAGCTCCAATCATGAGATGACATGTGTCACTACTTAACAAACTCCAAGCCAAACTTCTAACAAACTCCAAACATAACTCTTAACCACTAAAAATTAAGATAAAAAGCTCCAATTATAAAATGACATGTGTCATTTCTCAACTAAAAATTCATCTTTATTTTTAAATTAAAATATCTTTTTATCTACATATTTTTTTTATAATCTAATTTCACCATATTTTCTAAAATTTTATGCTCTTTAATTCAACATCTATTTTGATATATTTTTATGAGTTTTTAGTTTTTATATTTTTAATGTGTTTATTTTATTTTAATTCAAATTTTTACAACTTTAACCTTTATTTCATTTATTTCAATCAATATAATCTTGATTCGTCAAAATCATATACTTTTGGGGTAGTGTTTGACGCGTAAGAGATTGCGAGAGTATTTCTATATGCGGGAATAATGATGTCGCGGGAAAATTACGGGTAACCAAAACAAACACTTACAACTAACACATATACATTCGAAGTGTTGTGAAACGAATTCACTAAACGGGTAAGCAAACACATATAACTATACTTATTGCCGCCGCTGTGCGCGGGTACCCGGCTAGTTTTCAATTATTAATCTAATGGTTTTGGGATTAGCTACATAGAGCTGGGATCGTGCTGTTATATACTAATAACTATTTGCATCAATTAACCAAATTGAACACCATTCTGTTTTTGAAAGAGTATGGTACGGTGGTTAGTTTGTTTTTGAAAGAGTCAATTAGTTTGTTGTTGACATATAGCCAGATTATTTTTATAGAAATTCTCTTATGTATTCGAAATAGGTTAACAGAATCCTCTTTAGTGTATACGTTGAAAATATATTATCCTTAAAAAAACATTGAAAATAAATTACATCGATGAGCAATATGTTACATTTGTAAGCAATTTTCTCATATAATGTCGAACTAATTATAGATGGGTAAAAGGTCAATTACCCGGTAAATACATTACTCCAAAAAACGTTTAAGCACAAAGGATATGCGTGAATCCGCATAGTCACTATGCAGAGGAGGGGTTAACCTCCTCTGCATCACTATCGGAATCAACAATCTCTCCTACCTTAGAGAATGGGTTAACCCTCTTAGTAGAAGAAGTAGACGGAAAATCCTTTTTATTACCTGGATAATAAAACCTTTATAATAGTATTACCATCATCATCAACAAGAGTAGCTTTCCCATCAATAAGAAGCTTTTCAAACTCCTCAATTTTCTCAACAATAGGGGTAGGACCAACCTCGTTAGCTTCCATTGAATCACTCACAAACGGTTCTTGTGATACATTAACGGTCTTAAGAGACCCAACCTCCTTTGTTTCCATTGTACTACCCGAATCTTCTACATCAGTAGGAGTGCCACATTCATCAGTATCGATCATGTTAAGTGCAGCAAAAGGATTAGATGTAGGAATTTTCGTCCCACTCGTACTAGCCATTTCAGTGGCTTTCTTCTTTGTATTATCCACCTTCTTGGGTTCAGGAGGAGGCGCTTTAGGTTGATACCTAAACTTAGGACCCAAACCAGGTTTAGTAAACCCTCCCTTACCTGGAACACTTGGACCACCATTCCTATCCTTATTCTTGTTATTGACAGTTTGAAAACCATCATTAACACCCTGTTTAGGCTGAGTAGGAGGTAGAACAGATTTAGGACAATCAAGCAGCGTATGACCAAACAACTTACACGTATCACACCAAGGCAGTTTCCATTCGTATTCAACCAGAATCTTTTCAATAGTAGATCCTGTCCCATCAAGTAATGGTATCTCAACAGTGATGCTCTCCCTAAGAACCCGATCCGCCTTAACTTCAATCAAGCACCTAGCAAAACTACTTCGACCCCATGATTCCAAGCACATTTGACTAGTGTAAGAATTTAACATTTTTGGCATACCAATCGATGTGGCTAGGAGGCTGAGACCATCAACAGAAAACATAGCAAGGGGCACATCATGGAATTTAACCCATACTGGAATATTAGTCAAATCCTCTTTAAGCAGATTAGTATTCAACGTCCAAGTTTTAAGAATAATTGGCACATTCCTAATCATCCACGGTCAATTTTCAAGAGCATCATCAACACCTTTACGAGTGGAAAACTTAAAAAAAAAGAACCCATTCGCATTCATCATAACCTTTTGAATACCATACTTGGCCCGTTTCCTACGATTTAAATGCATTAGATCTTGGTTGTTTTCGGGCAATTCAATCACTTCAAGAAAAAGAGTTGTTGAGAACAATTGATAAATTGGTTTGTGACGTTCAAACATATTTCAAAAAATGCTGTCACATGAGCTAAATAATGTGTATTTACCTTTACAAACTTGTATGAAAGAAATTGTGAAAGTTCGCGGTGGCAAAAATCATCATACACCACATATCGGTAAAGTCAAGTTGGAACGAGAAAGGAAATTGCCACTACAATTTGACATGTAAAGAAAGTTTGATATATGATGTCTATTCATATTTGAAGAAAGTTTGATAAATGATGTGTATTCATATTTGGGTGGGTAGAAAAGTCACAAATGACTAAGAGGAAATAGTCTTTTGTTTTTTTAGTAGGAGTCGCATGTAATAGACCTACTATAATTGTATAGACTAATTAAAAACGACTTGTAGAAGCAGAACAAGTCTTATCTTTTTGATGTCATGTCATGAATTGAAATGCTAATTAGACCGGTAGTAATGACTATTATTTTGACAAAAATGATCACCATGAATGCATTGAAATATGTTTTACTAATTTTCTTTTCTTTCACATTTGAAAATTAGCTATTATTATCACTTTTGAAGGGTAAAACTGGAAAGCTAGACATTAATAGTTGTGTATTTTTTAAAGAGGACATATAATTTGGAATAACCCAAATTGGAAAAGTGGATATATTTTGAAATGGAGAGACTAATTGATTATATGCGCCGAGTTAAATCACTAACTCAGCCATGTTTAAGGCTATGCAAATTTATTCCCAACAATTTGCACGCATCGGGTAAAACTTATACACTCAAATAACATTGTAACTGAAATAATAGAAGATTATGTCAATAATCTCAGTGATCAAATTTCTGAACTGAATGTATTTTCAATTATATTTAAAGATAGTTGTTTTCTAATTCATCACCTAATGATAAACTGTGTGTTGTTCAATTTGTTGATTTCAGGAAGAGCTAATCAGATTTGGACATCGAGCGAAGCTATCCATAATCATGTGAAATATGGTAAAATCAAGGGTCCTTAGACAGTCATGACTACAAAAGATATAACCATTGCAAAAGGTCCAGAACCCTTTCTTTTTTTTTGGGTAAAGGGGAGTAATCTGCACCCTGATAAAATACCAGAACCCTTTCGTTGTGCCTAAGGGGGTTGAAATTGATGGTTCGTGCTTTGTTTTATCGAACATTTTCCCTCATCATGTACATGAAAAATAAAAACAAAAGAACATTAGAAAAATGAGATAAAGCAAAATTAGTAGCCAAAAATTATCTAAATGAGGATATCGAAATGTGAGAGTCGTGAAATATTTTTTACTGTTAATAAATCATCTAATTGATCATTCAGTAGGTGAATCAATCAAGAGAAAGGTCAAAATGGAGTACATAAAATAGATTAGTTAATTGTATTTTTATGCATGAGCAAAATCTATACACAATTTGGCCAGGTGTATTTACGAAAAATTATACAAAACGAGGAACACAATTTTTTTTTGACCGTGTGCATTCAGGAAAAATAGAAGATTTTTACAAAAATTAACACTATGCCACAAAATTCCGTGGGTGTCACGAGACCCCCCAAGACGCACCCCGGTTCCGTCCCTGTTTCCATGTAAATGTCTACTTGATCGTCATGAATTGTTACGAACCTAACCTAACTAATCCATACTAAATTGGCAAATTTGGTTTATATGTTTGTGATTCTATTGTAATGTATATGGGTTATAAATTGGAAAGCATTCATCACGTACGGAGGTGTATTTATGTATCCTGTAAATTAGCATGCGTGATAAGTTATTGCCTTTGAAACATTTTCAATTATTAATCTAATGGTTTAGGATTAGCTACGTTGAGCGGGGATTGTGTTGATACACACAACAAGTATTTGCATTAACCAAATTGAACACATTTCTGTTTTAGAAAGAGTCACTTAGTTTGTTGTTGTGGCTTAACTGTATTTGTTGAAAGAGGATGGTGGTTAGTTTGTTTTTGAAAGAGTCACTAAGTTTGTTGTTGACATAGCCCATAGGTTAATGACCTAGACTATTTTTATAGAAATTCTCTTATGTATTAGAAATAGGTTAACACAATCCTCTTTAATGTATACGTTGAAAATATATTATCCTTTAAAAAAAAATTGAAAATACATCACATTTGTTAGCAATTTTCTTATATAATGTCAAACTAATTATAGATGGTATATGTTGTGATTATGCAGGTTTTGACAGAGAAATGTTGTAAATTCATAGCGGCATTTTCAAGTAACCGATACCCCAAAATCCACAACTATTGTATTTTATAAAACATTTAATGGGAATTGTCAATTAATGTTCGAGTAATATTCGATGTGGTTATGCATGCATGTGAGCATGTCCTGAAACATAAAGTTGCCAAACCCGAAGCAGAGGTGTGTGCAATAGGGGAGGTGCATCAAGACGTGGTTATACTGTATTAATTTAGAAAACATATTACTACGTATTAATTTACCACATTCTGTAAATAATCATTCCATGTGGTTTTGATGTGCATACAGGTTTGTAAGCATGACGAATAGTGATGATGTTTATATTTTTTACCTTTAGGTTTAATATTGTATATTAACAATAGTTATAATGCATATGCACGCACAGGATTTTGACGAAAAAAAAATTCTGTATTAATATTGAATATTGTGTCTTTAAAGGTAATTGCATATAATTATATAGTTATAAGTTTCGTACACGCACGAACTTTACACATAAAAATTACTGTTAGGTAACTCAAAATTTAATTTTATTTAGCTGACAAAGATGTTGATATTGTTATTTAAATTTCACTACATATATTATGTTGTACACAGATACAAGTTTAATAGCACATAATGAGTGTTGATAAAGTTAAAGTGTACATATTTTATAATGAGCGTTGATATTATGTTGATGTTTTATAAATAAATAAGAATTACATGAATCATTGTTATAAGTACAATCGCGTATATTTATTTTGGGTAAAGGGGAGTAATCCTGCACCGTGGTAAATATATTAACCAAAGAAACGTTTAAGTACAATGGATATGAGTGAAATCCCATATCTCAGCCCGTTACATAGGCATAAAGCTTACATAACAAGATACTTCATATTTTCTAAACAAGAAAACAAACCACTACTCAAATGATAACATATGACAAAACGAAAGAAAATTACTTCCTAGGACCTTGAAGCTTGGTGCCATACATGGCATTAAAGGCATCCAAATTCCCTGGAAGATCATAAACCTGCTTCGCATAGTCATCATACTCATCATACTCATCTTCAAACTCATGGCCACCATCACCGAACAGATTAGCAGACTCATCAAATGGGTTAGCAACCACCTCATCATCAGAATCAGAAACCACGATATCTCCCACTTTAGAAAAAGGATTAACTCTCTTAGTAGAAAAGGCGGGCGGATTACAAGAATCACTAGTATTAGGAGCCACATCCGACTCCATCTCTTTCAATTCGCTCACAAGGGGTTCTTGTGATGCATTACCTGTCTTAGTAGACTTATCTTCATTAACTTCCATTGTACGACCATAATCCACATCCTTGTTGGTATCATTAGAAGGACTATCAAACGCATCCGTATATTCCTTATTAAGAGCATCAAACTGGTTAGATGTAGAAATCTTTGTTCCACTCGAACTAGCCACATCAGAAACATTCTTCTTAGTGACTTCCACTTTCTTAGGTTCAGGAGGAGTCTTTTTGGGTTGATATTGAAATTGCTTACCCACAACAGGTTTAGTAAACCCTCCTTGACCCGGAAAAGTAGACCCACCTTGCTTTCCCTTCTTCTTGTTATCAACCGTCTTGAAACCATCATTAACACGCTTAGTAGGCTAAGCAGTAGGTTCAACAACTTTAGGACATTCAATAAGAGTATGACCAAAAATCTTACATTTATCACAATGAGGTGGTTTCCACTCATATTCAACCCGTATCTTCTCAATAGTCGAACCCGACCCATCAAGTAACGGTATCTCAACAGTAAGACTGTCCCTAAGCATCTCATCCGACTTCACTTCAATCATGCATCTAGCAAAACTACTACGGCCCCACGAGTCCTTGCACATTTGGCTAGTGAAAGCATCTAACCTTTTGGGCGTGCCTATCAATGTGGCAAGGAGACTAAGGCCATCATCAGAAAACATAGCAAGAGGAACATCATGGAATTTAACCCACACCGAGATGTTGGTCAAATCCTCTTTAAGTAAGTTGGTGTTCAATGTCCATGGTTTAAGAATAATAGGTACATTTCTAATCAACCAAGGACCGTTTTCAAGAACATCATCAACACCTTTCTTCGAATTGAACTTAAAAAAAAAACACCTTTGCATTCATCATTACCTTTTGTATACCAAACTTAGCCCACGCATTGCGTACAAAGTAATCAACAACAGGAAAAGCAAGTCATTGACCAAGGAAATACCCATACAAAGTATTCTCAAATTTAGAGTTCACCTCTTCAACCACTTTCATCGGGACAGAAAGATCCACACCATTAGCTTTCTTATTACACTCCAACCTACGAAAGTTGGACGTGTGTTTCTTAGGTTCAGTAGAAGTAACACCAGCATATGATGTTGAAGGTTGTTTCAAAGCAACACCAACCTTCTCTATACCAATAGCCCCATGTGCATTCGTATCAACCTTATCATTAACATTAATAGGACTACTAGTAGCATTACCATTAGAAGCCATAGGAACACTCGTATCTTGAGGAGGTTTCGAATAATAACCAATAGCAATAAGCATCTCCTCTAGCTCCTTCTGTGACTGCGGCACCTTAAGATGCTCAATTGTATTAGCCCCAGTAGTAGTAGCATCCACTGTCACAGCTGGTTTTAATGGTTGCCCATCGTCACCCACAAGAACAAGTTTTCCCTCAAATATTTGTTTTTCAATAGCACGAATTTTTAATAAAGTATCATGACCCTCAGGCGTGGCATGATTAGGTGCATCATGACTTGGGCTCGAACCAAGTGGAACCGGTTCCACTTGTCCGTCAGTACGAGAACTACTCCCCTCGTTAATCGGAGGAGGGCAAGCATCCATGTCGTCAACAAGACGTTTGAACCAAGCGGCTAACCCCATAACAAACCCACAAAAAGTCGACAACAACCAGGAAACGTAGAGCATGCAGCGGTAACAAGTCAAACCAAAAATAAAACCCTAACAAAAGTTAGGGTTTTAAACGATACGAATCAGTAATTAACCACCCATAATGAAACGAATCAGATAAAAAACTTTTATAGCCAATGGATAGCGTTGTAGTAATAAAAAGAAGTGAGCCTGTAAGCGACAAAAAGAGACCCTACAATATGCAATTAATAAATTACTTCAGAGGAAACAACCAACCCACGAATGATCTTTAAATAATCAAAGGAATCATGGTGGACCGATTGGCATCAAAAGTAATTAATTAAATCGACCAATAAGGATTTAGGGTTGTTTGGTATTCAAAAGTATTTATTTTTATATTCAAGTAAACCGTGCTTACAATTTGATAGTTATATTTCCGTTTTCAGTAATTTAGCCGTATTTAAAATGTAAACTCGTGTTCACGTAGGTTATTTTAAAAATGAAATAAATGAGTCCTTATTGAACGTGTATAGTAAAAAAATTGATACTTATAATCTTATGTAAAGTTATATGTTGTTATTTTAAAATAACATATACATTGTATTTTTTAAGATATAAAGTTTAAAGTGTATAAAGTATAAGGGGGTATTTGTTTATAATCCAAAGTTATTAAAAAACATGGAGGTTTATAATATTACACTTAACTCTATATAATTTTTAAAAATCAACCACTAAAGTTTTATTAATCACCTCCTCTTTTTTTAAGTTTTGTTTTCACAAATTTGACACCTATATTTTTATGTTTTTTTTATCGACCAAATTTCTCCATCAAATTTATTAAAGTTTGACCAAAATCAATTTAATTTTGACTTTTATTAACTAATCACATCACATTATTTTGCTTACGTGGCGAATGAACTCTCCTATTGGCCCAAATTTTTTTCAATGAGAAGCGTTTTCCAAAAACACTCCGAAATTATGTAATTCTTTTATTATATAAATATATAAAAGATTAAAGAAAATGACGCTATCTACATAAACAACGGTTTTATTTAATTAATCAATTTTACATAACTAGCCCGCGGACCTTTGATCTAATACATTTATAAAAAAACATAAATCAATAGAAGACAAATGATTTTACCTATAATAGTAAGCCCCCCTGTCTTCGATCGCTATGTGGCCCAAAAGTTTGGAAGGCGCGGGTAATCGAATTTCGAGCACTCCTTTGACGACCATTACTTGCCATTATTTTGTAAGATAAATATGTAAATTTTTTGATTAACTAATAAGATGGAATAGGATTCCTTATCCTTTTAAATCTCTCAAGTTACTAAGAAGATTAACTCTAAATTCCCAAACATATTATAATCACACTAATTTATGATTGAGTCAATGTTGCCACATCAAATTATAATCACAATGATTTTTTTGAATTTAAGGTTTGCAATTGTTGTTGAATATAAGGTTAGGATTTTTGTCTCCGTCAATTTGTTAAAAAGAAAATAAAAATATCATAGAATACTTGCAAAGGAAGAAAACAGGCATCATTTCAAATATTATAGAATACATGCAACGGAAGAAATTGCGCTTGTATTTTTGGAAAAGATAAAAGTTGTGCTTGTAATTTGGTCAAATCAGAACAATGACTTTTGCAAATTTATCTTAACTATATTAAAAATGAAATGAGTAATGGTGGACTTTTCTCCTACTTTAGATCTCTTTATTGGCCATCGAACAAGTTATGGATCATTTATTTAAAACCCGTGTCGTAGTAAATCATGGCAAAAATCGTCCTTCTAACTTCTAAACATATATTCTTCCACCCTGTAAATTGTAACGTGTGCAACGGTTCGAAAGAAAATAAAGAACAAAGTGAGTAGACCGTACAACACCAGTCTCATATGGGTTAAATTGAGTTTTAGTCTCACTCAAACTTTCGAGTTTGATATTAGACTCCGTTTCCTACCGACAAATAGTCACGATTTAAATGTATTAGATCTTGGTTGTTTTCGGGCAATTCAATCACTTCAAGAACAAGGGTCTTTTAGAACAATTGATAAATTGGTTTGTGACATTCAAACGTATTTCGAAAAATGCTGCCACATAAGCTTAATAATGTGTTTTTAATATTACAAATTTGTATGAAAGAGATCGTGAAAGTCCACGGTGGCAACAATTATCATACACAACATATCGGTAAATTCAACTTGGAACAACATGGGAAATTGCCACTACAAATTGAAATGTGAAGAAAGTTTGATAAATTGTGTATATTCATATTTGGGTGTGTAGAAAAGTCACAAATGACTAAGAGGAAATCATCTTTTGTATAGGAGTTGCATTTAATAGACCTACTTTAATTGTGTAGACTAATAAAAAATGACTTGTAGAAATAGGACAAGTCTTATCTTTTTGTTGTACATGTCATGAATTGAAGTGTTGATTGGAATGCTAGTACTGACTTTTATTTTGACAAAAATGATCACCATGCATGCATTGAAATATGTATTGCTAATTTTCTTTTCTTTCACATTAGCTATTTAATAGCACTTTTGAAGGGTAAAACTTGAAATAACCCAAATTGGAAAAGTGGATACATATTTTGAGATGGAGATAGTAATTGATTATGCGCCCGAGTTAAATCACCAACTCAACCATGTTTGAGGCTATGCAAATTTATTCCACAACAAGTAGCACACATTGGGTAAAACTTATACACTAAAATCATACTGTAACTGAAATAATAGAAGATTATGTCAATAATCTCAGTGATCAAATTTCTGAATTGAATGTATTTTCAATTATATTTAAAGATAGTTGCTTTCTAATTGGTCACCTAATGATAAAATGCGTGTTGTTCAATTTGTTGATTTCAGGAAGAGCTAATCAGATTTGGACATCCAGCGAAGCTGTACACAAGCATGTGAAATATCGTAAAATCAAAGGTCCTTAGACAATCATGACTGCAAAATATATAACCATTTGGGTAAAAGGGTTAATTCACCCCGGTAAAATTCATTACACAAAAAAATATTGAAGTACAAAGGATGAGGGTGATTTCCCTCATCCCAATCCCTTAAAAAACTTACAGACTCTCATATAAGAATGACAAATAATTCCTATAACTTAACAAAATGAAACTACCAATAATGACATAAGTACATGATACATTACAATACTACTCAAGTAAATGCACTTGAGCCTTCTAAATCATTATGGTGGTCCACATTTACTTCCACGAAGAATTCACGTATGATATGGCATGAATGAGCACCCAAAGATAGTCCACAAACCCATATCATATGAATCTAACGACTTAACACAAGTCCAAGTATCCAACCTTCAAGCTTGTATATACAAAGACTCGTACCAACACTATTCAACATTCCCACCAAGCAAAACATCCAAACGCAATATGTGTATACATGAACCAATGGAAAAATATCCATAAACATATTCTTGATCAATTAGGAGCATTGTATACGTATGCGTACCAATACACACCGTTGGAATCACTCCTAAACCTTTATTCAAGTGTTAGTTTCTCATATGTAATAGGTAGCTTATTATGGCCTTTATGTTTGTTTAAGGTCTAGCTTATGTAGAAGGCCCATAAGCTTAGGCCCATGTCCAATAAGGATAAGGATGGGAACTAGGAGTGTTGCCCTAGCTTCCCTCCTATAAATACCCCTTGTAAACCTTCATTTGAAGGTTGGTTGTTCATTTTATTCACTCTCTTTACACTCTACGCCTAACCGTATTATTATGTTTGTGTGTGTGTGTGTTTAACGTGTTCATCCAATCTCTTCTCCTCTCTATTTCTTATCTTGATGCTTGTGTTGTAAAACTAGTGACCTAACAGTGGTATCAGAGCCAAATAGTTGAGTGAATCGTTATTGCTTTTGAAGTAAGTTTTTGGTCTTACGCGTAAAGGTAACGACAGCTTTGCTTCGCTTAAAAACTCGTTTTTTACACTTTTTAATCCAAGATTCTTGCACTTTCAATGTTTTAAGGTGTTAAAATAACTGTTTTTGGCAAAAAGTTTCAAACTTTACGCGTAGATTTACGTTTTTAAGCTTATTTTTGTTCGTGGGTGATGTTCTACGCGTAACCTGTTTAGCCATTTTAATTCATCAAGTTTCACACTTTTGTGTTATTTTGGTGATATTGACGCTATTCCATAACAAAAATCTAGTTTAGAACCAACTTTGGGCAAAATCATTTTTACGAGTAAGCTACGCGTAAGTGAAACCCTAATCTTACGCGTAACTTTATCCGTGGTTTGATCTTCAGTTTCGTGGTTTACTCCGTGTTTTCTTGCTTGGATAAGCCTGAAAATACGTCGACTTTGGATATCTTTTGCCTTTGTGATAGTCTAAAAGATCATTTGGGCAACAACCCTAAACTTAAGCATAAGCATAAAGCTTACGTGTAGAAATCCTACGCATAAGATTCATCTTACGCCTAACTTTCTACGACTAACTTTGTGTCTACGCATAACTTTAGTGTCTTTACCCTACTTACGCGTAAGCTAAATATACGCGTAACTCTTAATTGTTACGCGTAACTTTGGTGTTTTTACGCATAAGTCCTACTTGGTTTATTGTGCTTTCTACGCCTAAGGATACTTCATCAACAAAGGTTCATTCGACTACAAAGATCCATTTTTTACCAACACAAGTTTTCAACATGTCACAACCACCATACTCTAACTATTTCCCTTACACTTATTCTCAACGTCAACAACAACTAACTCCACAACATCAACAATGGAATCAACAACAAGCAATTTATCAACAACAATTTAATCAACAACATACTCCACAACTTGCCACAATCCCTCAACCTCAAATGGTTCAACCACCACCAAGTCTTCAAGTTCAACCCTACACAAATGACTTCAATCAACATCCATCAAGGAACACTATGAAGGAACCCACTTGGTTTGCAAAGATGTGTGAAGCTTTAAGCAGCCAACAATCAATTCATGAGGTTGGATCACTTGATAGACCTCCAATGCTCACTCCAGGAAACTACGATCAATGGGTGCTAAGGTTCTTTAGGTTTTGTGATCTGAAGCAGCCACATGGAAAGTTCTTAAAGAAGGTTATCTTGGAAGGTCCATTTGATGCCTACTTGTCATCGTACGGCGATCCAAATGCCAATCCACCAAGAGATGAACAAACAAACATTGCTACTTTGCATTTAAATCCAGTGAACTTCTACACTATGCAGCTGATGAGCTTGCAATGCAATATATCCTCTTAGGATTACCTAACCCAATTCTTTGAAGTGTTGATGCTCAAAAGACTGCAAAGGAAATGTGGGATCATATTCATCTTCTTATAGAAGGATCTGCTCAATCGAGGATTTGGAATCCATAATTTACTTGGCTTATGAACACTTCATGATTGAACCTGGAGAGACACTAGAGTCTTATCATCATCGCTTTTCAGACATCATCAATGATTTGGATAAACACAATATCATCATGCCAAGAATTGTAGTGAATACTAAGTTCCTGAGTAGTCTTGGTCCTGAATGGGAGAAGTATGTCATTTTTCTCCGTCAAGCGAAGAATATGCATCATTCTACATATGGATTGTTGTACGATTACTTGAAGCCTCATGAAAAGGAAGTTGATAGGGAAAGGATTATCTGTGCTCAAATTGCTCCATCGACACATCCGGAAAATCAACAACTTGCCTTATATGCTCAAAACAGTTATTCTCCTCAACCAGCAACTCAACCAACTGCTACAATCACACCATATGATCCTTCACGGCCTCAATCTCAACAAACTCAATTGGTTCCATACAACAACAACAATGCTCAAGCACTTGTCGTGAAGCTAATGAGGAATCTGATCCGTTCAAAGCACTGCAACAAGGATTTGCTATGATTGCTAATTCCTTTAGCCGTTATACCAACAAATCCAACAACCGTATTCGTTCCTCATCTAACACAAGGAATCAAGCTGTTGTGAAAAATGGACGAGTTGAAGTTCAGAATCGTGGTTATGGTCGCCGATGGGCGTGGTCAAGGGTTTAATACAGTGGGTAGGAATAACAATCGAGCTCAAGTGGTGGAACAGGGAAATGCTCAAAATGGGTTGAATGGTCTTCGATGCTACAACCGCAATGAGAAGGGACTCACTGGCTAATGCATGCCCAAAGCCGAGGACAAGGGTAAGTGCTTATCACAAAGAGGCTCTTCTTTTGGCTCTTAAGGATGAAGCTGGTGGAACTCTCATAGACAAAGAACAGAGCTTTATGGCAAATGCACTCGATGATGATATGGAGGATTTGCGTGCCAATGCACTGTTATGTTGATGGCTAATATGCATGAGTTGCACATGAGTGACACAGCCCGTGTATGACACGATGGCTTGTCTCAGTACCCGAACAAACCATATTCATCTCTCGATCTAATCTCTCCGCCAACATCTGAATCCGGCAAGGCTCAGAATGTTCAAAATGAGTCGTCCACATCTCATTCCGACGATTTTCAATTAGACCCCGTAGTTATATTTGACGATCAAGATGACCAAATGGTTTCCCTTGATAATAAAATTGACTCCGTGGTTATACTAGAGGATCTAAGTAATGATCATGTTGTGACTCACGTTGAACAGGCCGAACTTTTGCCTCATCCGCGATTTTGCTCGCTTAATACAAGACCAACAAACCATAGTGGAAGAATGTCGTGCAATTAATCGGGACTTGAAAAGTAAAAATGCACTGTTAACCAAGGATTTTGAATGTTTACAAAAGCAACTCAACTTTTTCAAAACTCAAGAAAAACGCGAAAAAGGTTTTGAAGCGACCTTTGCTAAATCTCATCAAAATGAAAAATATTTAGAGAGACAGTCATGTGATCTAGCCGCCAAGAATGCTTTGTTGTCCGAAATAGAAAAACTGAAACATGAACATAAAAAGCAAATTAACGCTCTCACCTTGGAAAATGAAAAAGCTAAGGCTAAGATGTTAACTTGTCAAAAACAGTTCTCTGCATACAAAAAGCATTCAACGAAACGAATAGATGACCATCTTGAAGAAATCATCGGCTTGCAAAACAAACTTAAATAGTTTAAAACTGTTGTTTACAAACATGGTGAGTCGGTCACAGCTATTGAAAAGTTTACTTTAAAACCTAATCCAAATGGCCATGGACCGAATCTCGCTGATTACAAACCTAAGCTTTCAACCAAAGCATTCAAACCAAATCATGAAGTTTCCAAAGGTCGCGAATATAAAATTGATAATTGTGTTATGAGTGTTGTTGAATATCATCGTCAAGAGGAATTAGATGCAGAAGACGAGAGTCGATCAAAATTAGATAAAGTTGTTTACAACAAACCTTTTAACTATTCAAAAGCGTCACTTTCGTCACACCAACAGATTCTTCTAACACACCAAGGATTATCATAAAACGTCTGAGTCTTCTAATGTTAATCCCAAACCAGATTATGCACAAACTTATGGTCCTTTACCTTCCATCGGTGAAGTAAACTCAAAACCTGAAAATCGCAAAATTCTTAGATATTTTGACCTTTTCATGGTTGACCTCAAAACTTTACAACATGAGATAGAATATCATTCTGAAATCAAAGTTCAACATTTTCAATCGCCTCTGGCGAGAGAACAAAGAGACATTTTTCAGAAAAATCTTTTACCAAATGTTAAAAATTTGAAAAGTTGTGCATTGTCTTGGGAAAGGGACTTTCATAAGGAACTTGGATTGATGAAGGTCGTTTTCGAGAAAACGGAAACATCTATTTCTAATACTAAACGTAAAAAGAAAATGTTGAGAAAAGATGTTGATCAACTCTTGGAAGATGTCATCCGTGCTGATGTCCATAATGTTGTGCTATTGAATTCTTTGTCATATGCATTTGATTATATCTCTGCCGATCGTTGATTCTGTGGTAAATGTTGAGAACACCGATAATGTGCTTCAGATCGAGTCCTTAAAAGTTGAAAATAAACGATTGTCAAACGAACTTTCAAATGCAATCCGTCGTCTTAATTGGTGTCAAAAAGATATTCACGATCAACAACTTGCTTTTCAACACAAAATCGCCCGGCCATGTTCAAAATCTTCTCGATCCTAAAATTGAGAAATTGGATGATCAAAACGTGTCTTTTAAGTGTCAAATCTCAAAATATGAACAAGAACTTGTAAAAGTTAAAAGGAATATGGTGTCATATTTGATTTACTCAAAAGACTCGTGATGAAGCATCAAATGAACTTGATCATTATCTTGCACACACTAAAGAAGTTATGCATTTTGGAAATATTCGCTCTGAAAATCAAGATCTGATTCACACTATCTTCAAGTTAAGAGAAATGTTAGGAAAGTATGAACAACTTCCGCCTACCATGATTAAGAGAATAGCACCAATAACACTTAGTAATCGTGAACCTAGAATCCCTACTGCCAAATCACAAGTTGCTAACGTGCTTCCTTCTCTAAAACAGAATAGTTGCCTCTTTTCCAAATGTCCGCACTTCACAGCCTAGGAGCACTACAAGGAAGAATAGGAAGTTGCGACCTAAGAAAAGATCAATCAAGAATGCTAAAGTAGAACAACACCCTAGGACTATGAATAAGACTCACGTTGCTTCCACTATAGATATTGCCTCGGGCAAATGTAATAGAAATAGTGATGTAACGAATGCTAAACCTTTAAGCACTTTTGATATTCACCGATGCACCTTGTATTATTTGTCATAAAAGTATGAATTCTGATTGTCATGATAAATGTGTTGCTAAAGCTATCATCTCTCGTTTAAGGAATCCTAAGAACCGAAATACCTCTAGGCCCACTAATCTTTCTAAATCTGTGCTTGGTAGACCGCCTTCTTTAGATTCTAAGAAACGCTTTGTTGTCCCTGTAGCTCCAGTTTCACCTCCTAGGAATGTAGTACCACCTAGTGCATTCACTAAGACTAAAGCAAATACTAGTTGGAGATGGCGGAAATGGATATATAACACACTTGGATTTAAATGGATACCTAAAGCTATTGATGTGTGTATGTCTACTATAACTCGCTCCGGAAACCTCTAACATTTCGGGTTCCACATCTACTTCTATTCCATCCGTGTCGTATGTGTAATGCAGGTGATACAGATCATTCTCTGGATTGTTGATAGCGGATGTTCCCGACACATGACAGGCAACCTTAAACCGTTATCAAACTTTATTGCAAAGTTCATTGGCACCCGATTCGGGAATGATCACTTCGCAGCTATCATGGGCTACGGAGACTACATCAATGGGAACATCGAAATTAGCGGGGTTTATTATGTGGAAGGCCTCGGTCACAATCTGCTTTTGAGGTTAGTTCTGTGATGGAGATTTGGAGGTTGCTTTCAGGGAGAAATATTGTTTCATTCGTGATCTACAAGGAAACGACCTTATGTCTGGCTTGCGTAATTCAAGTCTTTACACTATCTCTATGCAAGACATGGTTGCTTCATCTCCCATTTGCTTACTTTCAAAGGCAACATCAACAAAATCTTGGCTATGTCACCGTCGTCTCTCACATCTAAACTTTCAAACCATCACCAACCTTGCTCGACACAAACTAGTTGAAGGACTCCCACGATTTCGGTATTCTAAAGATCACCTTTGCTCAGCTTGTGAACAAGGGAAAAACACTCATGCTCATTTTCCTTCAAAGGTGGAACACGCTCTCAAAGATGTGCTTCATCTTCTTCACATGGATTTGTGTGGCCCGATGCGTGCAAACGATCAATGGCAAACGCTACATCTTAGTAATTGTTGATGACTATTCACACTGGACTTGGGTCTACTTTCTTCAAGTAAAGACCAAGCTCCACAAATGATCATCACCTTTCTCACGAAAAATACAAGTTCACTCGAAACATAGTCCGACAAATCGAATGCATGAGGAACCAATTTGTTAACCAAACTCTTCGTGAATTTTATGAGAAAGTGGGATTCAAAGATCGGACATCTATTGCACGCACACCGTAACAAAATGGAGTTGTTGAAAGATCTAAACCAACGTTAGTGGAAGCCGCAAGAACAATGTTAATCAATGCTAAACTTCAGATTACTTATGGGCGTAAGTCGTATCTCATTGCATGCTATACTCAAAAACCGATCTATGATTACAAAACGCCACAACAAAACACCTTTCGAGCTTGTCCACAACAGAAAACCGAATCTCAAACACTTTCATGTATTTGGATCTCTTTGCTATCCGAATAATGATCGTGATGACTTTGGAAAGCTCAAAGCCAAAGTTGACATTGGAGTCTTTATAGGATATTGTGATAATTCTAAAGGTTTCGAATGAATCGTCGAACAAAAGAGGTTATGGAAACAATTCATGCTCATTTTGATGAACTTACGGAAATGGCTTTTGAGTATAACAGCTTTAGAACCCGTCACAACCGCTAAACTTCCCCAAACCCCATCATCACCTGAAACAAGCCCCCACTCACTCGTCAACAAATGGAAAGACTATTTGCTCCTCTTCGGTGGCGATATTGATGAACGTGCTCCGTGTGTATCCGCAAGTTTCCGCCGCTCAACCCGATAATACTCCTATACCGATACACTGCTACAACAACTACAGTTGAAGAAGCACCACCAATTGACTCCAACACAACAGTTGAACAAACCGCTTCCAACAATGATGAATCGGTTGATGATGTTCTGAATGAAGTACCCCCACCTGCAGATTTTGATCCAAATGCGTTCTTTAACCCGTTTGCTAATGAGACCGCTGCACTTGATGTCGCAGAATCTTCAACAAGCCATTTGAATCCTCAAAATCTGCACAATGTATATCAACATCAACCCTCCACACATAGATGGACAAAAGACCATCCTCTCGAAAATATTATTGGCAACCCGAATCAACCACCGTTACGAGACAACGTCCTTCAATCGGATGGTGAACATTGCATTTATGCACTCACCGTCCGCCAATCTGAACCTAAAACATCAAAGACGCAATGAAAAGGACAACCGGATTGAATCCATGCAGGAAGAACTCAACCAATTTAAACGTCTTGAAGTATGGGAACTGGTTGAAAGACCAACAGGGGTCTTCGTCATTGGTCTTAAATGGATTTGGAAAAACAAATTGATGATCTTTGAAGGAAACGTTATCGAAAACAAGTCACGCCCGGTGGCTAAGGGTTATAGATAGGACGAGGGAAGAATCTTTTGCTCCGTTGCTCGCCTTGAGGTCGTTCGGATATTTCTCACGTTCGCGGCTCATATGAACATGACGGTCTTTCAGATGGATGTCAAAACTGCGTTTCTCAATGGACAACTAAAAGAAACGGTTTATGTCACCAACCGAAGGATTCGTTGATCCCGTTCGAACCATGTCTAAAAACGAACAAAGCTCAGATGGTCTCAAACAAGGTCCTCGCATGATGATAAGCTATCATCTATCCTAATTGCCAATAATTTCACCAAAGGTTCGGTTGACCCTACTCTTTTCATACAATATCACGGGGCACATATCTTAATTGTTCAAATTTACGTGGATGACATCATTTTTGGGTCTACACATAAAAAGTACTCAATCGCTTTTGCAAAACTAATGAAGAAAAATTTTGAAATGTCCATGATGGGTGAACTTATGTTCTTTCTAGGACTACAAGTTCATCAATCACCCCGTGGTATTTTCTTGAGTCACCCAAATATGCCTTTGAATTGTTAAACAAGTTTGGAATGAATACCTATGACACTTATGCCACACCAATGGCTCATACCAAGAAGCTAGGCACGATTTACATGGGAAATAGGTGGACCCTACAAAATACCGTAGTATTATTGGGTCTCTCATGTATCTAACAGCTAGCGGGCCTGATATTGTCTTTGCCGTATATCTTTGCTCTCGTTATCAGTCGCGACCAACTGAAACCCACCTCTCGGAGGCTAAAAGAATCCTCCGATACATCAAGGGAACCATTAATTTGGGGATCCGTATCCGGGATTCTCGGTTTTGAACTAATCGCTTTTTCAGACACTGATCACGCAGGATGCTTAGATTCACGGAAAAGTACTTCAGGAGCTTTACAATTTCTTGGTGATAAACCGGTGTCATGGCAATCGAAGAAGCGGGATTGTACATCGCTGTCCTCAACCGAAGCAGAATATGTAGCCAAGTCGGCGTGTTGTGCTCAAGTCATTTGGATGAGAACACAACTCAAAGACTATGGTTACGTATTTGATGTAATCCCGATGTATCGCGACAATCGGAGTGCTATTGCGATCTCGTGCAACTCCGTTCAACACTCGAAATCAAAGCACATCGATCTTCGATATCATTTCATCAAGGATCACGTGGAACAAGGTACAGTTGAATTATATTTTGTGGGTACGAATACCAATTAGCGAGATCTTCTCACCAAAAGCCTTGCCTCCCGCTAGGTTTAATGAGTTGGTCCACCGGATTGGTATGAGGTGTTTGACTCAAGAGGAATTGGATGACCTCCTAAAACATCTTAAAACCTCATCAAACACCAACATCTCTTTTGTAAATAAATTTTTCAAAAACAAAATACAAAAATATAAAACCTGATAAAACAACAAAAATATTCTTCTAATCTATTTTTCTTTCAACATGGCAAGTACATTTTTTCGTCAACACTTTAATCTTTCAAAATTCAGTATTTTTTCGATCAAGTGTTGAGGGAGAGAAAATAATCACTTAACTGTTTCAAAACATCTGTGTACTTGCATGTTATCTTATCCCGGTTGTTTCTTTTGTCAATGGTGGTAAATTTTTCTAGATCAATGACACTCCTCGGAATAAAATTTATAACCTTTCATTATTTTCTTAAGTCGAGGGGGAGTTTCGTCAAAGTTCTTTCTTAAAATCTTTCGTTTGGTAACCATAATGGAAGTTAAATGGCTTTGGATGAAAAAGGAATAGGTGGAGGGACTAAAACTGCCAAAATCTCAAAGTCATTTTAATAAAAAACATCTCCACCTAACTTATCCTTCACATTTATTACTAACACCTAAAACATCCTACGCCTAAGAATCGTTCATCAAATCTGTGTTTTGGATCATCATTTTGTAAGTTGTTTCATAATCTTAACGTGTTTTTAAACATTGGTTTTGATTTTTACATGAATCCAACGGTCAAAACGTTGTATAATCTTGTTTTTGTGTTCTACGCATATGTGTATGAACACATGATCAAGATTGTGTGTTTATGGTTAAAAGAACAGTGTCAAAACATTTTTAAAACATCAATGATACTTTTTTAATCATCAAAACGCACCCAGAAACACGAATTGAGTGTATTTGAAAACTAGGGTTTATGCGTGGATTTGGGTTTTTCCAAATGAGAACGTTTTTGGTGAAAAAGATTGTTGTATAAGGTTATTATCAAGTTTAATTGATTATATCCAGGCCCAGATTACACCCAGAAACACTAATAACTCATAAAATGGAAATTTGGGTTTTGTGTTCATATGGTTTGGGTACTTTTGATTCTTGACACTTTTGATGTTAAAACTTGACCAAAACAACTCTATATGCTTCCTTGAACTCCCAGAAACACTATGGTGCAAATCCTATGGTTAGAAATCATATGCGTAATCTATAAACCTTAGGGTTTTGACTTACGCGTATGATTTTCTACGCGTAACTGCTTAACATACTTTCATGCCTTGATCTGTTTTAACATTGAATGTATAAGTCAAAATTGATGATATGATGTTTTTATTTCAGGCTTGCTACGCTTAAAAGTCAGAATCAAGGTCCTTGTTACTCTACGCATAAGGATCACCTTACACGTAGAAAGTTATGCGTAAGAGAAATTTTACGCGTAAGGTTCTACAATGGGACTACGCGTATCCTGTGAAGGATATGCGTAAACAGTGACTCTACGCATAAGGTCTACTCCTACGAGTAAGCCTTACGCGTAAAGTCTTTATACGCCTACGCGTAAGCTCTACGCATAAGGTTACTCTTTTCTACGCTGTAACATTTCTTACGTGTAAGACAGATTCCTACGCGTAAGCTTGTGCCTACGCATATAACCCCTGTTTACGCATAAGCTACTATTCCTACGCATAAGCCTTGATCAAACCTTCGTTTTGAATTGTTACGCGTGCAAACTTGTAAATAAATTAATCATAATGTCACGAATTCAATAATGTCACTGATAAACTTAATCATTTGATATGTTGTAAACTATATGTGATAACATAAACTTTAAAACTTAAAGTTAACTAACTCACGAAACGTTTCACGGCGTCATTGGACTATTGGACAAACAAGTGACTTAGGACTCGTAACAATCATTAACACCGTACATTCAATAATTAGACAATAAAACCTTCTGTTGACTAACATTATGTCTTTCGATATGTTGGTTCTTTTGGCTAACGTTATTTCAGATCACGACATGGCTTCTCAAACGAATGTGGATGCACCAGAAATTCTCACAATTGCTGACATCTTCCCTAATGGCTATCCAAGAAAGATTGTAAAGAACAATCTCATAGTTGACTTTGAAACCCTCACATGCTCGGAATCTTCTTGTTTGATGCTGTGGATATTCTAAGGAATCATCCGTACGTAACATGCTTTCACACTCGCTACATGCAGGAGATCTACATACAGCAATTCTGGAATTCAATGCAAAGGATCAAAGGTCAAAGTGCGGTGACGGTGACGTTAAATCACAAACAAGTCACCATCACACATGCAGATCTACGGTACGTTCTTCTAATTCTGAGATCGAGCCAACCGACTTCTATGCCACACCTAATGAAGAGACAGCTTCGAAATTCTTGATTGATATTGGCTATGATGAAGCTTCAGGAATAATCACTAAGCACTCTCATGTAAAGCTTAAGAACATTCCTCAACCGTGGAGAACCCTCTACATCATCATTACCAAATCGGTCTCGGGTCGTGATAGTGGTTATGAGCATCCCAAGCTCATGGAACTACAAATCTTCTCGGTCATTGATCAACAAAAGGACATCGAAATTGAAGCATTGCTATGGGAAGACATGATGTCATTTCACAAGAAACTTGGCTCAAAGATTCCCTATGTCGGATACACGAAATTGTTGATCCAGAGAGCACTTGGACTTCATCCCGATATTTCCAGAGGCTCAATGACCCGACAATCACGATATGTTGACCTGAGCCTACCCTATCACGAATCAAGGAATAATCAACAAAGAAAGAGGTGCCGCCTGATCACCTTCTAACAAATGAAATCAAAAAGCTTGAAACATACAAAAGGTATCTTGTAGCAGGAAGAGAAGGCAAAGTTGGTCATCTCGATGAGAAGTCTTCTGGAACACCTATACGGAGAACCGTAAGAGGAAGTGCGGTGAAGTGCCGCAAGCACCGAGTCGAGGATGTTCCCGAAGGAATCCTCCACGTAAGAGGACAGTTCCCGGAAGCCGCTCCTATTCCCATATCCAAGTCTCGAACCGCAGAAAGCTAATGGACGAGGACTCAGAGGGTACTTGAATCGATGAAGAGACTTTCTACTCGAAACTGCGAAGATGAACCTACATCGGTACCTAAACCTCCAAGTCCACCAGTTGACAAAGGAAAAGGGAAGACTCTGTATTTGTGCCTTATGAAGAAAGCTCATATGAAGAAGAAGAGCAACTGGATACTTCATACAGGAAGAAGTTCAAATTCCTTAGACTCCAACACGTGGCAAAAGAATTTGCAAAAGATCAAATGGGTGGCCCCGAAGGGTCAAGTGGTGTAGCTCAACCTTCACCGGATCCCCGATGCGGTTAATCAACCCGATAAGGGATCCGGTGCCACCACTTTGAAGCAACAACAAAAGCCCGTGGAAGAAACTATTGAGCATGAATTTGAGGAACTTGTTAAAGAAAAGTCCGAGAAAGATGAGGGTGACAAAGAAAAGACTGAGACAGATAAGACTAAGAGAAAGAAAAGTCCGGAGATGATACCGATTATGATAAGTTTCGCTAGACAGTCCCGCTCTCAGAGGACAAAACCTCTGCACCTCCATAGGACCCGGAATCTCCTCACATCTCATGATCATCCGATTCTTCGTCTCACTCTTCACCACCTCCATCAAAGAAATCAACCAAATCATCATCCAAATCGATTGAAGAAGCCAACTCCATATTGGATGTCTCAAACTAAGAACCGAATCACCAAAGCTGTCAAAAGAGTCAGAAAGAAAGACATGCTCTATAGAAAGCTGAATTTCATTATCGGATAACTTATCTTCATGAGACGGACAAGATGAAAGTTGAAAGGAGTATGTACGTAAGCTTATGAAGGATGATCTTCAAGGGAGCATGGACGAGATGATAAAAGGATACTCACAAGTTCCTAATGGAGGTCGTTCAAACCGACAAAGGAGATGTATTCCGACAACTTTATCCGAAATCTCTTACATTTAGCCAAGCAAGCCATGAAATCAACTCCGATGAATTTGAGCATCAATCCATTTGAAACTACAATCTTCTCAGATGATGAATTAGTAAACCGGCTGGTAGCGAAATGTCAAAACGCTCTGCAACGTTTGCCTCCCATGAAGCTAAACTGTTTGAAGCATTGCCGGAATACCAACTCAAGTCATCATTCAGAGAAGAGGCTATAAGGCCTAAGCGTTCAAGAGATGATGAAGATAAAGATCGGGATAAGGATAAAGAGCCTAAACGCACAAAGAAGTCTGGTGAATCATCGTCCATTCAGTACTCAATGCCGCCTCCACCACAATGGACTCCTGCTCAACAAAGATCTCCTCATCGTTCTTCTGCAGATAAACCTCATGATTCCGAGACACCTCCTGACTCAAAAACCGGTGACCATTTTGAAGTATACGGGGGTGACGATGAAGAATATCATGAGCCCCAACAACAACCCGCCTCACCCGATAAAGTACGAAACCGTAATCTTCATCTAGGCCTAAGAAAAGAAGAAGAAGGCGCCAAGGCGACGTCGTATCATGGCTAGATGAAGATACAACTGAGGAATTTGAATGGTTTTCTACACTTGTCAATTCCACTCCCTACCCTGAAGAAGGTCAAGATCCGGTAGACGGTAATACACTGGAGCATGCTAAAATTCTGCAAGAAAAGTTCAAAGTAAAGAAGATGACGAAATCTGAGTTACGGCGAATCAAGAATGAAGCTTTTCAATTGTGGAAAGATAGCTCAGAAAGTGCCATCGAGGTCGAATATCACCTTGATAACATTGCTCGAGCTATGTCTAATAACATGGATTGGCTCAACCCAGAAGCAAACATCGACTTTACGAAGTGGGACAACCCTCCATATTACACCAATTGGTCTTAACCACTACCAACTATCGGCCAACCAGATCAGCCTAGGATCCCATTCAGATATTTCTTCAACAAAGACTTGGAATTTCTTCTTCACGGTGGCGATGGTTCAAGGAAATACGCTACATCCTTGACACTTCCATTCCCAGCAACCGAATACTCAAACTGCATAGCTATCGAGGAAAGAGCTAATCACTTGTTCTCCAACAAAGTGGAAGCATACGACCGAGATGCAATGTATGGGATTCATCATTGGCCGGAACGCCAAGAATCTACTACGTAAGCCGGTCGAAGTCTCAACATGCGGTATTCACTAAAACATCGCTTCCATCAAACACGTTGATCTTTCGTCCAAATGGGACTACACGTATCTCAAGAAGATTGTGGTCAAAAGACAAGACGAAAGGGATTATGCATTCTCTGAAGTTGACTTTGAGAATTTTTCTATCAACGACATCGAAGACATGTACCTTGCCAAAGTACAGGGTCGTATGAGACAATTCTCCACTAAAGTACAACGTGAATTCATCAAGTCAATGCTCATCTTCATCAGACGCATAGTTATCAAAGAACGTGTAGAAGATCTCCAGCGGTTGAATCTTATCGGACCGTGTCAACTTCACTCCACCGCAGCTTGATCTTCCGACATCAACCGCCTCTCACAACTTACACTCATCAAAGAAACCATTCGGGCGTCGCTACGCAGTGAACTTCAACGAAATTGCTTGATGGCGTGCAGAGATCTTCATAAGTTTGGAGATCACACTTTGAAGATGGTTAGGGACGGATTGGCTTGCCGGTTGAAGGATATACACCAAAAGATCGGGTCTCCTAAGCGATGGAATTCTCGGGATCGAAGGGATGTGAAGAGGATCATCACGATGATTGATGAACGGTTGTATAGAAGGGATCGTTGAAGATTGGAAAGCTATGTTGGTGGTCGACCCCAGGAAAAACATCATCGGCTTTCAACGCCCGATTCATACTCTGGCGACATCTCCGGACTACCGGTACACCTTAAACTGCTTCTCTCATTATTACTTTGGATGTATGATTTATTATGTTTATGGCTTGTGCACATATTACAGTGTACAACCCGTACTTGTAAATAAAGGACCCTGTGGTACGCTTGAGTGCCACAATCCTTATAAAAGGAGCTAAAGCTTCTTACTTTTGAGTAAAACCTATCAAACCTTTCACTTTTCAAGGTTTTGCTCAAAAGAACAAGTACTTTCCCTTATGATTTTCAAAACCTCAACCGCTTATATCACTCGTTGAGGGGGAGTACTTGACTTAAAACTTTGTTCACAAATTGTTCACCGTGGTCATTCTTCCCGCAACACTCGAAATGGTCATATTTATTATCAACTTTTCAAAAATAACATTTTATATGCCATTTTTGAGGGGGAGAAAATACGTGATAAGAAATATGTTGCGTTTTGCTATATGAACTCTCGTGTGAAAAGACTTTAACCCAAGAATTGACGAGATCTTAACCGTCAGTAACTCGAAAAGACTTGTCCGGGACGAGTAATAATTTCAAGCTAGTTCGCTAGTGATGTAAACGTGTCTCGCAAAGGACTTGTCCGAGTAGAATGTACCATTCGAGAAACTCTTGGTAGACATGAACCTTGACGGGTTTGACAACCTTTCGGGGTTGTCCACACCTTCAAGATAGTTATTAGAGTTAGTTGTCACCTAAAAGCTGACAATGCAACTCTTTAACTATGCCATGTAACCGTGTCTCGCAGGGTAATGTCTATCTTGAGTCGATCAATTCAAAAGTGTGCGCTCTTTCCTCACTTTGCATTTCCTAAACTCTAAAGCACATGTGGAGGGGAGTATTTCGCCTAAAGATAAAACTCTCACAGTGGTTCAAACATGTTTTTCATTTACAAACCCTTTGAGAGATTTTCTTCAAAATGGTTTTATGGCAACATAGGTTAGTCATGGAGTTATAAGGTGATTAAGGTTAGGAATAACCGCCATATGATCCGCCAAAGCCGGAGGGATCTACCCAAGGACACTACCAATAGTTAGAATTTAGAAGTCCTTAGGTATGATTGTAAAAAGGAGAGAATGAGAATCGGAGAAAGAAGGAGTTGAAGAATTAAAAGGAAATGCAAAGAAAAGGGTGAAAAGAAATAGCCCTCCATATTATTCAACTTAGGACAGACACCGGGTTCAATTCATAAGCTACTGGTTGTCATTAGATGACACCGGTATTGAAGATTAAAAGTCGTCATGGACCCAGTGACGCATGCACTAAACCTTCTTAGCCACTCAAGTTTCTCTCAACAGAAGCTTGTTTCATTCTCACAGGGAACCCTACGTAAACTATCGGCTTTCTCTTAGAGATTGCTGGTATTGAAGAAGGATACCCTCTCCCTAGTCTCCGTTCAGGAAAACCAAAACGCACTATTGAGTCTAGAACCACGAGATTCATCAAAAGATCTCTTAGGTACACTTGACATTTCATCACTTGACATTCAACAATAAGAATTTCAGTGGCACATTATCGAGTCCTTCACAGATCTTAGCAATCTGTCGAGAACATTTATGAGAGGTTCACATTTGTGATCCTCGGTGATTGAATGGAAACTCCTACCGGGTCAACATCAATCAGCCACGACAGTGGTTAAACCGCCTCACAACTCCCGTGGATTACGCTCAGTGGTCTCAAACGGTCTACAGTCATGAGGTGATGCTTCGGTGTACCTCACTGACTCATCTGAATCGTAGGTGTACTTCGGTACATTGTGTTATCTCACTTGTGGGACTCCGATTCAGGAATGGCCTTTGTGAGAATTAGAGTTGTGTTTTCACACTATGCTGCTAACACTCTCGAAGTTCAAACTTGTAAGTGCCGGAATCTGCTTATTACTAACCGTTTATATGTTTTCTTCTTATGGAAGCTCTAGAGTAGAATGATTGTGCAGATTCTTCTCATGCTCACGCCAACACCATCACTAATGAAAATTTCTACTCAAAAGCAACACAACAATCAGAATGATTCTTCGTCAAATCAAAGAATCTAAAAAGTTAAAGACTTAAAGAACTTCATCAGTATTGATTTCCAATGTCTAAAGAGCGCGTGAGCATGTTGAAGAATGACACGGAGACACCGGCGCGAAAGCGGACTGAGGCGCACTTGATGCATAACAACATACTATTACTTTCATCACAAAGAACAATGATCAAAGAACAAAGTTAAAGATGACGTCAAAGCATAACTGTTCAACGAAAACTATCTCTCTACACTAGGGAGATTGTTCGAATCAAGACAATTCTTCTCACAAGAAAGAAGAATGTCAGAAGACGTCAAAGCTACTATTACATCAACGTCTTAACCATTTTTCATCACCAACACTTGAGGGGGAGATAGTTGGAATCACTCCTAAACCTTTATTCAAGTGTTAGTTTCTCATATGTAATAGGTAGCTTATTATGGCCTTTATGTTTGTTTAAGGTCTAGTTTATGTAGAAGGCCCATAAGCTTAGGCCCATGTCCAATAAGGATAAGGATGGGAACTAGGAGTGTTGCCCTAGCTTCCCTCCTATAAATACCCCTTGTAAACCTTCATTTGAAGGTTGGTTGTTCATTTTATTCACTCTCTTTACACTCTATGCCTAACCGTATTATTATGTTTGTGTGTGTGTATGTTTAACGTGTTCAACCAATCTCTTCTCCTCTCTATTTCTTATCTTGATGCTTGTGTTGTAAAACTAGTGACCTAACACACACGTACACGAGCATAAAGATCACCAAATGCAAATAAAATATGCATTAAGATGACCAACAAACTCACTCGAACAAAGAGGTGATGAATGACCAGCAATGAAATCGACCTGGTCAACACCAATGTATACGGATAATAACATGATCCGAAACCTATAAATCTTGAATACTCAACATTAAGCCAAAATTCCGATACACAACTTCCACTCGTGTTCAAGCCACCACATTAAACGACCAGCGAATCGTTACAAAAACGTAGCAGTAGAACAACCCCATTAGTAAAACGTGTACCAAACATCATATGACCCAAATCACCATGGTATCTCAGGGAAGATCGGGTCACTCATAAGAAGATAATAGGTTCACCATAAGAACCCTAACGTCCCAACAAACTAAAGACCACCAATCAGAAAATCGCCCTTAAGAACAGATCTGAGAAAGATACAACTAGGGTTTTGAACAAGTACCCTAACAACTTGAAGTCTAACTCTCAAAACCCACGGACCATGATTACGAAACCGTAATACATAACCATAACCTAGGGCTTGTCGACTTCCAATAGCACATAAACGACCTGTTGATAAGAATGCCAGCAGTGGATAAAGGTCTATGAACAGCAAAAGGCGACTCTCTCAACACCCACAAACAGTTAGGATCGACCATTGCAACAGGTCCAGAACCCTTTCTTTATGCCTAAGGGGGTTGAAATTGATGGTTAGTGCTTTGTTTTATCAAACATTTTCCCTCATCATGTACATGAAAAATATAAACTAAGGAACATTAGAAAAATGAGATAAAGCAAAATTAGTAGCCAAAAAATATCTAAATGAGGATATCGAAATGTGAAAGTCCTGCAATATTTTTTACTACTAATAAATCATCTAATTGATCATTCAGTAGGTGAATCAATCAAGAGAAAGGTCAAAATGGAGTACATAAAATAGATTAGTTAATGGTATTTCTATGCATGGGCGAAACCTTTACACAATTTGACCAGGTGTACTTACAAAAATTATACAAAAGGAGGAACACAATTTTTTTTACCCGTGTGCATCAGGAAAAATAAAAGTATTTTCCAAAAATTAACACTACGCCACAAAATTCTATATGTGTCACGAGACCCCCCAAGACCCATCCTGGTTCTGTCCTTGTTTCCATGTAAATGTCTACTTGATCGTCATAGAACGTTAAGCTAACTAATCCATACTAAATTGGCAGTTTTGTAATATATGTTTGTGACTCTATTGTAAGATGTATATGGCAATAAATTGAAAAGAATTCATCACGTCTGAGAGGTGTATTTATGAATCAAGTAAATTAGCATGCACTACAAGAATCAGGAGAACAGTCGATGAGTAAAATGCCGACGCCACGTTGTCGTCGGCATCATACGCTACACGATAAAGAAAACGCTTGACCAGGGGGAGGTGCGTTGAATTTTTTTGTCAACATAATGCCGACGTCAGGGCGTCGACAAAAAAAAGTCAAATTTGACTTTGTATTTTCAGGCAACTTTTTGGCGGGATCTTTTGGCGCTAACATCTTCCCGACGCCCAGTCATCTGGAAGATAAATCTATATAATTTTTGGGTGGATTAGCGTGTGATTATTGCTAATCAATTTTATTTTAACGATGCCAACGCCCTGGCGTCGGGAGAAATAAATGGATTGTTTATTTTGATCTTATGCCGACGACAGGGCGTCGACAACGTTACCAGCCAAAAATGTTTACAAATATTATTTTTATTTTAAATAAGAGTATTTGTATTATAAAAAAGTAAATAATTTTACTCGTTTAACATGTTACGTATATAATTTTAATATTAATTTTATTTTAACATGTTACGTATAATTATTTAAAAGTGTTCAATTTTAAATAAGCTTATATAATTTTATTTTTTTACAGTCTAACCTAACCGATCATACTCAATTCGGCAAAACACAAATAAACACAAAAAAACTCAATCGTTAATTCGCACAAAACACACATAACAATGGCTGATTACACGTCGGAACAGGAGTGGACAATAGTTTGATCGTCTATGTATCTCCTTAATGAATTTCTTAATGTGTATGGCGCCGAAATTTATGATGAATATGGTTCTTATCAGAACATAGCCCTTGTATGAGAGACCGAATTCTGGAATGGTTGAGGAAAAAGCCATATTACATACATATTATTCCAATAACAACAACATCAACACATCAACATCAACAACAACAATAACAACTACAAGAACCACAACGACAACAACTACATACGAAGATTTTCCATGTCACCTAACAGCTCACGAAGTATTGCATCCGACTGACATGCGTGATCGTCAGGAATCCTTGCCATTTCAAGTCTTGCCTCCAGCATCCTTATTGTTGTCTCTAGCACATGTTTTTGTGATTCCAGCATGTTTATCCTAAGATCTTTGGCATTACAGCTTGAGCACTCTGTTGGTGCAGATCCAAAACCTTGAGATGTTGAAGCAGAAGAGATTATTCCTAAGTACTCGTCAAATTGATTCTTCCACATAAAATATCCGCACCCAAGATCTTTTTGTCTGGGTTGTTACATAATAAGAAAATTATAAGAGATTACAACCCAATTATTTGTATATTTACATAAATAAGAACTGTATAATTGTTCACCTTCGACAGAGGACATGCATAATATTTTCATCCAGATGAATTTTCTGTATGTGATGTTCTTAGTCTTATATTTCCTGCTCCACAAGAACACATAAAAGGATTATATGGCTCCATCTCATGTTTTGAAATTTGTGTGAAAATAAGAGGTTGTGACCTTGAGTGGTTTTGAGGATAAGAGGTTGTGAAATTCATGTGAACATAAAAGGACTATATAATGTGTTTGTCAGGTTGGTGGGAAGTTTTGGCGCCACTTTTTCGGGGGGAAATTTTGGCGCCATTTTTTTTGTGGGAAATTTTGACGCCAGTATTTTTAACATGACTTGTTTTATGCCTGTGAAATCCAGTATTTTTTTGGTTGGACTCGGTCGTTTAACCATAGCACCTAGACTCGTTCGTTTAACATGTTACTTATAACCATAACACCCAGACTCTTTCATTTAACATTTTACATATAACCATATCACTTAGACTCGGTCATTTAACATGTTACGTATGACAATAGCACCTAGACTCGGTCGTATAACAAGTTACGTATAACCATAGCACCTAGACTCGTTCGTTTAACATGTTATGTATAACCATAACACCTAGACACGTTCGTTTAACATGTTATGTGAAACCATATAACTTAGAATCGGTCGTTTAACATGTTACGTATGACCATAGCACCTAGACTCGGTCGTTTAACAAGTTACGTATAACAATAGCACCTAGACTTGTTCGTTTAACAGGTTATGTATAACCATAACACCTAGACTCGTTCGTTTAACATGTTACGTATAACCATATCACTTAGACTCTGACGTTTAACATGTTACGTATGACCATAGCACCTAGACTCGGTCGTTTAACTAGTTACGTATAACCACAACACCTAGACTCATTCGTTTAACATGTTACGTATAATCATAACACCTAGACTCGTTCATTTAACATGTTACGTATAACCATATCACTTAGACTCGGTCGTTTAACATGTTACGTATGACCATAGCACCTAGACTCCGATTGTTTAACATGTTACGTATAACCATAGCACCTAGACTCGTTCGTTTAACATGTTACGTATAACTATAGCTCCTAGACTCGTTCGTTTAACATGTTACATATAACCATATAACTTAGACTCGGTCGTTTAACATGTTACGTATGACCATAGCACCTAGACTCGGTCGTTTAACAAGTTACGCATAACCATAGCACCTAGACTCGTTCGTTCAACATGTTACGTATAACCATAACACCTAGACTCGTTCGTTTAACATGTAACGTATAACCATATCACGTAGACTCGGGCGTTTAACATGTTACGTATGACCATAGCACCTAGACTCGGTCGTTTAACAAGTTACGTATAACCATAGCACCTAGACTCGTTCGTTTAACATGTTACGTATAACCATAACACCTAGACTCGTTCGTTTAACATGTTATATATAACCATATCACTTAGACTCGGTCGTTTAACATGTTACGTATGACCATAGCACCTAGACTCGGTCATTTAACAAGTTACGTATAAGCATAGCACCTAGACTCGTTCGTTCAACATGTTACGTATAACCATAACACCTAGACTCGTTCGTTTAACATGTTACGTATAACCATATCACTTAGACTCGGTCGTTTAACATGTTACGTATGACCATAGCACCTAGACTTCGATCGTTTAACATGTTACGCATAACCATAGCACCTAGACTCGTTAGTTAACATGTTCGATATAACCATAGCACATCGACTCGGTCGTTTAACATGTTACGTATAACCATAGCACCTAGACTCGTTCGTTTAACATGTTACGTATAACCATAGCACCTAGACTCGTTCGTTTAACATGTTACGTATAACCATATCACTTAGACTCGATCGTTTATCGTGTTACGTATGACCATAGCACCTAGATTCGGTCGTTTAACAAGTTACGTATAACCATAACACCTAGACTCGTTCGTTTAACATGTTTCGTATAACCATAACACCTAGAATCGTTCTTTTAACAAGTTACATATAACCATATCACTTAGACTCGGTCGCTTAACATATTACGTATGACCATAGCACCTAGACTCGGTCTTTTAACATGTTACGTATAACCATAGCACCTAGACTCATTCGTTTAACATGTTACGTATAACCAGAACAGCTAGACTCGTTCGTTTATTATGTTACGTATAACCATATCACTTAGACTCGGTCGTTTAACATGTTAAGTATGACCATATCACTTAGACTCGGTCGTTTAACATGTTACATATATAATTTTAATATTAATTTTATTTTGTCATGTTACGTATAATTATTTAAAAGTGTTCAATTTTAAATAAACTTATATAATTCTATTTATTTACAGTTTAAGTTAAAACATTTATATAATTTTAATATTAATTTTATTTTAAATAAGTATTTGTATTTTAAAAAAAAATAAAATAAAATAATTTTACTAATATATTTCCGACAACGGGGCGTCGGTAATATTTTCACACTTTACCCCCAAAAGTTTTAGACACCCCGCCAAAACACAAAACGACAAGAACATTATGTTTTACCGACGCCCCGTCGTCGGGAAAAAAAGAGGATAAACTTAATAGTATAAAATCCAGATCTGAATCACACTTAGGAAAAAAAAAAACTCATTCTCTCATCTTTATCTTCTTCAATTCGCTAACCCCCACACCACCACACCACACCACACTACCACACCACCAACATCTCCACACCACCACCAACATCTCCACCACCACAGCTTACAGCTAACACCTCCACCACCACAGCTAACCCCCCACCACCACAGCTAACACCCCACGAGCACCACTGTGCACGACCCCCACCCCCTCCTCTTATTTTTAATTCTTTTCTCAACCCCTCTCATATTTAATTTTTCTTTCCCAATCTCATTTCTTCACCCACCATCACAGCTAACACCACAGTTAATTTTTGATATTTTTTATATTTATTTAATTAAATTTATGTTTTGGTTTAATTAAATTTATGTTTTGGTTAATTATGTTAATTTGTATTTTTTTTTGTACAGCTGAGAGCTAGAGAGCCGACAGCCGAAAGCCGAGACAAAGGGTAATGTATCTCTTTTTGTTTGTTTTTTTTTAACTTTTGGTATCCCGACGACATGTCGTCGTCAACAGTTTTGGTTATCATTTTTAAGCAACCGGTATACGTGTTATCTTTTTATGTAGCCCGAGCCCGACCACAACCTGAGACCGCAACCAGAGACCGTAGCCTGAGACTGCAACCCGAGACCACAACCCGAGTAGACAACAGTATGTTGTTATTTTTTATATATCCGTATTTTTTTTATTTTTTTGTTTTTTTATTTTTTATTATTTTTTTTTCATTTTTATGCTTTGTTGTATTATGCGGATAGGCGGATTGATATTAGTGATATTAGTTATATTGTTGTATTTATGCTTTGTTGTATTATTCGGAAATGTATGTTAGAACTTAGAATTTTGCGGATATGCTAGAACTTAGAACTTAGAATTATCTTGGATATGCTAGAACTTAGAACTTGGAACTTAGAATTTTGTGGATATGCTAGAACTTAGAACTTAGAATTATGCGGATATGCTAGAACTTATAACTTAGAATTTAGAATTTTGCGTATATGCTAGAACTTAGAACTTAGAATTATCTTGGATATGCTAGAACTTAGAAATGTATGTTAGAACTTAGAAATGTATGCTAGAACCTGATCCGCATAGTCATCATAATCATAGTCATCATAATCATCTTCACGATTATGACCACCACCAAATAGGTTTATCGACTCATCAAAAGGGTTCACAACCTCCTCTTCATCACTATCGGAATCAACAATCTCTCCCACCTTAGAGAATGGGTTAACCCTCTTAGTATAAGAAGTAGACAGAAAATCCTTTTTATTACCTGGATAATCAACCTTCATAATAGGATTAACCCTCTTAATAAATAGTTTTTCAAACTCCTCAATTTTCTCAACAATAGGGGTAGGACCAACCTCATTAGCTTCCATTGAATCACTCACAAGCGGTTCTTGTGATACATTAACGGTCTTAAGAGACCCAACCTCCTTTGTTTCCATTGTACTACCAGAATCCTCTACATCAGTAGGAGTGCCACATTCATCAGTATCGATCATATTAAGTGCAGCAAAAGGATTAGATGTAGGAATTTTAGTCCCACTCATTAGCCATTTCTTGGCTTTCTTCTTTGTATTATCCACCTTATTGGGTTCGGGAGGCTTTAGGTTGATACCTAAACTTAGGACCCAAACCGGGTTTAGTAAACCCTCCCTTACCAGGAACACTTGTACCACCATTCCCACCTTTATTCTTGTTATTGACAGTTTGAAAACCATCATTAACACCTGTTTAGGGCTAGGAGGTAGAACAGATTTAGGACAATCAAGCAGCATATGACCAAACAACTTACATGATCACACCAAGGCAGTTTCCATTCGTATTCAACCAGAATCTTTTCAATAGTAGATCCTGTCCCATCAAGTAATAGTATCTCAACAGTGATGCTCTCCCTAAGAACCCGATCCGCCTTAACTTTAATCAAGCGCTTAGCAAAACTACTTCGACCCCATGATTCCAAGCACATTTGACTAGTGTAAGAATCTAACATTTTTGGCGTACCAATCGATGTGGCTAGGAGGCTGATACCATCAACAGAAAACATAGCAAGGGGCACATCATGGAATTTAACCCATACTGGAATATTAGTCAAATCCTCTTTAAGCAGATTAGTATTCAACGTCCAAGTTTTAAGAATAATTGGCACATTCCTAATCATCCATGGTCCATTTTCAAGAGCATCATCAATACCTTTACGAGTGGAAAACTTAAAGAAAAAGAACCCATTCGCATTCATCATAACCTTTTGAATACCATACTTGGCCCACGTATTACGAACGTAATAATCAACAACCGGAAAAGCAACACGTTTACCAAGAATATAACCATAAAAGGTATTCTTAAATTTAGAGTTTACCTCCTCAACGACTTTCATAGGAATGGAGAGATCCACCCCATTAGACTTTTTACTACATTCCAACGTACGAAAATGTGACTTACGCTTAGTCGAATCAATTGACGTAGCACCCGCATATGAAACCGGCTTCACACTCGGGGCACCCGTTGGTTGGGTTGATTATGAACTTTGGGAGACAAATTAGAGACAACATTAGTACCTTTGTCCGCATTCTCCGCATTCGTAACTTCAACACCGCGCATAGCCTCTTCAAAGGTCTTACACGCTTCCAAAATGACCGGATCAAGACCATAATTCGTCTTAGCCACACTTCACGCAAGATATTCATTCATGGAGCTATTTTGATCGGCCAAACTAGCAGAAGATCTCTTATGCATAGAATTAGTATCATTCAAATCATTAGCAACATAATTACCCACATCTTCCGAAACCTTGGAAGCACTAGTCTTATTGAAGAACCCTTTTTTCGGCCATCTCTCAAAACCACACAACCATAGCAAAGCACACGAATTCACCAAGAACAAATCAAGTAGCATCTAAAACCAAAATAAATAAAGGTAGAACCCTAACGTAAGGTTAGGGTTTAAAACCTAAAAGCTTAAGAAACTATTCCCCCATCATTCTAGACTCCCATCATATTGCAGCATGCAAAAATTGACTTATATAATAATATAAGTACGATCAATAATATAAGTTACCGACCCAAAATTGAAACTCCCAAAACCAAAAGTAATGTTACCGACCCACTAAACACAAGTGACCAATCAATGCTTACCAACCCTGAAGTAGAATAAACAATTAAGAGGTTAGTTGTTAGTGAATCATAGAATATTAAATCGATATTCGGTTTGGAGTTCTAAAAAAAACTAATTATAGATGGTACGTGCTATGTTGTAATTGTGCACACTACAACAAATAGTTAAATTCTCTACGGTTATTTTTTCACGGTATAATCAACCGTGGATTTTTATTTTTATTTTTTATTATTTTTTTAATTTTTTTATGTTTTACCACACTTATAGATGTCACAAATATATTAAAATGATTCACATGTATAAGTGTGAATAAATTATAAAAAAGCCACACTTATAAGTATAAGAAAAGCAAATTATAAGAAAGCCACTTAATTGTAGACATCTTTTGCAATTTTGCCACACTTATAGGTGCGGATATTTAAAGAATATATTCACACTTTTAACCTTAGACATTTGTATAATATCTCCACACTTAAATTTGTAGAAAAATTTGTCACACCTATTATCACCACACATGAGCAAGTGTGGATTATATTATTTTACATATTTTTAACCGTAACCATTTGAAGTTTAAAATGTGAACAATTTAACTAACTTTTTGTAGTGGCAGGTTTTGACGCAGAAAAATGGCAAATTCATAGCGGCATGTTCAAGTTGTAACCGATACCCCAAATTTGACAACTATTGTATTTTATAAAACATTTAATGGAAATTGTCAATTAATGTTCGATTAACAATCGATGTGGTTATGCATGTCTTGAAACATAAAGTTGATAACCTAAGGAAGAGGTATGTGCCAACGGGGAGGTGCATCATGATAGTCATAAAATGTACTTGTGTAAGAAGATGGAGTAGTGTTGTTATGATGTCATCAAGTTACTGTCAACTAAGGTGAGTGTTTGTCTCTTGGATGAGATATTTGGGTATTTTATAATCGAACCGAAGACATATTATTAATTTACCACATTCTGTAAATCATCATTGCATGACAGATTGTGGCGATGTTTTTATTTTTCCCTTTAGTATTGTATATGTATATTAACATTAAAGAAACTGTCGATATCTACATAAACAACGTCTTATTTCAGCAATCAATTTTACAGAACAAGCCCGTTCATCGGACGGACCTTGGATCTAGTACATTAAATATAAAAACATGAATCAATAGAAGACAATCATAATGATGTTATCTATATTATCAATTAGCATTACCATGATCATCATCATGCGTACCAGGATCCGAAGGATATTGTAGGATCTTCCGGTACCATGAAGCCACATGAACTTCACACCAATTACAGATTAACGATTATTATCGAGTTGAGAATAAAAAAATAGATACGCGAATATGAAAAGATATACGCATACATACCTTGGGATTTTGTGGTTGTAAACTTATCAGTGGCATTTGCTAAATTGCTGAACATTAACATGATGAAACAAATGAGAGCAGCTAAACTAATACGAGCCACGAGTTTGTGATCCATTTCTTTCAGTTTTTGAGTTCATTAATTTGCTTACTTCTTTAATTTATAAGGAAAATGATAAGAAGCTCTAAAAAGAGGCCTAAAAAGAGGTGTCATCTTCTGATTGGTGACATCAGATGAGTAATCGATTTATAATGCGTAGGGCCTCTCTGTGTGTGTGTGTGTGGCGCAAGTAGTCGATTTCGAGCACAACTTGATGACCATTATTTTGTAGGGTTAATTATATGAAAATATATCATATTTATCATTTTTTGTTATTGTATGTAGTTTTTTTTTTTAATTATTTTTATTGCTAAACTTTCTAATTTCGATTATTATTTGTATTTTGTGACTATTCAACTATATAAAATGACCATTTTACCTTTCAAAATTAAAAAAAGAAAAAGATAAAATGGTCATAAATACACACAAAAATCAAAATTTGAAATTGAAGTACACACAATAAAAAAAACATCAGCACACATAATAACAAAAAATGGCAAATATGATACATTTTCATTCAGCAAATAACCCAAGATAAATATTTAAATTTTGGATTAACTAAGAGGATGAAATAGGATTCTTTATCCTTTAAAATATCTGAAATTATAATCACAGTAATTCATGATTAACTAAGAGGATGAAATAGGATTGTTTATCCTTTAAAACCTCTCAAATTACTAAGAAAATTAACGATAAATTCCCAACAAATTATAATCACAGTAATCTATGACTGAGTCAATGTTGTCATATCAAATTATAATCACAATGATTTGTTTGAATTTAAGGTTTGCGATTGTTGTTGAAATTGAGTAATTAGGTACTCAAGATGATGATAAAATTTGTTTCTAATTTGGGGATTTAAAAAATGATTATGATTTTTAGGGATTGAATGGTTTTAGGCTTTTTACTTGGGATTATGATTTTTTTGTTCGTCAATTTGTTAAAAATAAAAATAAAAATAGGGTCCTATGGTTTATACCTCATTAAACTAATTTTTGTCACCTCAAATTTTGTGAGCTTATTAATTGAAATATCAATGCCCAATACCAATCATTACTTATTCAACTTTTCTTTTTAACTCTCTTCTTGACTTCTTCTCGAAATATTCTCTAACCCAATACCATTAATTTCTTTTACCGATGATATCCTAGCTTAAACTTTGATCACTCATCACTCTACATCTCTAGAAGGAAACCTTGACTCGTATAGAGCTTTGTTGGAATATGACACATTAGGCCATCTTTAATGATGTTATTTATAAATCATAAAATTTAAAGGATAAAAAAACATCTTTTATCAAAATTCATCATCTAAAAATAATTCATTTCTAACCATGTCTTTCAAACTTCAACTTCAAACATATTTATATTGAATTAATTAAAAAAATATCAACTAATCGTCTAATAAGAAATCAAAAGATATTTAAAACTAATAATAAGATTTTTGAGGATGAATAGTGATCCTCCAAAAATATGAAGATTTTGAGCAATGCTCTTAATTTTTTTTTTTTTCAAATTTGAAGCATGATTTGAAAGATGAGTTTTTATCCTCTATTCTTCAAATATGAAAAAAAAAAAATGTTGATTTGCATGCCTTGGTTAGAAATGGTATTAAAGGATCGAGATGAGAATAACTTGTCAACACTACCGACAAAAGAAAATTCGAAAGCACAAAAGTAAAACTAGCATGAAACCGCCCATGGTTAAGAGAAACAATCGGTTATTGCTTCATTCTATAATTAAATCTATATAAATCAAGTGATCCTAAATAAAATAAATAATAATGATTATTTGTAATTAGTAATGTATGGTGGGGTGGATCTCCTAAATTGATGGAGTATAAACCCACAATGCCTTAAAATATCATAGAAAACCTGCAAAGCATTTGTAATTATTTTCGAAGGCAAAGCATTTAAGTCATTTCAAATTTCGTCCATGATCCATATATACACTAAAGAAAAAAATTGCGCTCGTATTTTTTCGAAAAGATAAAAGTTGTGCTTGTAATTTGGTCAAATTAGAACAAGGACATTTGAAAATTTCTCTAATTTATATTGAAAATGAAGGGAGTAATGTTGGACTTTTCTCCTACTTTGACTCTCTTTATTTGTTATCGAACAAATTATTATATTTGAAACCCGTGTCAGAGTAAATCATGGCAAAGATCGTCCTTCTAACTTCTAAACATATATTCTTCCACACTGTAAATTGTAACGCGTTCAATGGTTCAAAAGAAAATAAAGAACAAAGTGAGCAGACCGTATGACACCACTCTCATATGGGTTAAATTGAGTTTTAGTCTCACTCAAACTTTCGGGTTTAATGATTTAAGATGATGTTTGAATTTAGTTTAATTGTCTCAATTTAAAGAAAGCTTATCACAAACCTATGAGAAAGTTGTTTACATATCATGTATCGAACACGAGACCGTGCATAGCGCATCCAGTCCTTGTTTGGTTTTCGACTGTTTCTGTGCTTAAAAAAAATAAAAAATATATAGATAACCAGTAACATGTATCAAAGAGTTAACAAATATTACCATGGGCTTTCAATGGGTTTAGCACCACTTATTTTTAAATGTAAGGGATTCATATAGCTTAAACTAGAATACTGCAAGACAGACTTGATGGTGTACCCCATCTCACGACTCGGAGCCTAGCATCCGATGCTACACACGTGCCACTCAACCTGTTCATTAGCTTAAAGCCCATTAGGCTACTGTAAGAGAATCCGTCACTACATAAGAGTCCAATCCATAGAACCGAACTCTCCGAATAGCTTTAGCCTCCGAGGAGATTGAGGCTCCAACACTAAATATCAAACAAAATATCTCGTGGACCCTACACAGATAACGGTTGTCTTTTATTCTCATTTAATACAGACGATTGCATGTGGGCGCAATCTCGGAGCCTATCCTCGTAGCCTTCTCACTGGCTAAAGAGAATATACTTCTTCTCAGCCAATCCCGCTGAGACGTGTGGCAAACCTAGATTATTCATAGGGTTTTCCTATAAATATCCAACTCATTTAACCCATTTGAGGTATGTCATTCACTCTTGTGGGAAACTAGAATGGGGGTTGAATAGTTAATCGCTTTTTAATTTAGTTATCAAGGTTTATTTGTGAAAAACTTCGATTAGTCCTTTGTGAAATCAAACCACAACAATATGAATCTTACTTAATAAGACTATAATAGATACACTACAACGATAGAAAGTAAGAAATGAAAGTAAAGAGTAAGAGATGGAAAGATCAAATCGAGACAACAGATTTATAGTGCATCTGTCACGAAGCTCTTCTTCGCCCTACTCCACTCTCCAAGTACCCAACTCGAGAGTTCTAAGCACTATGTCAACAAACTCCCTAGAGGCGGAGAAAATTGTACAGTCTCACTTATCACAATTTCCGACACCAAGCTAAATGTCGAGTACTAATCTAGCTAGTACCAATCTCACTCACGCTCTACCCGATCCTTGCTAATCACACAAACTACTATATCACCACGATCTAGACTTGATCCACACACTAACTCACAAACAACAAGATATCTACAAAATCTCGACAAGATCTCAGGATACAACAAGTGCGTAACAAGTGTTACAAGCGCACACTACTATGATTACAATACTAAGTATCTTCTTGATACAATTTGTTCTTCTTTTACACTAAGAGAGGAATGAAGGTGATCACTTGGTTTGAAAAAAGGGATCACTCTAAAACAAACAAAAAAACTATCTAAATGATCAAAGGAGTGTGTGTGTGTTAGGAGATTTAAACTCAGAAATTTTTGTGTGAAAAAGGATGCATAAAAACTGTAAAGTGGGCTGGTATTTATAGGGACAAAAATTTTGACCGTTACAGTGCACGATACTAATAAATACCCCGATGATACCACTAAATTTAGTGGTACCGTTTCAGACAAAAATTCTTCTCTTTTTGTTTTTAGTGATGAAAGTTTATTTGTGGAAGTTAGGAGCAGTTTGGGGGATAACTGTTGGGGCTTTTAAACTTATTTTTCCTATTAAAACATTTCTTTAATATTCAAAAATATTTTGTAAAATGTATTTTTGAAAAAATGTTTCGTCTCATTAAAAATTTGTTCTTACCTAAAGTGATGTATGTATAAACGGGATATTTCGATTAAAAACTTGTTTACGTTAATTTTAACGTAACGTGTTTTTACATTTTGTTATCATCAAAACGTAGAGATATCGGAAGATAGCTGATAAGAATTTAAAAATTCGTTTTTAGGGGGTCATTTAAGCCCTAAATCGACACTTTTTATATACTTTACTGCTTGAAATAGTTCCTTTTCACTTTTTAGGTCTTTTGGAAGCAAAATACTGGAATGAAGCATATTTGGACGAAAAGGAGAGAAAACATGAAGAAAATGGCAAAGTCAAGATCAAAGGGTCTCCAGCACACCTGTGGCGTCCCAACTAAAGGGCGACGCCGTCCCTCTATACAAGTTTTGATCAAAAGTGCACGCGACGGCTCAGGGAAACTTCTGGTCCTAAAGCCTGACGGCGTCTGATAAGGAATTAAAACGTACACTTTTAAGGAGTCATTTAAGCCATTAATCATCCACTTTTATATCCGTTACAACTTAATTTCGTTTCTTTTCACTTTTTAGGTCTCTTGGAAGCAAAATGCAGGAATGATGCATTTTTGGACTAAAAGGAGTGAATATATGAAGAAAATGGCTAAGTCAAGATCAAGACCCTCAAGCTGCTGAAATTACACCTGACGGCGTCATAAACCAAGGGCGACGCCGTCCCTCTTTGTGTGATTGGATTTGTGGCGATCAATAGCGATTTTGCTTATTTTGCACCTGACGGTGGGCTTTGAAGAGTAAGGGCGTCCACGTAGGATTTCCTCCCTAGGCGACCTAGATCCGATTCGACGACGCCGGTCGAAGAGCTGTACGTATGGCGCCACAACCCTAACGTGGCCGCCGTCCCCAAAGTTGACTTGGTTAAGAAGAAACCCTAATGACGGCGATCTGACGGCGTCACAATTAAAAAGTGACGTCGTCGCAGTTGTAATCTTATATATAAAAATCGATTTTTCAGACTTTAGAGAGGTAGACTTGTGGAGTAAAAACCTAAAACGATTGTAGTCTGTCTTGGACAATATTTTAGGGTTCTAATACCCTATTTTACATCGAGATACGTTATTTATTCCCTTGATTTCATTATCTCTTCAATTGAATGTGTGTATGCTTGCATGTTTAACATGTCCGGCTAATTTACTTGTGTATAAATCTATGAAAACTAGTTATTAATTATTTTTTGGTTGTCTCTTATCTTAATTGTAATTGTCTTAGGATTGCATGAAGTCATCGTTGTGTTAATAATGCTTGATTAATCTTTGCGATCATTAGTTTATAATTACTAGTGGAATTGTAGGCTAAATATACAAAGAAAACCTTAGTGTTAAGTTTATGATTTCGTAGTCATTAACCTTAAGGTTGTCTCAAAGAGTTAGGGATAAAAGTGTTAATACAAATAAACCGTAAAAACGTTTATTAATATTTTGCGATCTCTTTGTGTTTTGTTGATAACAAATGTAATGTTATCTTAAGTAAAATTATAAGGATACATGTTATTTTTGTAAAGCATTTACATATAGCCATTTAAATACAAAAATGTAATAATTAAGCATTTGTTGTAATAGTTTATTAGGATGGGTAAAAACTATAACCCATGGACCATAACCCATGGATCTTAAACCCATACCAAAGAAAACTTGATACAATGTATACTTAGATACATTGAATCTAGAAAACCCTGGACCAACCCATAACCCATGACCCATAACCAAAAACCCATGGGCAAAGAGGAGCGTACCACGGATCCCTAGGATTACACTAGCGGATCCCAAGTGGAAGGGATCCGTGGGATCCGTGGAACAGAGGAGAAATTTGCCTATAAATAGAGAGCCATTTCTTCATTCTAACTCACCCTCTTCTTACTAAATCTCTCATACACTCTCATTCTCTTCTAACATATAGATCACTTGATCTAGAGAGTTGTTCTTCTTTCTTTCTATTTGTGATCCTCATATAGGTCCTTCTATAAGGCGAGATCACGAGCATTCTACAAGTCATCCAAGCAAGGGGTCCTTGATTGATTTGTCACTCCGCAAGATTTCTGTGGCGAAGATCTTGTATTTGATATTTCACATATTTGTTGTGTAATAGTTGTGTTGGTTTGGTCCACCGTGCTACGGACTCGGTATCTAGCTTTGTACCGGAAAAAGTGTAAGCAACGCTGTGAAGGCTTCTCCGCCAAGTGAAGGAGTTTGTTGACATAGTGCTTGAACTCGCGAGTAGGTGACTCGGGGAGTGAAGTAGGGCAAGGAAGGTGACCTTGTAGCCGAACCACTATAAATCGGTTGTGTCATTTTTATCCCTTAACTTTATCTATTTGCTTGCATTATCATTAGATCTTACGTTCTTCAACATCCATACGATTTAACATAATATCGAATCTAAAAGTTTTTGAAATCAACTTAAAATCGGCAAAACTATTCAACCCCCCTTCTAGTTTTCCACAATTGGCATCAAGAGCTAAGTTTATAAAAGTTTTAAAATAAAATTGTATTTTAAAAACTTTTCGATCACTATGGGTTCTAAAAATTATAAGGAAGGGCAATCTATGCAACGACCACCACTACTTGAAACTAATGGTTTTATATATTGGAAAAATAGATTCAAAACATATGTGAAGTCTAAAGATATTGATCTTTGGTACATTATTGTTGAAGGTGATTTTGAGGCTACCTCAAATGATGATAAAGGAAATTTAGTTCACATACCTCATGATAAACTAAATGATGAAATGAAGAAAAACTTTCTAAAAATAGTGAAGCAAAAATGGTTTTATATAATGCTTTACCAAAAAGGAATTGAAAAGAATTTCTATGCTAAAAACCTCTAAAGAAATTTGGAATTCTTTAGTTGTAACTCATCAAGGCAACCAACAAGTTAAAAATAATAAAATTGATTTATTTGTTCAACAATATGAACAATTTTCAATATCGGATGAGGAAACTATAGATCATTCATTTGCTAACTTTAATACTATTATTACATCTTTACAAGCACTTGATGAATCTTTTCTAGCCGTAACCATGTTAGGAGATATCTAAGGGCACTTCCATCGAAGTGGAGATCCAAGGTGACGGCAATCGAAGAGTCAAAAGATTTGACAATCCTCACCTCGATGAACTCCTAAAAGTCTACGATCTTGTCCTTGCTAAAGATTCCGAAGCCTCAAAGGTGAAAGAGAAACACAAATCTCTTTCCCTTAAAGCCAAAAAGGCTTCGAGTGATGAGGAGAACTCATCTTCGAGTAGTGACGACGAAGAGTACGCTATGGCGGTAAGGGACTTTAAAAAGTTCTTTAGAAGAAAGGGTAGATACGTCAAACAACCGTATGATGATAAGAAAGGCTTTCGAAAAGCAAAGAGGACAAGAAGCCAAAGGATGATCGTACTTGCTTTAAGTGTGGGGACCCAAACCACTTTATTAGTAAGTGTCCCAAACGGGATGATCAAAAGGCGCTCGGAGTGGCGCACGTGGGGAATGATCGACGAGGAGGACGAAGAAATTTGTCTCATGGCAAATGACGAGGTATGTGTTGAATACTATAGTAGCTCATCACTTGATGACGACTCATTGCATAATGAATATGATAAACTATGAAATATTAGCTTAAAACTAGTTAACAAAAACAAGCTTTTAAAGAGTCAAAATAAACGTTTAGATAAAGAAGTCATAGAATTAAAAGCAAAACTAAAACGTTTAGAGAAAGGTAAAATAGCAAGTGGTGAATGTGAACTTTGCGTTCAACTTCAAACACTAGTGGATCACTTAGATTCTAAAATTGCTAGAATGAGCATGAACACTTTAGATACAATACTCGATAGCGTTAAAACCGGTAACAATCAAAAGGGTCTAGGTAGTCAACAACTTGATCCATCAACTAGTGAAAGTAAAGAAACAAAATTTGTTAAAGAACTAGAAAAACTAGCCACTGTTGTGGCGGATCCCACTGATCCCCTAAAAAGGGAACCGGCTAGTGTAGAAAAAGGGATCCGTGGATCATTGTAGCATAATGTAGCTTCTTCATATAGAACTGAGTTTGTCATAGTTAATAGGAAGAAACCAAATCATGTCACCACTAGACAACCACCTCCAAATTATAATCCTACTTTTGCAAGAAACAAAGCTCCATCCTTTTCAAAACTTAATTCATTTAGGAGACCTAATAGCGTTTACCCAAAAAGTAACCATCAAATGGGATGGAATCAAAACATGCAAAACGGTTTTCCTTTTCAAAACTTTGCTCCATGGAATGCATACTCATCTTATCCATACATGTCTAACATGAATGGAATGTTTAACACTAATGGACCCATGAACAAATGGGGACCAAACTTTTGAGTTTATTATTGTTTTAGGTGTGCTTAAAGGTCTACCTAGACCCCGATGAATGGGTCAAGGATAGCGGGTGCACAAGGCACATGACCGGGAATAGGGATCTATTCTCCACATATGAATCCATTAATGGAGGTAATGTGGTGTTTGGAAATAGCAAAAGTAGAATCATCGGTAAAAGTACGATTTCTAACAAATCTCTAACCATTAACGATGTGTGTCACGTAGAAAACCTAAACTTTAATCTCTTAAGTATAGGACAAATATGTGATAAAAGTGCAATGTACTTTTTACCGAAACCGGTAGTAAGATACTTAAAAATGGCATAACCATAGGAAGAGGAATTAGGAAACATGAGTCTATGTCATTAATATCGGTAATGAACCTAAAGACAAACTATGTCTTACCTCTATGGATGATACTTCAACCTTATGGCATCGAAGATTGGGTCACGCTAACATGCGACTTCTTCAATCGCTATCATCCAAAGATCTAGTAAGAGATCTACCTAAGTTAAAATATGAACATCATTTTTGTGATGCTTGTAATATAGGTAAACAAGCTCATTCGAGTCATAAAGCTAAAAATATGGTGTCCACAACTAGGTGTCTAGAATTACTACATATGGATTTATTTGGTCCATCCGCTATCCAAAGTTATGGAGGCAACTACTACACTTTGGTAATAGTGGATGACTACTCTAGGTATACATGGACAAAATTTTTAAAGAACAAAACGGAAACCTTTAACTATTTTGAAATATTAAGCAAAAAGATCCAAAGACAACTAGGAAGTCCCATAGTGTCTATTAGGACGGATCATGGTAGGGAATTCGATAATGAAGTGCAATTCGGAGCTTTTGTGACGCTAATGGTATTACTCACAACTTCTGGCCCACGCACTCCACAATAGAATGGGGTAGTAGAAAGAAAGAATAGAACTCTACAAGAAATGAGTCGAACCATGCTTAATGAACAATCCATACCTCAAAATTTTTGGTGTAATGCCGTTGATACTTCAACGTATATACTCAATCGAGTCTTGATTAGACCAATCTTAGGAAAAACTCCATATGAGTTACCTCGAGGCAAAAAGCCTACGTTAAATCATTTTAGAGTCTTTGGTAGTAAATGTTTTATTCTTAACACTAAAGATTACCTTACAAAATTTGATCCTAAATCAACCGAAGGTATCTTTTTAGGTTATTCGCCAAATAGCAAAGCTTACGCCATATTAAACAAAGAAACAATGAAGGTAGAAGAGTCATTAAATATAAAATTTGATGAAAGTCCACCCAAACCCTCTCCACCTCTTGTCGATGACGAGATTATAGAAAGTGAAGCCATAGTAATAAAGAAAAAGATAAGTGAAGAAGAAGAACCTCTAAGTGATGAAATAGTAAACATTAAAGAGTCCAAAGATCACCCCGTAGATAAAGTCATAGGAAAACTAAACGAACGAACATTAAGATCTCAAGTTCAAAACCAAAGTAGCTTGTTTTGTTTCGCTTCAACCTTAGAACCTAAGAATACACAAGAAGCCATAAAAGATGAAAGTTGGGTAATGGCTATGCAAGAAGAACTAAATCAATTTGTTTCTAATGATGTTTGGACACTTGTCCCTCCACCTAGTAATCAAACCATAATAGGAACCAAATGGGTTTATAAAACAAATTAGATGCAAACGGAGTAGTGTCTAGGAACAAGGCTAGACTCGTTGCTCAAGGGTATAACCAACAAGAGGGAATAGACTTTGATGAGACCTACGCCCGCGTGGCTAGATTAGAGTCTATAAGAATACTTCTTGCGTATGCTTGTGCTAATGATCTAAAGCTTTATCAAATGGATGTCAAAAGCGCTTTTCTAAATGGTTTCATAAATGAAGAAGTATATGTAGCTCAACCTCCGGGCTTCATTGATTTTGAAAACCCAAACATGTGTATAAATTAAAGAAAGCCCTTTATGGTCTTAAACAAGCTCCAAAAGCTTGGTATGATAGACTCAAGTCATTTCTAGTTAAACACAACTACACCATGGGGTTAGTTGACAACACACTTTTACTAAGAAAAGAGAGTCACATATAATCATAGTACAAATATATGTAGATGATATTATATTCGGATCCACTTGTCAAGACATGTGTGATGATTTCTCTAAAATCATGCATGACGAGTTCGAGATGAGTATGATGGGAGAACTTAGTTTCTTTCTTGGTCTACAATAAAACAAGTAGAAGATGGTATCTTCTTTAATCAATCTAAATACATCAAGGAGATGTTAAAGAAATTCGGTCTAGAAGAGTCAAAACCAATTAGGACTCCAATGTCATCCGACACCAAACTCACAAAAGATGAGGACGGAGAATCCGTAGATAATACTAAATATCGTGGCATGATAGGTAGCCTTCTCTACCTCACCTGCAAGTAGGCCGATATCATGTTTAGTTTTTGCTTATGTGCTAGGTTTCAAGAAGACCCTAAAATATCACACCTAGAAGCCGTAAAAGGATATTTAGATATATTAAGGGTACAACACAATTAGGATTATGGTATCCTAAGGGCACGGGAGTAGAAACAATTGTATATGCAGATTCGACCATGCGTGTGATTACGTTGATAGAAAAAGTACAAATGGGGTATGTACTTTTATGGGATGTTGTTTAACATCATGGTTTTCTAAGAAACAAACGGCACTTGCAATATCAACAACCGAAGTTTAGTACGCCTCTCGCGGCAAAGCATGCCACCAAGCACTATGGATGAAACAAGCGTTAGTAGACTACGACATCCATCTAAGCAACATAGCCATCCTATGTGACAACAAAGGTGCAATCGATCTAAGCAAGAATCCGGTATTGCATTCTCGCACAAAGCATATAGAGATTCGTCATCACTTCCTAAGAGACAATGTTCAAAAGGGGAACATCTCTATTGAGAAGGTAGCATCCAAAGACAACATAGCCGACGTCCTCACCAAACCGTTGAAGCGGGAACAATTCAACCTACTTCGCCTTGGTCTTGGTCTAATGGAACAAACGTCGTAATTTAATTGACTCTACAAGGTATGTAAACACTAGCCTTCTTCTTTCTGAGTCTAGGATTTCTATTTCACGCACAACTCACAAACAATAGGGAATTTTCAAAACCCAAGATGAGTTTTCACTTATAATTTTCTTCATATACACATTTTAAGCCTACTTTTCACAATGTTTTCTAAAAGGATGATACCTTCCCGTATCAATTTCACAAAAGCAATTTCTCACGCCTAGGACAAATCGCTTTTTCATTATTAATACAAAGTAAAAACCCGCTTTCATTGCATCTCATGTCTTTTGAATGCTAAAGGGGACACATAACTAATATGTGTTTTCGGTTACATTCATTTAAGCAACAATGAATTAGGAGCATTGATAACACAAAATTACGTACTCATGTACTAAATATGTGTTTTCGGGTTATCTCAATAGGATGCTTTTACACTTCTAGTTTATTTTCTATTTCTTTTAGGGTCGAGATAACCGAAACTCCAAATAGTTTGCATATAGGCACACACTAGGCAAAAATGTTTCCAAAAGGAAAATTTTGTGTCAGCTTGAAACACCTGCATCCACGGATCCCCTTTATGCCGGACGGATCCTCAAGGGAAGGATCCGTGGGATCCGTAACGTAAGTGTTTTCAACTTCTATATTTTTCACTTTGGATGAAAAATCCACATTTGTTTCATTTTTGGGAGTATGCTCTTTAATGCTTGTGTTCTCATGATCACATGCCTTGAATTCATATCTAATCATTAGATTTTAATCCACATTTTGGGTCAAGCATTCATTACAATGCTTTGTTTTTCTATATATATAACTCCCAAAATGCTTGCATACTCCATCTCCTTCTCACAAACACACTTCATCATGTCATCCAAAACCCTTTAGGAGAATCATCTAGTACAAACAATCATGATATCCAAACCTTTGTACTTCCACCATCCAAAATACCACAATCAAATGCTAGGATATCCGCACGGATTAGTATCCGATCTTGTTGTTTAGCAAAACCAACCTCAAATGGTTCATCCTCAACAAATAACTCACCACAAGATGCTTCCATTATAGCACCACCCTCATCACCAACAAGTACACCAACTTCATCACCACCTAAAATAACTCTTTGGGAACTCCTTAAGACTCCAACAAGATCTAACCAACCTAAAGAAAAAGAATTAGTCTTTTCAACACCCCACACATCTCCAAATACTATCTTTCAAGATCTTGAAACATCACCACCATTAGCTCCCATCACATTACAAGAACATCTAGGTTCTTTTCCACCACCACTTATTAACATTCCGAATTGTGATCCATATTTTCCTATTTTTCCACCACAACTTCCGCAAAACTCAAATCAAAACAACCCGAAAACTTCCGCACTCATTACCCACATCATTTACATTGTGAACATTGCCAATCCACTAGGAAAATTGCAATAGAAGTTAGGGAAGAAATGCGTTTCATACTCAACCTCATCCTTGATCGCATCAATACCATTACTCATCAAAATCTCCATCCATAACCTTATGCAAGCATGGAAGGAATCACTACTACTACTTTTCTACTTTTAGTATTATTTTTCTTTTGAAGTCATTTTCAAGAACAAGTCTTGTTCTTATTTTTACATGCTTGTAAGTGGCATACATACCACTATAATTTGTTGTTTTATTACACGGCCTTGTTTACATACCTTGGCTAACCACAAGATTATATAATCATGTTACTAACCTTTCTTTTTATAGGAATTTTTATTTTTTCTTCACTTGACGCCCCAAACAAGGGGGAGCTACCGTCAAGGGGAGTTAGGAGTTTGTTTATTTCTTCCAAGGGTTAACTTTTTGTTTCGACAAAAGGGGGAGAAGAAGTAAAACTTAGGGCTTTCAAAACATACATCTAATTTTAAGTTTTACTCATCATAACATTATGTTTTGTCATCAACAAAAAGGGGGAGATTGTTAATACAAATAAACCGTAAAAACCTTTATTAATATTTTGCGATCTCTTTGTGTTTTGTTGATAACAAATATAATGTTACCTTAAGTATAATTATAAGGATACATGTTATTTTTGTAAAGCATTTACATATAGCCATTTAAATACAAAAATGTAATAATTAAGCATTTGTTGTAATAGTTTATTAGGATGGGTAAAAACTATAACCCATGGACCATAACCCATGGATCTTAAACCCATACCAAAGAAAACTTGATACAATGTATACTTAGATACATTGAATCTAGAGAAACCCATGGACCAACCCATAACCCATGACCCATAACCAAAAAACCCATGGGCAAAGAGGAGCGCACCACGGATCCCTAGGATTACACTAGCCGGATCCCAAGTGGAAGGGATCCGTGGGATCCGTGGAACAGTGGAGAAATTTGCCTATAAATAGAGAGCCATTTCTTCATTCTAACTCACCCTCTTCTTACTAAATCTCTCATACACTCTCATTCTCTTCTAACATATAGATCACTTGATCTAGAGAGTTGTTCTTCTTTCTTTCTATTTGTGATCCTCATATAGGTCCTTCTCTAAGGCGAGATCACGAGCATTCTACAAGTCATCCAAGCAAGGGGTCCTTGATTGATTTGTCACTCCGCAAGATTTCTGAGCGAAGATCTTGTATTTGATATTTCACATATTTGTTGTGTAATAGTTGTGTTGGTTTGGTCCACCGTACTACGGACTCGGTATCTAGCTTTGTACCGGAAAAAGTGTAAGCAACGCTGTGAAGGCTTCTCCGCCAAGTGAAGGAGTTTGTTGACATAGTGCTTGAACTCTCGAGTAGGTGACTCGGGAGTGGAGTAGGGCAAGGAAGGTGACCTTGTAGCCGAACCACTATAAATCGGTTGTGTCATTTCTATCCCTTAACTTTATCTATTTGCTTGCATTATCATTAGATCTATACGTTCTCAACATCCATACGATTTCACATAATATCGAATCTAAAAGTTTTTGAAATAAACTTAAAATCGGCAAAACTATTCAACCCCCCCTTCTAGTTTTCCACAAAAAGCACACCCTACGACCTTAGAAAACACAACGCATTAAGAATAAAGACATGATAATTCAACCGCCAATAAAAGATAACTAAGGAGAAATAGTATCTAGGTAGATACATCTTTAATCCTCATACGAGCACACTTCAATAGACATAAACTACCTCTTAGATTAGATAATTAGATAAGTAGAGTAATCAAAGAGAAGTACCAACCCCAAATCCAAACCCTAGATCGCATCTTTAAATTCTTCTAAAAATACAAAAAAAGATAAAATATACCCCAACCACCCTCTTTTAGTAATTTCTCACTAGCATTCCTATTCCCCTAGAGAACGATATCAATCCTCAAGCACCACAATACCAACAATGAAATGAAGAAAACTGCCAAAAAGGAAGCTCTGATCAACGCCAAGTTGTACTGTATCAAGTTTTTGATACTGCTAAGCCGAATAGAATAGTGTTGGGTTTTTGGTCTGGATCAAGAATTATTCTAAGTAAAGGAACCACTCGATGTTTCCATGAAACCATTGATGTAAGAATGGAACTAATCCTATTGACAAAACCGCTGCTAGTAGTTTTGTGTAACCACGGATAATGTAATGTAAACTAATCGCTAACTTGTATAGTCGGTTTAGTATTATGTAATAGATAAATATGAAAAAGATATTTATCTTGTAGGTTACGTGACAGTATTATGTAAAGGACCTTAGCCTATAAAAGGATCCTAGGTTAGATTAGATATACGTATTTTACCTGTCCATACACTTCAAGGTTGTAAAACCCTAATAATCAAGGTTAGAGTATTGCATATTAATAATAATATTAAGGTGTTGATGCTTATTGTTCTTCTTCTAAGATTAAGCATTAAATCTCGCGGATACTTAATAAGTTTTTATTCAAGCTCGTTTCTATATTGACCGCTTGTTCCAACCCGGATCAACAAGTGGTATCGTGAGCTTGCATCTAGAAATCAGAACCAAGAATAAGTTCTGTTAAGTTCTATTCAAGAAAGCTAAGTATGTCCGACAACAATATGGTTACTACTTCCAAGGTGCCCACATGCTCAAGCATGAGAGAGTACCAACTGAGAATGCTAATAAGGCAATATATTCGTATGATTGACATGCTCTCTGGATGTTGTTGAAAAGGTGATACTCTTCCTAATGGCGCTTAGGATGTACAAGATATAGCCATTGTTGCGAGATAGGCAACAAGAGAAAAAGATGGAGATTAAAGCTCATAGTATTCTCTCCATGAATACCAATGAATATGCTTGACTTTGAACAATATGAGTCTCAAGAAGGAGCTCATGGATGCTATTAAAACAAGGTTTACCGTAATGAAGCTACCAAGAAACAAGGAAAAATATGCTCAAGCATTAGCTAGAAAACTTCACTGCTCCGAGTGGAGAAAAACTTGATAGCACTTATAACAGACTTCAAAAGCTCATCAGCCAACTAAAGTATGTGGAATACAAAGTTGCTCAAGAAGATATTAATCTAAAGTTCAATGAAGTTGTAGGATCTTAATATTATGTTGTTTGATGATTCGGGTGGTCTAGGACAATGATTAAATAAGAAAGCCATTTGAGATAGATGAAGAGAGTTGAGATGGTGTTTTTGAAGAGAGTTGTTTAACAAAATGAAAGGTTTATTCAAAGTTAGTTGGCCACCCCTTCCATGGATGAAGGGGTATTTATAGTTACAAGAAAACATGACCTCCTATCGCCCGTGATCGTATACACAAGGGTAAAGACCCGCCCTTCCTCCACGGTGTTACACTAAACTAATTCCACGAACAAACTAACTAATAAATTACTAAGTAACGAAATAACCACAAGTCTACGAGCTAACTTATGCTAGATAATATTTGGGGTGACCGACTCTTTACTATGGAATTTTATAATTCCTAACAATCTCCCCCTAAGGGAGGTCACCCTATTTTTTACATTTCAAATCCTAGCATTCTATTCTTGACTTTGTTCTTGAGCTCATAGACTTCAATTCTTCAATCAAGAATCTTTGTGCTTTTAAGCAAAGGACTCTTCATAGTCCTGATATTTTGTACTTTTAGTGGAGGCCTTAATCTGATCCACATCTTTGATGATCTTCAGCTTTCATTGAGATCATCAGCCAAGAAATCTCCTGGATCACCCTTATTGTGTTGCCATCATGTGAAGTTGTGACTTCTGGACCGACATGCTCACACTTTTGAATCATGACATCTTTCCATCAGAGTAGCGGAAGCCTTACCGGTTCATGATATTTGCAGCAATGTAAGCGTACATAGTATAAAAATATCGTAACTGGTTATGTAGATATGCACCAGTCATGATTTCTTAAAATTAAGTGTGGAAGTTTGTGAGCATGCGGCTTTGAATGACCTCATTCCGATACCGCAACCGTCCAAATGTACCTGCAAACACAAAGCAATATTGAAACACACGAAAGTGTCTTTGATCACTTTCGCCGAATTGAGGTACACGGCCCACGGTTCCCCGCTGATCGCATACTACTGCCGTGATCTGTAGGATTCTTAAGAATCTCCCTTGACAGGTTTTCAAGAAATGCCTAGCCGCTCAAACCGAACGTCTCAAAGAAGAAAACACGGAGTGAGTGAACCACCGAATTGAGATTCACTGATTGATGAAAAATGATTTGAAAAAAACAATCGCATTGCTAAGAAAGAGTTTTGCACACACGGTTTTATGAAAAAGATCAATTTTCAATCAAAATACTTTTGTATTTAAAGAGTACACATTCGACGTATAGAGAGAAAATGAAGATTTGCAACATCGAACGGTTTTTCCAAAAGTATTTTTTTCAACGAGATACTTTTGTGTTTGAAAAACATAAGTACACATTCGATAGCGCTAGAGAAAATAAAGATTTGCATAATCAACGTTTTTCCAAAAGTATTCGTCAGTTCCATTCCTCGACCAAGGTTGATTCACTGTGATTCCCATCGCTTTATCCAGCTTGTCACATGGTTGATCATAGAATAGATCACATGTCACCTACCAAGAGCTTATTTGATGTTGGCTCTAGAAGGATTTCCATCTTCATTGTGAATATGTATGCATATCACCATGTTCCGCAATAACAAGGATAATGCGAGGACTCTAATATTCTTACTTTCCACATAGTGTGAAACAGCAAGTCTTCAAGAATTTAGTGTCCTAATGAGATATTGTGGATGATCTCTGGGCTCTAGACTCAATAGTGCACATTTGGTTCCTATGCCGGAGACTAGGGAGAGGGTCTCCTTCTTCAATATCAACAATCTCTAAGAGAAAGTCAATAGATTATGCCTGGTTCCCGTGAGAATGAAACAAGCCCTTTTAAGAGGAACTTAAGTAGCTTGGGAAGTTTAGTGCAAGTAAGGCCACTGGGTCCATGACATCTTGTCTTCAATACCAGAGTTACCTTAGTAACCACCAGTAGCATATGTATTGAACCCTAAGTATCGCCCTAAGGTTGAATTATTTGAGGGCTATTTCTTTTCACCCTTTTTCACATTCAGTTCTTTTTCATTCTTCAACCCCTTCGCTTAAGACTTCATAACTAGAACCTTGTTGGGTTTATTCAAGATTTAGCTCGTCTCACCGCACTCTTCCCATATTCTCATTTTCTCTGATATAAGGACTCTACACTATCTAGTGGATTGTCCTGGGTAGATCCTCCGTTCTCATGGATCGGGGAACTAATACCTAACATAACCATCCTTATAACACCATGCATAAAGTAAAATGGTCGGTCTTTTGGTACGGTTCATTCTTCCTTGAAACCAATTGAAAATCATTTGAAAACAATCAGGTACTTGTGATACAAGATCAAAGTATTTTGTACCTTAATAGTTTTGATCATTTAGAAAACCTCCCTCTCAACATGTGCATATGATTTAGAAATTGTTTATCACATGGAGGCAAGAGGACTTTGAAATATTTTCTTTGATCACAATTTTCATATAAAAAAGCCATTTGATTTTCTTGGTAAATTCTCCCCTCAATATGCATAGGATTTTGAAAATTTTTTATCACATAGAAGCAAGAGTTAATTTGAAGCACATCCACAATCACAAGCGCCATTAAGAAACCATTTAAAACACAATCAAGGTACTTTTATAAATTACTTAAAAGCTTTCATACCTCGATAGTTTGTTTGCCCTCAATATGTGTGCTTCGAGATCTAAAGCTTAGCACATATTAGAGAGTAAATACATATTAAATCAAAACACCTTTATCAAATTTCATTATTTAATCACAAATTCTCCACCCGATCAAAAATATCAAACCCTTTGAGATTTGGATCCCAAGTGATTTAATACGGTTAGAAAAAACATGGGAGAATATGTGGCCCTGTTTTACTCATCATGTTTTTAAATAAATCCTCCTCCTCAACATGTGCATTGTGTATGAAATCGTTTGGCACATGGAGGCAGGAGTGCCTTAAAGGACTAAAACCAATTCCATTAAAACATAAGAGATTTAACTCAACGATCTCTACCCCGACCAAAATTTCAAACCTTTTGAGATTTGTGATCCCAATTGATTTAAATCATTTAAAAGATTTTGGGGAAAGACGTGGCTTGATTTAACTTTTGAAAAATGACAGATAAGGACCATTTTAAGACATTAAAGATTGTTAGTGTCAGGTATGATTGTTTAAGAGATCTTTTAGGTAAAATAAAACAATTTCACAATCAAACAAGAACATAAAAATTTATTTTAAGACTTGATTCTAAAGAAATCATACCATGACATAACATTAAATCTTTAGATCACCACTTAATTATTGTACAAACGGACTCTTTGAAGATATATTGTTTTGAAAATATTTTAAATTAAATCACTCTCCCCCTCAATCGATGACCTAAGTCGATAATTGAGTGACTTAAATTTTGATAAAATGAAGTCCGGTGATTTTCAAAATTTAGTTCAATTTATTTTCAAAACAATATTTTCCATTTTCAAAACAATATAATTTTTCAAATTTTAAAAAATGTTATCCCCGCACAAAGATATGTTAGGTGGTTGAGAAGCTTCTCGTTGTAGCTGTAGGGTTTGAAGAAAAACCATCTCATGATGCAAGAGACTTCGTCTTACGTTGCATTTGAATGCCAATCGAGGTCAAATAAGCCCGCTTCTTCAATCACTTAGAAGAAAACCATCCGGCCGATGCAAAGTGAGACCTCTTACGCTGCATTTATGCCAACCTCCATGAAGTCCAATTAAGCTCGCTTTCATTTGTCAACCCAAGAAATAGTTCCCTTTCCTTTCGCATCCAAACATCATATTATGGGACCTGATCGGGAACATTCTTATACCCAATATACCGCATATGCTAGTGAAACACATACATATATATGGTGGTTTACATCACCCATACAAAGAATCGACTAATAAAAGTCAATTCATCATAACAATCGATCATATAAGGCATGAGGTTTATGTGTTAATCAAACACTAATCATCTAAACCTAACAATCATATCCTAAATTCCTAGTCCTTCGACATAGGCAAATATCATTTTTAATTAAGCACTTAGGATAATTAAGAAAGCCCGTTAGATGATATAGATTTGAAAACATTATCCCCCTCAATCCATGACTCATTTTATGAAAAGTTTAAAAGCTTTGAAGTCATTGATTGAGTTTTCAATTTTTACCAAAACTCAATCCATTGATTTTTCAAACAACTCTTACTACTTTTTAAAACACCAAATATTTTCAAGAATTTACTAAAACATTTGTGTAGGAACAGCCCTTCTCGACATACTTTCCTCAATTTGTTTTTAGGATAAGTGCACGAAAATATTTGAAATTGGTTTAGCAACACTTTCCTTTCTTTTGAAGAAGAGCGGGTTGCTATCGAAATATAGCAAACCATAGTTTGCCACACCAAATAACCGTGAAGCTTCATCATTTGAAGCCCGGGTTACAGTCTGAAATAACTGTAAGCCATTTGGGGGGTTGGTATTTCTACCGATTACTCTACTTATCTAATTATCTAAACTAAGGTGAGTGTAGTCTATTTCTATTGTTGTGTGCTCTTATGATGATTAAAAATGTGTTTACTTGATATTACCCCTAGTATCCTCTATTGATGGTTGAATTGTCACGCCCTTATCAACGCGTTTTCTAAGGTCGAGGGGTATGCTATCCCTAACTCTTGAAGCTACCTAAGGTTAATGACTACGAAAATCTCTAGATTCATAAACTTAACACTAAGGTTATCTTTGGATATTTAGCCTACAATTCCACTAATATAAGCTAAGGTTCAACAAAGATTAATCAAGCATTAATAACACAACGGATGACCTATCGCAATACTAGGTCAACTACATTAAGATAAGAGACAACCAATCAATATTCAATACCTAGGTTTCATAGATCTAAGCAAACACACAAGTAAATTAGCCTGACATGGAGAACATGCAAGCATACACACAAACAATTGAAGACATGATTTAATCAAGAAGTGTTACTTATTCTTAGAGTAAAAGTATAAACCAAGACAAGATACCACGGTTTAGTTTTTGCAAAAACTACTTCTAAAACTAAAAATTCGGATTCTATATATAGTGTTACAATATGCAACTGCGTCACTCTTAATTGTGACTGGCTGGTTGCCGTCATTAGGGTCTCTTCTTGGCCATAAAGACTTTAGGACGGTCACGGCATGCCTCGTGACGCCGTCGCCTTCAACCTCGACACCGCCTGGATCCAAATCTAGGCCGCCTGGAGTTGTGACGCTCTACACTTTTAAACCCCTGATGCAGCCACTTGTAAAATAGCAATTTGCTCCGAGTCGCCTCAAGATGTGTCGCGACGGCCCGCAAATAAGCCGTGTGGACGTCATCCCTTCAATTCCGTTAGCCTTTGAGTGTCTTGATTCTTGACTTTGGCCATTCTTCGTTATACTCTTTCGTCCGAATAAGTGTCATTCCAACAATTTGCCTTCAAGAGACTTAAAAAGTGAAAAAGGTACGAAATTAAGTAGTAACGGCATACAAAAGTGATTAATTAAGGGCTTAAATGACCTCTAAAAAGTGCACCTTTTAAATCCTTATCAAATATCCTTATACTTGGTATTTGCTTGTCCTCAAGCAAATATAAGCAAATATGCTTTTAGCCAATTAATTTATAAGTTAGGGGTCATGAAGCATTAGTTTAGAACAATTCACAACATATATAAGCCCCGCAAAAGTCATAAGAAACACGGAAATTACATACTAGCACCTCACAAGTGGTGTGTTTGATACTTCCTCATCTCTCAGGTGTATATGAAATATATCAAATTGGAAATGGAAGATAAACACTGATTAACCGGTCCTAGTACATACATTACCATAGGCTTGAGATTAGATCAAACCTCTATCGCTTTGGCATAAGCACCTAGGGAAAACTGTCCAAGTGGTCTTTTAAAGGGTTGTAATGTTAGGCTTACGGTATGGAAACAAAGGGTTTGGTGGGATAGGCAATTTAGTGGTGGCAAGTCAAGAATCTTTATGTTACAAGCATGAGAAGAATTGCGTTGCTAAGCCAAGACTCGACACTCTAAACTCTATATAAATTGGAACAAACTAACATACATTTAAAGATAGATAAAGGATGGAAGCCCGCTTTTTTTAATTTTACATTTTACTCTACCATCCTCTACGATAACATCAAAATAATAGGGATTTATAGGCACATCCCTACACTTGAGTTTTTATTACTCTAACACGAATTTGAAAAGATCAAAACACTTGGAGTACATTTGTTAGGTCACCATATTAGTAACACAAGCATCAATATGTAAAAATAGAGAAGAGATAGAGATCGGATGAACAATCACAAACACACACGTATAGAGTATATGAAATGTTATGCGTAGAGAATGAGAGTGAATTGAACAACCAACCTTCAATAAAAGGTTTACAAGAGTATTTATAGGGCAAGGAGCTAGGGCAACACTTCTAGACTCCTTCCCTTCTTATGGGCTTGGGCCAAGGCTCATGGGCTTTCTACATAAGCCTTGGCAAGATTACTAACATAAAAACCATATTAAGCTAACTATTACATATGAATCACTAACACTTGAAATATAGTTTAGGAGTGATTCCAAGAATCTCCCCCTAAGTGTTGGTGATGAATGGAAGAGTGATAAACATTGTAGGTGCTGATGTAATAGTAGCTTTGACGTCTTCTTACATTCTTCTTTCTTGTGAGAAGAATTGTCTTGATTCGAACAATCTCCCCAGTGTAGAGAAATTTTTTCTTTTGAAGTATTCTACTTTGACGTCATCATTTACTTTGTTCTTTGTGGTGGTAGTGATAGTATGTTGTTGTTGTCTGCATCAGGTCCGTTTCATTGCTCCAGTGTCTCCACGTCATTCTCCAACATGCTTACACGCTCTTTGACGTTGGATTTCAGATCGATGTAGTTCTCTTAGTCTTTAAGCTTTGTAGATTATGTGACTTGACGAAGAATCATTCTGACTTTGTGTTGCCTTTTGAGAGAACTTCAATTAGTGTTGTTGTTGGTATGAGCATGTGGAGAATATGCACGATCAGTCCGCTCCAGAGCTTCCATAAGAAGAAAACATAAGAAAGGTTAGTAATAAGCGGATTCCGGCACTTACAAGTTCGAACTTCGAGAGTGTTAACAAAGATAGTGTGAAAACACAACTCTAATTCTTACAAAGGCTGCTCCTGAACTGGAGTCCCACAAGTGAGATAACGCGATGTACCGAAGTACATCTACGGTTCAGATGAGTCGCTGAGGTACACCAAGCATCACCCCACGACTGTAGACCGTTTGAGACACACTAAGCGTAATCCACGGGGAGTTACCGACGCGACTGCTGTCAGCCGTGGCGTTGATGTTGACCCGGCAGAGTTTCCATTCAATTACTGAGGATCACAATAGTGAACCTCTCATAAATGTTCTTGACAGATTGCTAGGATCTATGTAGGACTCGATTACGTACCACTGTTGTTCTTATTGTTGAACAACAAGTGATGAAATGTCAAGTGTACCTATGAGATCTTTTGATGAATCTCGTGGCTCTAGACTCAACAGTGCGTTTTGGTTTTCCGAAGCGGAGACTAGGGAGAGGGTCTCCTTCTTCAATAATTCCAAATCTCTAAGAGAAAGCCGATAGTTTACGTAGGTTTCCCTGTGAGAATGAAATCTTTTGGGAGAAACTTGAGTGGCTAAGAAGGTTTAGTGCATGCGCCACCGGTCCATGACGACTTTTTTTATCTTCAATACCAGTGTCATCAAGTGACAACCAGTAGCATATGAATTGAACCCGGTGTCTGCCCTAAGTTGAATAACTTGGAGGGCTATTTCTTTTCACCCTTTTCTTTGCATTTCTTTTTAATTCTTCAACTCCCTTCTCCGATTCTCATTTTCTTCTTTTCACAATCATACCTAAGGACTTCTAATTCTAACTATTGGTAGTGTCCTTGGGTAGATCCTCCGCTCTGGGATCATAGGACGGTTATTCCAAACCTTAATCACCTTATAACTCCATTGCCATAAAACCATTTTTCATGAAAATCTCTAAAGTGTTTGTAAATGAAAAACATGTTTGAACACTTCAAGAGTTTTTAGATTTTCGTAAATACTCCCTCCACATGTGCTTAAGAGTTTTGACAAATCGCACATTGAGGAAAGAGCGCACTTTTGAATTGATCGACTCAAGATAGACATTCCCCTTGCAGACACGATTACGTTATATAGTTAAAGAGATACATTGTCAGCTTTTAGGTGACAACTAGCTCTAATAACTACCTTGAAGATGTGGACAACCCTCGAAAGGTTGTCAAACCCACAAAGTTCATGTCTATCAAGAGCTTCTCGAATAGGTACAATTTACTTGGATAAGTCTTGGAAGATAAATCATTTCAATGTATGATTGTTTAGTTCCCGTCAATTCATGGGTTGAAGTCTTTTCACATGAGGATTCAATAGCAAAACACAACATATTTCTTATCACATAATATTTCTCCCCCTAAAAAATGGCATATAAATGTTATTTTTGATGAAATTTTGATATCAAATATGTCCATTTCGAGTTTTACGGGAAGATTACCACTAAGAACATTTTGTGAACAAAGTCTTTAGTCAAATACTCCCCCTCAACAAGTGATATTAATTTGAGGTTTTGGAACTCATAAGGGGAAGTACTTGTCCTTTTGAGCAAAACCTTGAAAAATGAAAGGTTAGATAGGTTTTACTCAAAAGTAAGAAGCTTTCGCTCCTTTTATAAGGATTGTGGCACAAGCGTACTCACGGGTCCTTTATTTACAAGAACGGGTTGTACACTGTTATGTGTGCACAAGCCATTTTAATATTACAATCACACATCCAAATTAATATGAAAGTAAAACAGTTTAAGGGGTACCAGGTAGTCCGTCGATCTTTCCAGGAATGCGAACTGGGCGTTGATAGCCTGTGAGAGTAATCATGGGATGACCACCCACGAAGCTCTCCAGAGTTCTGAACTGGTCCCTTCTGTACAACCTTTCATCGATCCTAGTGATGATCCTCTTAACATCCCGTCTGTCCTGAGAATTCCATCGCTTTGGAGACCCAATGCCTGTGTGTATCTCCTTTAACCTATAAGCTGCCATCCCCCGACCTTCTTCAATGTGTGTGATCCCAAAACTTGTGAAGAACTCTACACGCCATCAAGCAATTGCGTTGTAGTTCATTATGTAAACTACTCTCAATGGTTTGCTAATGAGAGTGTATTGTGAAAGCTGGTTGATGTCAGGTATTTCTAGCTGAGGTCTGGTGAAGTAGACACGGGTTCATATGATTCAACAAAGAAGTTGTAAATCTTCTACACGCTCCTCGATCACTATGCTTCGATGAAGATGAGCAAGGACTTGATGTATTCACGCTGAATTTCAAATGAGAAATGTCTCATTCTTCCCTGTACTTTAGCAAGATACAGATCTTCAATGTCGCTGAGAGACAAGTTCTCAAAGTCCGCCACAGAATTCATAGTCCCTTTCATCTTGTCTTTTGACCACGATAGACTTGAGGAAGGTGTAATCCCATTTAGATGAAATGGTGACATGCTTAACCACAACGCATCCCTTTGTCACCTAACACTTCATGTTGAGATTTTCAACCTGGCATCTTTGTAGTAGATTCATCTGCGCTCTGGCCAATGATGAATCCGCATACATTGCATCAATGTCATATCGCTCCACATTGTTGAAAACATGTGGTAGCCTTTTCTTCGATGGCTATGCAATTAGAGTATATGGTCAGCCGAACAAAAGTGTAAGTGATGTAGCGTATTTCTTTGTACCATCGCTACCGTGTAGATGAAATTCCAAATCTTTGTTGAAGAAGTAGCGAAATGGAATCTAGGTTGATCCGTGGGCCAATTGTTGGTAGAGGTTTAGACCAATCGGTGTAGTATGGAGGGTTGTCTCTTTTGGTGAAGTCAATGTTTGCTTCGTGGTTGAGCCAATCGTTGGTAGACATGGCTTGTGCTATGTTTTCAAGGTGATATTCGACTTCAATAGCACTTTCCGAGCTGTCTTTGAGTAGTTGAAAGGCTTCATTCTTGATTCGTTTCAACTCTAATTTCGTCATCTTCTTTACATGAAACTTTTCTTGCAGAAACTTAGCATGCTCCAACGTACTACCTTCTACCATATCCGATCATCGCTAGAGCGGGAGTAGCATCAACAAGTGTGGAGAACCATTCAAACTCGGTGTCATCTTCATCGAGCCATGAGACGACATCATCCTTAGGCGTCTTCTTCTACTTCTTTGGCCTTGATGAGGATGATGGTTTCTTTGTTGAAGCTGGAGAGGTGGGTTGTTGTTGGGGCTTAGGTGTCTCTTCATCGTTACCACCAGTGTATTCGAAGTGATCACCGGTTTTCTCTGCTTGAGGTGGTAACTCGTGAGTCCCGAGGTTTGTCGCCAGAAGAGCGTGAGGAGATCGTTGTTAAGATGGAGGTGGCATTGAGGAAGATTCACTTACGCATCTTTGGACGCTTAGGTGAGTCCTTGTCCTTATCATCGCCATCTCTTGGTCGCTTAGGTTGATTCGCCGATTCCTCGCATGATGATCCGAGTTGATAATCTAGTAGACCTTCAAAAATTTAGCTTCATCGAAGTAAAAGTTGCGCATCGCTTTGACATTTGCATTACCAATTTAGCAATTAACTCGGGCCAGAAAGATCGATTCTTTGGCCATTATATGTTTAACCAATGCTTAATGTCGCATGTTTGAGTAAATTTGCTTGGAGAATACTTCTAGTCACACTCAGTGACATTCCAGAACTGTCGAGAAGAAACTTGTGAGTATATTCTCTTGCCTTCCAATTCCTTTGGAAAATCTCCTTTGATAAACTTCGGATTTGTTCCTTTCGTCAATAACTCGTTTATCCCGCCTTGAAGAAGGTCGATTCTCAATGAGTTGATTCAAGATTTTGTTGGTTACATCCTTCTTCTCGACTTGCTTGACAGCTTTTACAATCCTTCTTTTTGCCCGGGATAACCAAGAGTCTGTTGGTTTCTTCACAGATTTAGATGTGGATCTGGTTGTACCTTTAGATGGTGGTGGTGAAGAGTGAGAGGATGAATCTGATGATGAAGAGACATGAGGAGATTCAGGGTCCTTAGGAGGTTCAGAAGTTTTCTCCTTGGAACGAATTGGACTGTTGAGAAGAAAATTATCATAGTTCACTTCTTCATCTTGTCCAGATTTAGCCTTTACTTCAGCCTGAATCCGAGCTTTTTCATCAGCTTTGGCTTGAGCTGCAGCCTCTTCATCAACCTTTTCTTTCTCAGTGTTATCCTTTTCAGGTTCTTCAAAGTTGTAATCAATAGAATCTTCCACGCGCTTTTGTTGTTGCTCATGAGTGGTGGCACCAATTCCCTTATTGGGTTGATTAACCGCATCAGGAATTGGTGTAGATTGGACACCACCACTTGACCCTCCAGGGCCACGCATTTGTTCATTTTCAAATTGAGCAACGTGTTGGAGTCTAATGAATTTGAACTTCTTCCTGTAATCAGTATCCAGTGGCTCTTCATCTGAGCTTTCTTCTTCATGCTTAATCACTGGATTTTTCCCTTTGCCTTGGTCAGCTTTTGGACTGGAGGCTTAGCTACTTTGGAGTGTCATCGAATGCGCTTCAGAGTAGATAATCTCTTCGTCCGATTCGGTATCCTAAGAGCTTTCATCCACTAGCTCTCTTTGCGGTTCAAACTTGGGAATGGGAATAGGAACAACTTCCTTAGAGGGAACTTTTCTTTTTAGTGGAGGTTTCCTCTTAGGGAACTTTCTTTGACTCTCAGTGGTTGTGGCACTCCCTGCACTGCCTCGTCTGGTTTTCCTTGTAGGTGTACCAGCGGACTTTTCATCAAGAAACCCGACTTTGACTTCTTTAACTGAAGTCAGATATCGTTTGTACGAATATAATTGTTTGATCTCTTCAGTTAAGAGGTGATCTGGCAGCACGACACCTTGTTTCTTTGTTGTAGATTCCTTGAGTCTGACTCTGAGTGTAGGCTCATACAACATGGAGTGATTGTTCGGGGTCATCGAAGTCTCGGGGATATTAGGATTATACCCTAGAGCTCTTGGATCAACAATTTGGTATATCTAATATATATGGGATCTTTGGAGCCAAGTTTTTGAGAATGAAACGCCATCATGTCGCCCCAAATCGGAGCTTCAATTTCAATATGTTTCATGTTGATCGAAGCTTAGTCATAACCGATCATGATCATGAATTTCTTAAGGAGAATGTCTTTGTGATTACTCCCGAAGCTTCATCATAACCAATGGGTGCGGCATTGTATTCGTTGGGTTGATGACGGATGAGAAGAATAGCCCTTAAGTCTGCAGGTGTAATGGTGACTTGTTTGTCATTGAGCGTCACCGCCACAAACATTCGTCCTTTGATCTTTCGCATTGTATTCCGTAATAACCCATGAATATAGATCTCGTGCAATCCGTGAGCGAATTAGTGAGCATGTTCTCGATAGGGATGATTCTTCGTAATGTCCACAAATCGATTAAACAAGAAGATTCGAGTAGGTGAGAGTATCAAAGTCAACTCTGAGGTTGTTCTTTCCTATCTTCATCGGATAGCCATTAGGGAAGATATCAGCAATGGTGAGAACATTTGGTGCATCCACATTCTCGCATTTGAGGCCCATGTCATGATCTGAAATACATTTAGCCAAAAGAACCAACATATCGAAAGACATTATGTTTGTCAACAGATGGTTTTATTGTCTAATTATTGAATGTGATATGTCGATGATTATTACGAGTCCAATGTCACTTGTTTGTCCAATAGTCCAATGATGTCGTGATAAGTTTCGTGAGTTGATTAACTTTATGTTCATATTTTCACTTATTATTCACAACTTGTTAAACATTTAAGCTTATAGTGACATTATTGGTTTCGTGGCGTTATGATTTATTTATTTACAAGTTGGCACGCGTAACAATTCATAATTAAGGTTAAAATAGGCTTAGGCGTAGAAATGGTAAGCTTATGCGTAAAACAGAGTGATTATACGCGAAACGTAGCTTATGCGCGTAGGTTCTTGTCTTATGTGTAAGAAATATTACGCGTAGGAAAAGGGGACCTTATGCGTAAAGCTTATGCGTAAGAGTCAACCTTATGCGTAGGGGTCATCAAGCTTACTCATATCTTTCACGTGATACGCAGTAGTCCCTTATGTAGAACCCACGATAATCGCTACGCCGTAAGATTTCTTACGCGATAACATTCTACGCATAAGGTGATCCTTATGTGTAGATGTTCAAGTTAACCTTGATTCTGAAATTTTAAGCGTAGAAACCTCAAACAAATTCATCATAGTCACCAATCTTAACACATACATTCAATTATTTTTCGCTTCAAATCATAAAAACTCATTAAACATTTACAGAAAACACTTATGCTTAAAAGTCAAAACCCTAATGTTCAAGAATTATGCCTAAGATAATTAGCCATAGGAAATTCACCAAAATGATTCTGGTAAGTCTAAGAAGCATAGTGAGTTGTTCTAACCAAGTTTTAACATCAAATTCTAAACGAATCGAAAAACACCCAACTATCAAGAACATAAACCCTAATTTCTAATTAAGTAGCAATAAGTGTTTCTAGGTTGATTCAATTCCAAGCATAGATATAGTCAATTCATCATGTAAATAACATCACACAAATAACAATCTTTTAACCAAAACACTCACATATGAAAACCCCCAATCACTCATAAACCCTAATTTTGAAAAGTAACGGACAATTCGTGTTCCGGGTGTTAGATTGATAAAATGGTTTTGGTGTATAGTTTTGAACATTTTAACACTCATTATATCATTAAACTTCACATCCGATGATCTTGTGTTCATATGCTTACGCGTAGAACACGAAGATCATCCAAACACAAGATTTAGCTTATTTTCAGATATAATTCAAAACCATTGTTTGTAAACACGTTTAGATTACTTAAATCACTTCCTACAAAATGATGATCAAGAAACACGCCGGATTTGGAGATTGATTTTACGCCAGAGGGATCTTGTTAGGTTGATATTAAATGTGAAGAGTTAATGAAGTTAAGCCGTGGGTTGTTTTATTAAAAATAACTTCTTTAAGCTTTTCATTTTGCTTTTAGCCACACTTTTCCGTTTTCCGATGTCACAAATGTGACCATTGATTAACATTTTTTATGACAACACTTGATCAAAGGATCCATTTAATCATTTTAAAAAAAACAAAGAGATTTTGGTGATTGACTGGTTTTAAGAATGTTTTAAGAGTTCATCCAGTTCCTCTTGAGTCAAACACCGCATACCAATCCGTGGACCAACTCATTAAACCTAGGGAGCTAAGGCTTGGTGAGAAGATCCGCCAATTGGTATTCAAGACCTACAAAGTATAATTCAACAGCACCTGCTCCACGTGGTCCTTGATGAAATGATATCGAAGATCGATGTGCTTTGATTTTGAATGTTGAACCGAGTTGCACGAGATCGCAATAGCACTCCGATTGTCGCAGTACATCGGGATTCTCTCAAATACGTAACCATAGTCTTTGAGTTGTTTTCATCCAAATGAATTGAGCACAACACCGACATGGCTACATATTCTGCCGCTGGAGGAGGACAAATGTACAATCTCGCTTCTTCGATTTCCATGACACCGCTTTATCACCAAGAAATGTAAAGCTCCCAAGTACTTTTTCGTGAATCTAAGCATCCTCGCTGATCAGCGTCTCAAAAGCTATTAGTTCAAAACCGTAATCCTTCGGATACCATCCCCAAGTTAATGGTTCCTTGATGTATCGAAGATTCTTTTAGCCCCGTCGAGAGGTGGGTTTCAGCTTGGTCTCGATCTGATAACGGAGCAAAGATATATACGCAAAAACAATATCGTGCCTATACGTTAGATACATGAGAGACCCAATGATACTACGGTATTTGGTAGGTCCACCATTTCCTATGTAAATCAAGCCTAGCTTGGTATGAGCCATTGGTGTGGCATAGGTGTCAGCGTTTGCATTCCAAATTATTGTAACAATTCAAGGGCATATTTGGACTGACTCAAGAAAATACCACGGGGTGATTGATGAACTTGCATTCCAAGGAAGAATGTGAGTTCACCCATCATTGACATTTCAAAATGTTTTGTCATAAGTTTTGCAAAAGCATTGGAGTATTTTAAATGTGTTGACCCAAAAATGATGTCATCCACATAGATTTGAACGATTAAGATGTGAGCCCCGTGATATTGTATAAAGAGTGTAGGGTCGACCAACCTTGGTAAAATTATTGTCAATAAGGAAGGATGATAACTTATCATACCACGCCCGAGGGGCTTGTTTGAGACCACCGTAGAGACCTTTTTCGCTTTGTAGACATGATTAGGAACTCGATCAACGAATCCTTCTCGGCTGGCTACATAAACCGCTTTTCAGTTGTCCATTGAGAAAAGCAGTTTTGACATCCATCTGTAAGACCGTGATGTTCATGTGAGCCGCGAAATGCCGAAAAATCCCAATGCCTCAAGACGAGCAACTAAAGCAAATGATTCTTCAAAGTCAATACCCTCTTCCTGTCTATAACCCTTAGCCACCGACGCGGACTTGTTTCTAATTACGCTCCTTCAAAGATCCAATTTGTTTTTCCAGATCCATTTTAGACCAATGACGAAGAACCCTGTTGGTCTTTCAACCAATTCCCATACTTCAAGACGTTTAAATTGGTTGAGTTCTTTTTTGCATGGATTCAATCCAGCTTGTCTTTTTCATTGCATCTTTTAATGTTTTTAGGTTCATATTGGCATACAAGGAGCATAAATGCAATGTTCACCATCTGTGAAGACGCTTGTCTAGTTATGATCGTTGATTCGTTGTTACCAATAATGTTTTTTAGAGGATGGTCTTTTGTCCAACGATGTGTGGAAGGTTGATGTTGATATACATTATGCAGATTTTGAGGATTCAAATGGCTTGTAGATGATTCCGCAACATCAAGTGCAGCAGTTCATTAAACGGGTTAAAGAACGATTTGGATCAAAATCTGCAGTGGGGGTACTTCATTAAGAATATCATCACCGTTCAACGTCTTGAAGCGCTTTGTTCAACTTGTTGTAGAGTCAATCGGTGGTGCTTCTTCAACCGTAGTTGTTGTGGCAGCAGTGTATCGTATAGATTATGATCGTTGTGCAGCGAAAACATTGGATACATTCGAGCACGCTCATCAACGTCATCACTAAACAGGAGCAAATAGCTTTTCCATTTGTTGACGAGTAGGAGTCGGGGCTTGATTCACCGATGATGGAGTTTGAGGAAAGTTTAAACGGTTGTGACCGGTTCCAAGTCGTTATGCTCGTAAGCCATTTCTAAGCTCATCAAAATTAGCAAGAATCGTTTCCATAACCTGCTTTGTATGACGATTCCAGATCCGATAACCTTTAGAATTCTCACAATATCCAATAAAGACTCCAATGTCAGCTTTGGCTTTGAGCTTTCCAAAGTCATCACTATCATTATTTGGGTAGCAAAGGGATCCAAATACATGAAAGTGTTTGAGGTTTGGTTTTCGGTTATGGATAAGCTCAAAAGGTGTTTTGTTATGGCGTTTTTTGTAATCATTGAACGTTCTTGAGTGTAGCATGTAGTTGAGACAGCTTCTGCCCACAAGTAATCTGGAAGTTTAGCATTGATTAACATCGTTCTAGCCGCTTCCACTAACGTACGGTTTCATCTTTCAACAACTCGCTTTTGTTCCGTGGTACGTGCAATGGATGTTTGATGCTCAATTCCCACTTTCTCATAATATTCCAGAAGAGTTTGATTCACAAATTCAGCCTTCTGTCTCATTAATTTGTCTGACGGTGTTCTGAAGCTGAATTTGAATTTTCGTGAGAAAGGTGATGATCATCTGTGGAGCTTGATCTTTACTTCAAGAAAATAAACCCAAGTCCATCTTGAGTAGTCATCAACAATTACCAATATGTAGCGCTTGCCATTAATCGCCCGCACGCCGCGATCGGGCCACACAAATCCATGTGAAGAAGATGAAGCACATGCCGAGATTGTGGTTCCACCTTTGAAGGAAAATGAGCACGAGTGCTTTTCCCTTGTTCACAAGCTGAGCATATGTGATCTTTAGAATACCGAATCTCGAGACCTTCAACAAGTGTGTGTCGAGCAAGGTTGGTGATGGTTTGAAAGTTTAGGTGTGAGAGACGACGGTGCCATAGCCAAGATTTTGTTGATGTAGCCTTTGAAAGTAGACATATAGGAGATGAAGCAACCATGTCTTGCATTGAGATTGTGTACAGACTAGAATTGTGAGAGCCGCACATAAGATCGCTTCCTTGTAGATCACTTAATGAAACAAGTTTTCTCCCGAAAAGCAACTTCCAAGTCTCCATCACATAATTGACCGACTGAAAAAAGATTGTGACCGAGGCCTTCTACATAATAAACCCTCGCTAATTTTGATATTGCCATTGATATAATCTCCGAGCCCATGATAGTGCGAAGTGATCATTCCCGACCGACAAGTGCCAATGAACTTTGCAATAAAGTTTGATAACAGCTTTAAGTTTGCCGTCATGTGTCGGGAGCATCGCTATCAACAATCCAAAGGATGATCCAGACACCGTGACACTGCATCTACACAGATGGAATAGAAGTAGATGTGGAACCCGATGAGTTAGAGGGTTCCTCACAGCTTATAGTAGAAATACAAACATCAATGATTTTAGGCATCCATTTAAATCCTAGTGTATTATGTAACCATTTCTGCCATCTCCAACTAGTCTTAGCTTTAGTCTTTGTGAATGCACTAGGTGGTACTACATTCCTTGGAGGTGATACTGAGCTACGTGGACATCAATGCTTCTTAGAATCTAAGGAGGGCGGTTTACCAATGCACGCACTTAGAAGCATTAGTGGTCCTAGAGGTATTACGATTCTTAGGATTCCTTAAACGAGACAAGATAGCTCTAGCAACACATTTGTCATGACAATCGAAAGCATACTTACGACAAATAACACAAGAAGCATCGATCAATATCAAAAGTACTTAAAGGTTTAGCATTCGTTACAACACTTTTTCCATTACATTTGTCGGACGCAATATCTAAAGTGGGTGCAACTGGAGTCTTATTCAAAGTCCTAGGGTGTTCTTCTACTTCAAAATTCTTTATTGTTCTTTTCTTAGGTCGCAACTTCCTATTCTTCCTTGTATTGCTCCTAGGCTGGAATTGCGGACGCTTGGAAAAGAGGCAACTATTCCGTTTCAGAGAGGGAAGCACATTAGTATCTTGTGGTTTATCAGAGGCATTCGGGTTGACGCTTGCTAAGTGTTACAGGTGCAATTTTCTTAATGATGCTAGGCTGAACTTGTTCATACTTTCCAAACATTTCCTTTAACTTAATAATAGTGTGCACCAAATCTTGATTTTCAGAACTAAGATTTCCAGCATAATTCATGACTTCTTTAGTGTGTGCAAGATAATGATCAAGTTCGTTTGATGCTTCATCACTGTTTGAGTAAATCAAATATGACACCATATTCTTTTTTAACTTTTGCAAGTTCATGTTCATATTTTGAGATTTGACACTTAAAAGACACGCTTTGATCATCCAGTTGCTCAAGTTTTGGATTAAGATTTTTGCATACAATGGGCGATTTTGTTTTGAAAAGCAAGTTGTTAATCGTGAATATCTTTTTGACACCAATTAAGACAACGTTTTGCATTTGAAAGTTCGCTTAATAATCGTTCATTTTCAACTTTTAAAGACTCGATTTGAAGCACATTATCAATATTCTCAACAATTTCAACGTAATCAACAAGACAAGCTAGATATAATCGATGCATATGCAACATATTGTAATAACACAAGATTATTGATATCAACACAGATAACATCTTTCAAGAGTCGATCAACATCTTTTCAATTTTTTTACGCTTAGTATTTGAAATCGATGTTTCGTTTTCAAAACCTGCTTTCATGAGACCAAGTTCCTTGTGAAAATCCTTTCCCAATATAGTGCACAAGTGTTTTCAAATTTTTGACATGGGGTAAAATTCTTTGAAGAATATCTCTTTGTTCTCGCCATCAATTGAAAATGTTGAACTTTTATTTCATAATGAAATTCAATCTCACGCCCAAAATTTTGAGGTTAGATAAGAAAGTGTCAAAATATTTGATAACGTGACAACTTTCGCTTTAGTTTTAACTTCGCTAAGTGAAGGTAAAGGACCATTAATTTGTACACCGTTGTGTTGGGGACTAACTTCAGAAACTGGTGTGATAACCAAAGGTTTGTTAGAAGTATCTTGTTGTGTGACAAAAGTTACGCTTTTGAATAGTTAAATGGTTTGTTATAAACGACATTTTCCATTTTTGACCGACTTCGTCCATCACGATCTAATTCCTCCATGCGATTATATTCAACAAATCATAATTGAATCATCAATTCTATGTTCTCGTGACCGTAAACTTCGGATTTGGTTTGAATGTTTTGGTTGAAAACTTAGGTTTGTAATCAGCAAGATTCGGTCCATATCCATTTGGATTTGGTTTGAAAGTAAACTTTTGAATCGTTGTGATTGATTCACCATGTTTATAAACAACATTTCAAAACTCTTTGATTTTGTTTTGTAAGTCAACAATTTCTTCAAGATAGTTATCTATGCGTTTCGTGGAATGCTTTTGTACTCGAGAACTGCTTTTTGACAAGTTAACAACTCACCTTTTGGCTTTTGAGTTTCCAAAGTAAGAGCGCAATTTGTTGTTTGTGTTCATGTTTCAGCTTGTTCTATTTGAGACAACAAAGCATTCTTCAGCTGCTAGATCACGATATGTCATTCTAAAGATTGTTTCGCTTTGATGAGATTTAGCAAAGGCGGCTTCAAAACCTTTTTCACGTTTTTCTTGAGTTTTGAAAAATTGATTTTCATTTAAGCATTCAAGATCCCTAAGGTTAGCAGCATTTTATGTGTAAGTTCTGATTTAATGCACGACATTTCCATTCGGGATTGTTGGTCTTTAAGTAAATATCAATATCCGATTAGGCAAAGGTTTAGCGGGTTCAACGTGAGTCACAACATGATCATTATTCAGATCCTCAAGTATAACCACGAGTCAATCATTGATCATCTTGATCGCCAAATGTAACTACGGGTCTAGTTGAGAATCGCTTGAATGAGATGTGGATCTCATTTTGAACATTCGAGCTTTGCCGAATCGGATGTTGGCGGAGATATCGATAGATCGTATGATGTATGGTTTGTTCGGTACTGAGACAAGCCATCGTGTCATACACTCGGGCCTCAGTGTCACTCATGTGTAGTGCTTGCATTTGTGCCATCAACATAACCGCCGTGATTGGCCTGCAAGTCCTCCATATCATCATCGGAATCTACACGCCATAAAGCTCGTCTTCCTTGTTGGTAAGAGTTCCACCAGCCTCATCCTTGAGAGCAAAGAGCAAAGCCTCTTGTGAAATAAGCATCGCCTTCGTTGTCCTCGTGGGCTTAGGCATATAGCTAGATGACCCTTCTCATTACAATTATAACAACGAAGACCATTAACCCCATTCTGAGCATTCCCTTGTTCAACCACTTGAGCCCTTTGTTGTTGCAGAGCACCCATGTTATTCCTTCCCATAGCACATTTGTTAGGAATTAGAAATCCGTGTATAAAAGAGTCGGTCACCAATGTATTGAGCATATGGATTCGCAGTAGGAGCAAGCTAGAAGCTCGTCATGAGTCCACTAATTTTATGTTAAGTAGTATTTGTGAAGATATTTGTACATACATGTAACGTAGGATGCGTGGATCGGACTCTTTACCGTTGTTCCCATCCACCAGCAGGGCCGCTCCGTTGGTATGCTTTATTGTAAGACTATAAATACTCTCTACCTCCCAGAGTAGTTGGAGCTCAGCTCATTTTTTTTCTTTCTCTCACTAGTGTAGTTCCCTAAACTCCTTTCTCTCTCTTTCTCTCTAAACCATCTTGTACGCCACTTATGATTATGGTTTAGTGTGTTTGTGAAATCTAATATGTTACAATTGGTATCAAGAGCCATGGTTAGATCATCTCTTACATATCTTTGGATTTCTAGTGGTTTTAGGTGGTTTTTGAGTTTGAAAAAGTTTAGTGGTTTTTGCATCACTTGGTTGATTTCTAGTGTTAAAGTTTGGATTTTGATTGTACTTTTTGTGTTTAGAATCATCACAAGTGTTTAGGTTTTGATTTGGAAGGCTTGAATCATCGTGGTTGGTTTGTTTTTGGATTGAAAAGTGGTGTTTATGTGTTTTTCATGCTAGCGACTTAAGCCACGAAAAGTTTTCCAGTAGCTTGCTTTGCAATTTGTAGCGAATTGTTGTTGGCTAAAGGAATTAGCGAGTTGGGTTGTTTAATTTGTCTATTGAGACAAGCCAAAAAGTACACTAAGTGATTCTCCACTACGGTAGCGACTTAAGTGTGTTTAGCTAATTGTACTCTTATATTGTTTACGATTTGGTGTTAGCGAAGTTGGTACCTGACGTTGTTGCCGCTTATTTAGCTTCAATTTGACAAATTAGCTTAATTTAGTTCTTAGCTTTAATTGTTGTCAAAATTTTGCTAAATGCGACTTGGAGCTAGTGAGTTGTTACTAGCTTAACTTGGGATTATAGCTACTTGGCACTTAGCTTTACTTGTCAAGGTTTCCTAGCTACTGGGGAGATTGCCTAATTCTACGTTTTCTTTTGGTTTAGTAAAATCCCGAAAGAATCTATTTCCTTTAATCATAGAGTTATAAAATCCCGTAACTGTTAACATGTCTACCAACATCGTTCCTACTATCATCTCCACCGCTGTTGAGGATGTTCAAGTACCGGTTCAGATACTCCTCCACCTATGCTTGACAAACCTGACTACGACTTTGGGCTCAAAGAATCGATTGTATTGCCGTTTGGAAAGGAAAATGGGGTCAACATTCTCAAATCAATTGATGAAGGACCTTATCGAGTTGAGACTACTAGAGACATAATTGATACATCTGAAGATGGAACGATGATCTATGGAATAGACGTGACCAAAGATGTATGATGAGCTCAATGATAAGGAGAAGAAGAGATTCGATGCGGATATCATGGCTTCTAACATCATATTGCAAGGTCTTCCAAAAGACATCTACAAGCTTATCAATCACAACACCGAAGCAAAGGCAGTATGGGATAATGTCAAGATGCTTCTTTCCGGTTCTGAATTAACTATGGAAGACAGAGAATCACAACTCTATGATGAATTTGAGCACTTCAAGATGAAACTAGATGAGAGTGTCTATGAGTATTACGTGAGATTCCACAAGCTTGTTAATGACATGAGGAACATCAGAATGACCATGCCTAACATTCAAATTAACTCAAAGTTTGTAAACAACATGAATCCCTAATGGCACAAGTTTGTCACTGTGAAGCTACTAAAGGATTGAAGAATACAAACTATGAGCAACTCTATGCCTTCCTTCTTAGAATGAGAGACATGCCATGTTTGAAAAGAGGATTCTCGAACAATTCAAAACAAATCTAGGAGAGACAAGCTCATCAAATGATTCAACTGCCTTCTACTCAAACATTGGGATTACCACTAAAGCTTCACAAGTTATACCCATGGGTGATGGAACTCACAAACTCATTCCCGATCTAATGTTCAAACAAGCCGATGTCGATGCATCAGAGGGAAACTTCATTAATCAAATAGCTCTCATGATCAGTCAAAACATGAACACTCTCCCACACACCAACAACAACCTCAAACAAAGATCCAATCCACACAATCACGCTCGTCCGAGATGGGAAGGTTATGGTACGCCCACCCAAGAAAGGCAAAGATGATCAAGAAGAGGTGGAGGCTATGGTAGGGTTATGTGGCAATCGAATCGGGAAGGAATGGAAATCACGGACAAGTCAAGACAGTCAAGTGTTACAACTGTGGTGGTGAGGGACACATTGCAAGGAATTGCACATCTCCAAAACGCCCTCGAATGTGAATACTTCAGATAAGATGTTGCTAGTGTTCAAGCTCCAATGGTGCAACCTTTGGATGAAGAGGAGTTGTTGTTTCTTGTCAAGGGAATGCTAAGACATATGATGCATGTGGATGAGCACCTATTCAGAGATAGGTCACAATCATCAATGCCTTTCAAGTCAGCCGATTGTGATGCATACGACTCAGATGTTGATGATGGACCTACTGCACAAACAATTTTCATGGCTAGCATTTCTCCAATGGTCTCTCCTAAGGTCTCTTCTTCACCACCAGTCTGGTCCATCCAAAGATAAAATCATCTCAGAGGTATTAAAACTATATGATGATGTTGATGTGCAAAAGATGCATAATGACAAAGTACAATCAATCAAATCATTGAGTCAGACATTGAAAATATGGGTAATATCAATGTTGTCCCATATGATCAATATGTGAAACAAAGTGAAAGTGAGATTGTATCAAGTGATGCATCTCCTGCAACAATGATGACTATGTTTTTGATGAATACACCGATGTGCCCCTCGATGATTCAGTTATCTCTGAACTTAATGCCTATAAAGAACGAGTTGCTATTTATGAACAACGTGCTAAGTTTGAGTTAACTACTGTGAGCGTGAAATGGATGACCAAATGCGCATAATTATTAGAAAAAGAAATTTTAGAGAAGAAGTGTTAAAACAAGAGTTAAATTCCTTACAAGAAAAGCTTTCTAAAACCGCTAAGCAAAAACAAGAACTTCAAGAAAATGTTAAAGTGCTTAAGCAAGAATTTCATGCTAAGGAATCAAAACTTTTGAATGATTTTTCTAATCTAAAAACTTTGAAGAACAAGCTTGAAAATAAGTTGTACGCACAAGGAACACCATTCGATCGCCCACATGATCACTAAGCATAGAGTCTTAAGCGATAAGCATAGCATTCCCTTATAGTTGAGGAACCAAATCCCCGAGAGGTAAAAAAGCTAGAAATGGGGCTCATAAGGTACTTTATGATGGCAATGAAATCCTTAAACCTAGACGAAACCTAGTTGCTACTGAAAGTGCTGAGGAAGATAAGAAATATGATGAAGTCACTAGGGAAAGGATGAACAAGAAGCTAGATGATCCAATATAAAAGAGAAGAAAATAACGATCACACCCCATGATTACAAGAAGGAAATCTGGATCTCCTTAAACAAATTTAAGCCTCAAACGTTGTTAACACCAACAAGTTTTCGAAAAAGGATTTAGATAAGCAAAAGCGAAAATCTTGTTGAAACAAACCCTCCCTTAGGAAAATGCCTACATGCGACGTGTATCCTCCAAATACACCAATGCATTTAGTTCCTAGAACTATTGCCACTAAGCGCAAGACCTTAATCAGTCAATATGTTATTCTTCAACTATTTGTCGATTTTGAGAAAACTTGTAAGAAAAGGATCACACCCATCGGGATAATGAAGGGAAAGGGGTTTTGAGCAAACAAAAGAATGCTATCTAACCGAGGTCATGCCTTTCTTCAAACTACTAAAAGATCATTTTGAGAGTCTTAAAAAGGGATAAGTTCAGATATTAAAGGAATGGAAAAGGAATTTGATGCAATGATAGTTGAGGTTAGTGACTATGAGCATGAATTAAAATATAATGAGATTGAGAGGAAGAACTTGCATACCTTGAATGAGAATCTTATTTCAGAATGTATTGCTCAAGATGTGTTTTACATCGCTACTAATTGCTCCATTAATGCTTCTCAATTTCATGAATTATCTGTTGCTCTGAAAGTCTCCCATGATCGTGTCATTGAGCTTGAAAAGATTAATTCAAAACTTAATGAGAAAATTGATCGATGATCATGATAATTCGGTAAAGCATCTTTCTAAACTAGAAGTTGAACATTTTGATTTACAACTAAAATATCAACATCTAAAAGAAAATGTTAAAACCTCAAATATCAAGACATCCTTGGATGCTCCAATTTGATGCGCTTTTGAAATTAAGCAAACGTGATGAACAGATTCGAGCTCATTGTAACACGATCAAAAAGTTGAAAGCCCAAATCTCTCAATTAAAGGGTGAAAGAACAATGTGACTGGCTCCCAAATGCCTCCTCCTTTAGATTCTCAGTACTCTCAAACTTTTCATCTTCAAAACTTAGTTAATGCCTTACAAAAGGAAAACGAGAGTTTTCTAGAAGAAAATGAAAAGTTAAACGACACTTTAAAGAGTTATATGATTCAATGAAAGTCACCGTAACCAAAACAACGAAAAATAACGCCTTTACAAAAGGAAATTGAGAATCGAGAAGTCGAAAATGGGAAACCGCCACTTGTTTTTAATAAGAATGTTGTTTCAAAGTCACCCTTAGACTGCAAATACATCTGCGGACGGTTAAATATATTCCTCCTCATCTTAGGAATAATGAACCGATGTTTCATGACTATTGTGCTCACCTTAAGGATAGTCTAGAATGTCTCCGTGAGATTGTTGAAGAGGATTTCATTAATAAACCTCTTGATAGAGAAATTAGGTTTGCTTGCCTCCGGGCCAAACGATCTCAAGAGCTGCTTGAATGTGTAATTGCAACATGTCCAAAATCCTTAGGTGCAAAAGGCAAAGCCGTGATGCCTTAATCCGTTTTATGCCAAATGATATGAATGTCATGCGATAGAAAGTAAACTTTAGTGTGCCTGCAAATAGCTCAAATCACAGTCTTAAGAAAGTAAACACTAATGTGCCTTCTAGTAGTTCGATCCTTGCACATCTAGTTCAAGAATGCAAATAGTAGATCAACCAACTAATGTTCCCATAATTCCCTCTACAGGAGTAATCGGTGACATTAAAGAGAAGCTGTCAAAGTCTCAAGACAATACAAGGAATGATAGGACCTCGCAAGCTAAAATGTGCATTGGAAGAGAGTAGAAGACCAACCTAGGAACTTTAAGCTTGAGTTGAATAAAACGAATCGTGTTGATTCTAGTATTAGCCATAGGCGCATCGTAATTAATTCAATTGATACTATTTGCAAACCTTGTAATGATGTCTGCTTGAATTATGTTGCTAATCATGAATATGGTGTGAATGCTTTGTCTAATGCTGTCAAATGCCCATTTAAAATTGTTAAGGCTAATAATCGTGCAAAGAAAGCTAAAAGGCAAAGACGAAGATTGTTAGAAAACAATGGAAACCCACAGTAAGAACATTTATAAAGATAGGTTATTATTGGATACCTTTTGGCCATAAGAATAATCAGTTTTGCCCTCAAACCGCTAAGACTATGCCCACTAGAAAATGGATGCCTACTGGTAGAACTATTCCTTAAGAAGTGAACATACTTTGAATAGGTCAAATACAAACACCAAAGATTGCATCTATTCCCAATGATTCCATTGCTTCTACTTTTGATATGGATGTTTCTATTTCTCGATGTGGGTGTTCCACTATGTTACTAACCAAGTGGAACCCATTCTTGCATGGGGATCCCAATTATCCGCTTATCCATTCTTGTTCAGTGTTCAACTGCATCGTTCAAATCGCTCTGTGGTACTTGGACTCAGTCGCTCCAAGCATATGACCGAGACCGGTCGCTCATGAACTTCGTGAGCAAATTCATATGGACAGTTAGATTCGGGAATGATCATTTTGGTGCAATTATGGGTTATGGAGATTATGTTGTTGGAAAAAGTGTTATCTTCGTGGTATATTATGTGGAAGGTCTTGGTCATAACCGTTCTCTCGTTGGTCAATTCTGCGACTCTGATCTAGAAGTAGCTTTTAGAAAACATACATGTTTCGTTAGAGAACTTGATGGTAAGGAAATTTTAAGAGGAACACGTGGTTCAAACCTATACACCATCTCTATCGAAGATATGATGAAGTCTTCTCCAATTTGCTTGTTGTCAAAGGCTTCAAAAACAAAGTCATGGTTATGGCATCGTCGTCTCAATCACTTGAACTTGGCACCATCAATGATCTCTCCATTAAAATATGATCATCTTTGTTCAGCATGCCAATTGGGAAAAGCAAGAAGTATGCCCATAAACCCAAACCTACAAACTCAGTCCTCGAAGTTCTTCATACAATTCACATGGACTTATGTGGACCCATGAGAGTGTAATATCTTGGGAAGAAATATGTGTTAGTTGTGGTTGATGATTTCTCTAGATTTACTTGGGTAATGTTCCTAAGGTCAAAGGATGAAACTCCAGATATCATCATCAAACTATCAAACAACTTCAGTGTTCGCCTTAACAAAACGGCCGTAATCATTCGAATACAAATGGAACCGAGTTTGTTAACAAACAACAGTTTTAACTGTAGTTGAAAGACTAAATCGAACTCTTGTGGAAGCCGCAAGGATAATGTGATTTACTCAAAGGTTCCAATGTTTCTATGGGTGAAGCCATCGCCACCGCATGCTACACCCAAAATCGATCTCGATTCACACCGCTCATGGAAAAACTCCATATGAACTTGTTCACAAACGAAAAACCTAATCTCTCATTCCTTCGTGTGTTTGGTGCATTGTGTTATCCAACTAATGAGGCCAAGATTTAGGCAAACTTAAGGCTAAAGCGGACATTGGAGTTTTTGTAGGATATGCACCAAACGTAAAAGGATATCGAATCTACAACAAGAGAACCCAAACATCATGGAAACAATTCACGTTACGCTTGATGAGTCGTCCGTCAAATGGCTCCTGACATTCCATTTCGACCCGCACTTTAAAAAAATCCCATTGGTTCATCTCTTGTACCAAACTCCTTATTAGCAACTCCATATGTACCCCCTCAGAAGATGATTTAAAGAAACTGTTTGATCCAATGTTTGATGAACTATTTGAGCCAAGTAACAATGATATGTCAATCCAATCAACAGAGGTGCTTCTATCCCCTGAATGAAATTAACCCTTCAACTTCTATGTCATTAAGCCAAGAAGCCGCATCACACCAACTGTTCATCAACAAATCTTCAATCATCAAGTGTACATCATGGAAATGCTTCGATCAATGGATGAAGTCAATCCCTTTGCTACTCCCGAAGATGCTCCATTTGAAAATATATTTGCTCTGAATCATCATCGAACCATCTTCTACGTGAGACATCGACTCGCTACTTTAGTCCCTCAACAACAACCACATGAACACCGTCTAAAATGGACTCATGATCATCCATTAGACAACATCATTGGAAATCCTCTCGCCCAATATCCACATGGAAACAACTTGCAACCGATGCCTTATGGTGCTTCTTCAACTCCGCTCTCTAAGATCGAACCAAAAGATGTTAAAACCGCCATGAATGAAGACAAATGGTTCAATGCCATGCAAGAAGAAATTCATGAGTTTGATCATCTGATGTATGGGAATTAGTACCGCCCAGATTGTGCTATGATAATTGCTCTCAAGTGGATCTTCAAAGTAAAGCTTGATGAGCATGGTGATGTTTTAAAGAATAAGGCTAGATTGGTTGCAAAAGGATACCGTCAGGAGGAGGGCATAGATTTTGAAGAATCATTTGCTCCGGGCTGGTTCGAATCGAGGCAATTAGAATATTTTTAGCTAATGCCGCAAGTAAGAACATGGTAGTCTATCGATGGATGTAAAGACGCATTTTCAACGGAGATCTTAAAAAGTGGTCTACGCCACCAACCTAGAAGGCTTTGTGAATCCAGAGCATCCTACTCAAGTTTATCGTTTGAAGAAAGGCTCTTACATGGTTTAAAGCAAGCACCAAGGGCATGGTATGATACATTGTCAAAGTTTCTTCTATCTACCGGATTCAAAGAAAGGAGCGCTTGATCCTACTTGTTCACCAGTGAAGTCGTGCAAACATTTAATTCACATTCAAATTTATGTAGATGATATCATCTTTGCCTCGACCGACCCCAATGAATGTGATCGTTTTTCAAAAGAAATGGGTTCCAAATTTCAAATGTCAATGATGGGACAAATGTCATTTTTCTTGGGATTACAAATTTCACAAAGTCCCTGAGGCATTTTCATAAATCAATCTAAATATGCAAATGAGATGTTAAAGAAATTTGGATTTGATTCAAGTGACCCCGTTGACACTCCCATGATTGAATGAACCAAGCTTGATGAGGACCACTTTAGGATCATGGTAGACCAAACGAAATATCGTAGCATATGATCGATCCTCGATGTACCTCACAACCAGAGACCCTATATTCTCGTTTCTGTATGCATGTGTGCTAGATACCGTGCTAAGCCTACCAAAATCGCCTTGAAGCGGTTAAACGGGTCTTTCGGTATCTCCAAGGAACCATCAACATGGTACTTTGGTACCAAGGACACCGTATGTCACTAACAAAGATATGCAGATGCCATCATGGTGGTGTCAAGATACACGCTCAAGTACGTCTTGAGGAGCTCAATTTTTGGGTGATAAGCTAGTGAGCTGGTCATCAAAGAAGCAAATGAGTACTTCTATTTCCTCTACAGAGGCTGAATACATAGCCATGTCATATTGTTGTGCTCAAATCCTATGGATGAGATCTCAACTAATCCGACTATGGCTTTGTATTCAACAAAATCCTCTGATCGTGATAATAAAAGTGTTATTGCTCTCTCATGCAACAATGTTCAACACTCAAGAGCAAAGCATATCGACATTCACATCATTTCATCGTGGGAATAAGTGGAAAAAGGTGTGGTGGAACTCTATTTTGTGAGGACCTAATACCGCTTAGCGTATCTTCACCAAAGCTATTCTAAGAGAACGTTTTGAGTTTATTCTTCCACGACTTGGATTGAAAAGCCTTCAACCTGAAACACTCAAACGACTTCAGGAGGAAGACGAGGAGTAAAGGTCTTTCCTTCATCCATCTCTTGTAAATATTTATTCGAAAAACAAAATACAAAATTATAAAATCTTCAAAAATCAAATAGAAAATTATAAAACTTGAAAATTCCAAAAAATATTATCCTTTATCATATTTTTTCTCGATTTGAAAAATATCTACGGTTTTTGTGCTGTCATTCAAAGAATGACACGGGACTTTAGATATTGTTCGAATGTTCATATTAAAAAATCAAAAAAAAAAATATATATATATTTTTGAGAGAAAGTAAACTATGGTTTATTGTCATTTCCAGCAATAACCCGCTCTTTAATGAAAGAATAGAGCCATGCTTTAAATTGGTTTTCAAATCTCATGCTCTGATTCTATAAAACAATCACCTACTATCTAATGAAAACTAATTACTTTGAAAAATTACTCGGACTCAATTTTTGAAAATCATCTGTACTTTACAGTTGTCAAAAATATCTATCTCTCAATCAACAACCTATGTCATTGATTGAGGGGGAGAATGTTTAATCAATGGAGTTTAAAGTCTCAAAATTCGATCCTTATCAGTTAAAACGTTTTCATAAACTAGTCACAATTCTCCTTAAAAGCTTTCAAAATCAATTTAAATCTACAGAGATCACAAATCTCAATGATTTGATAATTGTGATCGGGGGAGAATTTGTGATTTAAATTAGATTTAAACTGATAATTCGATAGATGGTTTCATAAGTGATTAGTATGTTTGTTTCCCAAGTGACAAACGATTTCAAATTTTCCATGCACATGTTGAAGGGGAGCAACTATTTTAAACCTCAAATTAATGAAACGTGATCAATTGTCTCTATTAGATTCCCTCTAATATGTGCAAAAGTATTTCAAACCTCGAGGCACATATTGAGGGGGAGCAAACTTGTGAAAACCTCATCCTTCCAAAATGCTTTATCTACTTGATTTGATAAGGGAAGTGATGTTGATATCTTTTAGAAAATAGAAATCAAGAAGTTAATTCTAACGATCAAAGATCTCTTGCCTCCATGTGCTAAACGATTTCAAATACATAATGCACATGTTGAGTGGGAGCTTATTTTAAAAATATCAAAAACAATTCAGGTACAAAATGCTTTGATAATATATCACAAGTATCCGGATTGATTTTCAAATGGTTTTCAATTGGTTCCAATGGCAGATGAACAATACCAAATAGACCACCAAATTTACTTTATGTATGGTGATATAAGGATGATAAGGTTAGGTATTTGTTCCCATGATCCGCCGTGAAATCGAGGGATCTACCCAGAGACAATCCACTAGATAGTGTAGAAGTCCTTAGGTATGATGAAAAAGGAGAAAAGTGAGATATGGGAAGAGTGCGGACCGAGATTGAGCTAGTAATCAGAACAAACCCAACAAGGTTCTAGTTATGAAGTCTCGAAGTAATCAAGGGGTTGAAGAATTTAAAAGAATTGAATGAGAAAAGGGTGAAAACAAATAGCCCTCCATTTATTCAACCTTAGGCGTAAACCGGTTCAATTCATATATGCTACCGGTGGTTACTAAGGTAACACCGGTATTGAAGACAAGACGCCATGGACCCAAAGGACGACAGCAACTAAACTTCCCAAACCACTCAAGTTCCTCTTAAAAGGGCTTGTTTCATTCTCACGGGAACCGACATAATCTATCAACTTTCTCTTAGAGATTGTTGATATTGAAGAAGGAGACACTCTCCCTAGTCTCCTGATAGGAACCAAATATGCACATATTGAGTCTAGAGCCACGAGATCATCAATTAATCTCTTTAGGACACTTAATTCTTGAAGACTCACTATTTCACACAATGTGGAATGTGAGATTATATCTTATGAGTCCTACGCATTATCCTTGTAGTATTGCCAAGACTTGATTGTGTCATATGGACCTCATCGCTGGTGCGATTCAAAATTGAATCAATCCAGGTCCAAGTAAATGGATTGACGGATGCCTTTGAAAACCGGTTGTTGTGTTTAAAAACTCTTTTCTTAAGCACATCAACTGCGGTACTATTATTTCAAATCAAAAGGTGTTTATGATTGATGAATGATTTTTCACTAAAACTTCGTTGTATTGCAAAAACAATTTCTATTGAGCAATACACGATTGTTTTTCAAATCTCTTTATCAATCGCTGAATCTCTATTCGCCGGTTCACTCACCGCGTGTTGTCTTCTTTGAGACGCTCCTAGGTTTGAGAACGGCTAGAGCACCGCTAAAACCCTCACAAGGAAATTCTTCGAATTATACTTGATCACAGGAAGTACTTGTATCGATCAACGGGAACCGTGGGCCGTGTACCTCAATTCATCGAAAGTGATCAAAGACACTTTCGCGCTTTATTGCTAACTGATATGCGTGGTACACCCCGACGCTTTTGCAGCTGATCGAATGGAGCGGTCAATTCATAGCCACATGCTCACACAACACATTCATATCTAAAGAAATCATGATTGGTGCATCAATGACTCGGATATTTTCACTCCATGCTATCTCGCTATTGCCGCCAATATCATGAATCAACGAAAGCTTCCGCCACTCTGATAAGAAGAAATCATGATCAAGAATGTGAGCATGTCGGTCCAATTGTCACATCATCATAATATCAATACCACAAAGGAAGAGTCAGAGATTTAATGTGGCTGATGATCTCAAAGCTGGCTCAAATCTCATTATCACGTGGATCAGTAAAAGACCTCCACTTGGATTAACCAAACATGCAAAGTGAAGAATCAATGACTACGAGCTACAGAACAATGAACATGATCAAGAACTCAAGAACCATCTCAATGTTATATCCGTTTGTTTTCTATGTAATTTTAATGTGTGTTTGAGGTGACCTCCCCTTAGGGAGATTGTTAGGAATTAGAAATTCCAGGTATAAAAGAGCCGGTCGCCTCAAGTATATATATTCGTTAGAAAGCTCGTAGTCGTAGTTATTTTATGTTAAGTAGTATTTTGTTATGTAACACCGTAGAGGACGGATGGGTCTTTACCCACTGTTTGCTGATCCACGTACCGTTGTGTGTATGCTTATTGTAAGACTATATATATTCTCTACCTCCCAAGGTAGAGAGTTGGAGCTCATAATAAGATTTTTCTTTCTCTCACTAAGTTCCCTAAACCTCTAACTTTCTCTCTCTAAAAACCATCTTGTATGCCACATGTGATTATGGTTTAGTGTGTTTGTGAAATCCAATATGTTACAACATTAAACCCAGGACCACCTCCCATCTGACAAAAATTACCACGATTTTGAACTTCAACTCTTCCAGTGTTAACCACAGCCTGATTCCTTGTGTTGGGTGAGATACGAATGCGATTGTTGGATTTGTTGGAATATCGGCCGAAGGCTCTAGCAATCATGACAAACCTTGCCGCAGTGGCATCAAAGCTTCAAGATCCTCATTGGATTCAATCGTGAAAAGTGCTTGATCAATGTTGTTGTGGTATGGAAAGAATTGAGTTTCTTGAGATTGTTGATGTGATGGATTATATGGTGTAATTGTTGCAGTTGGTTGAGGAGCCGGTTTAGGAACACTAGTTTGAGCCCACAAAGCAAGTTGTTGATTGTCCGAAGTGACCGTGGAGTCGGGAGTCCACTGGATAGCCCTTTCTTTGTCAACTTCTTTGATGAGGCTTCAAATAGTCGTACAACAATCCGTATGTAGCATGATGAAGATTCTTAGCTTGACGTAGAAAAATGACATACTTCTCCCATTCCGGACCAAGACTACTTAGGAACTTAGTGTTGACAGCAATTCGTGGCATGATGATGTTGTGTTTGTCCAAATAATTGATGATGTCTGAAAAGCGATGATGATATGACTCTAATGTCTCTCCTGGTTCAATCATGAAGTGTTCATAAGCCAAGTAGATTTTGGATTCCATGTCTTCCTGATTGAGTGTTGTGCCTTCCATAAGAAGATGAATATGTTCCCACATAGCTTTAGCAGTCTTTTGAACATCAACACTTCAAAGGATCGGATTGGGTAATCCCAAAAGGATGTATTGCATTGCTAGTTCATCGGCTTCAAAATGTAGAAGTTCATCACCTGTGAGGTCTGAGACAGTTGCAATGTTGGTGACAAAGATCTCTTGGTGGATTGGCATTAGGATATGCGGTGTGACAACAAGGTAGGCATCTGAAATGGACCTTCCATAATGATCTTCTTTAAGAACTTTCCATGTGGCTTCTTTAGATCACAAACCTAAAGAACCTTATCACCCATTGATCATAATTTCCAGGAGTGAGCATTGGAGGTCTATCAAGTGAGCCAGCTTCATGAATTGATTGTTGGCTACTTAAGGCTTCACACATCTTGCCAAACCATGTCGGTTCCTTCATAGTACTCATGGATGGATGTTGATTGTAGAAGTTTGTGTAAGGTTGTACTTGAAGACTAGGTGGTGGTTGAACCATTTGTGGTTGTGGAATTGCTCCAAGTTGTGGAGTATGTTGTTGATTAAATTGTTGTTGATAAATTTGTTGTTGATGATTAAATTGTTGATGTTGTGGACTTAGTTGTTGTTCTTGTTGATTATAAGTGTAAGGAAAATAGCTAGAGCATGGTGGTTCTGACATGTTTAAAACTTGTGTTGTTAAATGGATCTTTGTAGTCGAATGAAATGTTGTTGATGAAGTATCCTTAGGCGTAGAAACCAAGTGAAGGCAAAGTAATACTTAAGCGTAAAAACACCAATACTTAGGCGTAAAATTGATATTTACGTGTAGGATTAGCTTACGCGTAAGAATTGAGAAACACTAAAGTTATGCGTAAACTGAAAGTTAGGCGTAGAAAACTTAGGCGTACGATTAACTTATGCGTAAGACAGGGCTTAGGCGTAAGAAAATCTTATGCGGAAAGAGTTCTACGCGTAAGGTTTGAGCTTACGCGTAAGATTAGGGTTTTGCCCAAAAATCTTTTACACTATCACAGTGTAAAGGATATCCAAAGTCGAAGTGTTTTAAGGCTTATCCAAGCAAGAAAACACTGAGTAAACCACGAAAACTGAAGATCGATCCAAGGATGACTTACGCGTAAGAATAGGGTTTTCTTACGCGTAGAAATGCAACCAAAATTTATTTCTGCCCACCGATGTTTCTAAACCAGATTTTAGGAATGAAATAGCTTCAATATCACCAAAATAACACAAAAGTGTAAAACTTGATGATCCAAAACTTCAAAATACCTTATGCGTAACTATGAACACGCATATAAAACCAAGTTTAAAACTAAGGAAAAACACGTAAAGCTCGAAACTTTTTGCTTAAAACTGAAATTTTAATACTTAAAAACGTTGAAAGTACAAGAATCTTGGATTGAAAAGTGTAAAAAAATGAGTTTTTAAACGTGAACAAGTTTTTGAACCATGACTTACGCGTAAAACCAAAAGCTTCAAAAACAACTTCTTTTCACTCAACTATTTGGCGATTGATACCACCGTTAGGTCACCATATTAGTAACACAAGCATCAATATGTAAAAATAGAGAAGAGATAGAGATCGGATGAACAATCACAAACACACACGTATAGAGTATATGAAATGTTATGCGTAGAGAATGAGAGTGAATTGAACAACCAACCTTCAATAGAAGGTTTACAAGAGTATTTATAGGGCAAGGAGCTAGGGAAACACTTCTAGACTCCTTCCCTTCTTATGAGCTTGGGCCAAGGCTCATGGGCTTTCTACATAAGCCTTGGCAAGATTACTAACATAAAATCCATATTAAGCTAACTATTACATATGAATCACTAACACTTGAAATATAGTTTAGGAGTGATTCCAAGAATCTCCCCCTAAGTGTTGGTGATGAATGAAAGAGTGATAAACGTTGTAGGTGCTGATGTAATAGTAGATTTGACGTCTTCTTACATTCTTCTTTCTTGTGAGAAGAATTTTCTTGATTCGAACAATCTCCCCAGTGTAGAGAAATTGTTTCTTTTGAAGTATTCTACTTTGACGTCATCATTTACTCTGTTCTTTGTGCTTTGTTCTTTGTGGTGGTAGTGATAGTATGTTGTTGTTGTCTGCATCAGGTCCGCTTAGTTGCTCCAGTGTCTCCAAGTCATTCTCCAACATGCTTACACGCTCTTTGACGTTGGATTTCAGTACTGATGTAGTTCTCTTAGTCTTTAAGCTTTGTAGATTATGTGACTTGACGAAGAATCATTCTGACTTTGTGTTGCCTTTTGAGAGAACTTCAATTAGTGTTGTTGTTGGTATGAGCATGTGGAGAATCTGCACGATCAGTCCGCTCCAGAGCTTCCATAAGAAGAAAACATAAGAAAGGTTAGTAATAAGCGGATTCCAACACTTACAAGTTCGAACTTCGAGAGTGTTAACAGCATAGTGTGAAAACACAACTCTAATTCTTACAAAGGCCGTTCCTGAACCCGAGTCCCACAAGTGAGATAACGCGATGTAACGAAGTACATCTACGGTTCAGATGAGTCGTTGAGGTACACCAAAGCATCACCCCACGACTATAGACCGTTTGAGACACACTAAGCGTAATCCACGGGGAGTTACCGAAGTGACCGGCTGTCAGGGATGTTTGATGTTGACCCTGGCAGGAGTTTCCATTCAATCACTGAGGATCACAATAGTGAACCTCTCATAAATGTTCTCGACCGATTGCTAGGATCTGTGTAGGACTCGATAACGTACCACTGTTGTTCTTATTGTTGAACAACAAGTGATGAAATGTCAAGTGTACCTATGAGATCTTTTGATGAATCTCGTGGCTCTAGACTCAACAGTCCGTTTTGGTTTTCCTGAGCGGAGACTAGGGAGAGGGTCTCCTTCTTCATTACCGGCAATCTCTAAGAGAAAGCCGATAGTTTACGTAGGGTTCCCTGTGAGAATGAAACAAGCTTCTTTTGGGAGAAACTTGAGTGGCTAAGAAGGTTTAGTGCATGCGTCATTGGGTCCATGACGACTTTTATCTTCAATACCGGTGTCATCTAGTGACAACCAGTAGCATATGAATTGAACCCGGTGTCTGCCCTAAGTTGAATAATCTGGAGGGCTATTTCTTTTCACCCTTTTCTTTGCTTTTCTTTTTAATTCTTCAACTCATTCTTTCTCCGATTCTCATTTTCTCCTTTTTATAATCATACCTAAGGACTTCTAATTCTAACTATTGGTATTATCCTTGGGTAGATTTTTCATGAAAATCTCTAGAAGTGTTTGTAAATGAAAAACATGTTTGAACACTCCAAGAGTTTTAGATTTTCAGAATTACTCCCCCTCCACATGTGCTTAAGAGCTTTGACAGAAATCTGCACATTGAGGAAAGAGCGCGCACTTTTTGAATTGATCGACTCAAGATAGACAGTTCCTTGCGAGACACGATTACGTTGCATAGTTGAAGAGATTCATTGTCAGCCTTTAGGTGACAACTAGCTCTAATAACTACCTTGAAGATGTGGACAACCCCGAAAGGTTGTCAAACCCGTCAAAGTTCATGTCAATCAAGAGCTTCTCGAATAGGTACAATTTACTTGGATAAGTCTTGGAAGACAAATCTTTTCAATGTATGACTGTTTAGTTCCCGTCAATTCATGGGTTGAAGTCTTTTCACACGAGGATTCAATAGCAAAACACAACATATTTCTTATCACATAATATTTCTCCCCCTAAAAATGGCATATAAATGTTATTTTTTATGAAATTTTGATATCAAATATGTCCATTTCGAGTTTTGCGTGAAGATTACGACTAAGAACATTTTGTGAACAAAGTTTTTAGTCAAATACTCCCCCTCAACAAGTGATATTAACTTGAGGTTTTGGAACTCATAAGGGGAAGTACTTGTCCTTTTGAGCAAAACCTTGAAAAATGAAAGGTTTGATAGGTTTAACTAAAAAGTAAGAAGCTTTCGCTCCTTTTATAAGGATTGTGGCACTGAAGCGTACCACAGGGTCCTTTATTTACAAGAACGGGTTGTACACTGTTATGTGTGCACAAGCCATTTTAATATTACAATCACACATCCAAATTAATATGAAAGTAAAACAGTTTAAGGGGTAGCAGGTAGTCCATCGATCTTTCCAGGAATGCGTACCAGGCGTTGATAGCCTGTGAGAGTAATCCTGGCACGACCACCTACGAAGCTCTCCAGAGTTCTGAACTGGTCCCTTCTGTAGAACCTTTCATCGATCCTATTGATGATCCTCTTAACATCCCGTCTGTCCTGAGAATTCCATCGCTTTGGAGACCCAATGCCTGTGTGCATCTCCTTTAACCTATAAGCTAAGCCATCCCTGACCTTCTTCAATGTGTGATCCCCAAACTTGTGAAGATCTCTACACGCCATCAAGCAGTTGCGTTGTAGTTCACTGTGGTAAACTACTTCGAATGGTTTGCTGATGAGAGTGTATTGTGAAAGCTGGTTGATGTCAAGTATTTCTAGCTGAGGTCTGGTGAAGTAGACACGGGTCTGATATGATTCAACAGCAAGTTGTAAATCTTCTACACGTTCCTGGATCACTATGCTTATGATGAAGATGAGCAAGGACTTGATGTATTCATATTGAATTTCAGTCGAGAAATGTCTCATTCTTCCCTGTACTTTAGTAAGATACAGATCTTCAATGTCGTTGAGAGATAAGTTCTGAAAGTCCGCTTCACAGAATTCATAGTCCCTTTCGTCTTGTATTTTGACCACGATAGACTTGAGGAAGGTGTAATCCCATTCAGACGAAAGGGTGACATGCTTAACGGCCACGATCCCTTTGTCACTGAACACTTCATGTTGAGATTTTCGAACCTGGCATCTCTTGTAGTAGATTCGTCGGCGTTCTGACCAATGATGAATCCCGTACATTGCATCAATGTCATACTGTTCCACGCTGTTGGAAAACATGTGGGTAGCCTTTTCTTCGATGGCTATGCAATTGGAGTATATGGCTGCCGGGTACGAAAGTGTAAGTGATGTAGCATATTTCTTTGTACCATCGCTACCGTGTAGAATAAATTCCAAATCTTTGTTGAAGAAGTAGCGAAATGGAATCCTAGGTTGATCTGGTTGACCAATTGTTGTTAGAGGTGTAGACCAGTCGGTGTAGTATGGAGGGTTGTCTCTTTTGGTGAAGTCAATGTTTGCTTCAGGGTTGAGCCAATCAATGTTGGTAGACATGGCTCGTGCTATGTTTTCAAGGTGATATTCGACTTCAATAGCACTTTCCGAGCTGTCTTTGAGTAGTTGAAAGGCTTCATTCTTGATTCGTCTCAACTCTAATTTCGTCATCTTCTTCACATGAAACTTCTCTTGCAATAACTTAGCATGCTCCAACGTACTACCTTCTACCATATCTGGATCATCAGTTAGAGCGGGAGTGGCATCAACAAGTGTGCCGAACCATTCAAACTCGGTGTCATCTTCGTCGAGCCATGAGATGACATCAGCCTTAAGCGTTTTCTTCTTCTTCTTTGGCCTTGATGAGGATGATGGTTTCTTTGTTGAAGCTGGAGAGGTGGGTTGTTGTTGGGGCTCAGGTATCTCTTCATCGTTACCACCAGTGTATTCGAAGTGATCACCGGTTTTCTCTGCTTGAGGTGGTAACTCAGAGTCCTGAGGTTTGTCAGCAGAAGATCGTGGAGGAGATCGTTGTTGAGATGGAGTCCTTTGAGATGGAGGTGGCATTGAGGAAGATTCACCAGATTTCTTTGGACGTTTAGGTGCAGAGTCCTTGTCCGTATCATCGTCATCTCTTGGTCGTTTAGGTTGATCTGATGATTCCTTGCATGATGATCTGAGTTGATAATCTAGTAGACCTTCAAAAAATTTAGCTTCATCCGAAGTAAAAGTTGCAGATCGTTTTGACATTTGCATCACCAATTTAGCAATTAACTCAGTTTCAGAAAGATCAGATTCTTTGGCTATTATATGATTAACCAATGCGACGATGTTTGGAGTAAGTTGTCTGGAGAATACTTCTCTAGTCACACCAGGGACAGTGTCGAGAAGAAACTTGTAAGTATATTCTCTTGCCGTCTTCTCCAATTCCTTTTGAAAATCTCCGTTGATAAACTTCTGGATTTGTTCCTTTTCTATCAATAACTCGTTTATCCCGTCTTGAAGAAGGTTGATTCTGTCAGCGAGTTGATTCATCTTTTTGTTGGTTACATCCTTCTTTCGTACTTGCTTGACAGCTTTTACAATCCTTGTTTTAGCCCGGGATAACCAAGAGTCTGTTGGTTTCTTCACAGATTTAGATGTGGATCTGGTTGTGCCTTTAGATGGTGGTGGTGTAGAGTGAGAGGATGAATCTGATGATGAAGAGACATGAGGAGATTCAGGGTCCTTAGGAGGTTCAGAAGTTTTCTCCTTGGAACGAATTGGACTGTTGAGAAGAAAATTATCATAGTTCACTTCGTCATCTTGTCCAGATTATCATAGTTCACTTCATCAGCTTTTTGATCGAAGCTTCGTCATACCCTAGAGCTCTTAGTTCAATATGTTTCATGTTGATCGAAGCTTCGTCATAACCGATGTCGATCATGAATTGGAGAACAGTCTCTTCAGTTGGTGCGGCATTGTGATGAGTGTGTAAATACTCATCATTTTTGTACCATTTAAACTGCAAAAACATCTGAAAACACTCAGAAATGCATCAAAATGATAAAAATATCACAAATAAGTGTTTTCTGTGTTTCAAATGCAAAAATACCAAAATCAGGTGAAAAACGTATCAAGTTTGCATAATTGGCAGTTTTAGTCCCCCAAGTTTCAAAAGTTGTCAAAAATAGTCCCTGGAAAATCAAAATAAGTCAAAATATCATTTAAGGTCCATGGGATTCAAAAGTTGTCAAAACAAACCTTTCAAAGTTTAAAATTTACAAAATTACAACTTTAGTCCCTCAAGTTTGAAAAATGTCATAAAAGGTCCTTGGATATTTAAAAATGGGAAATTATCTAATATGGTCCTTGTACTATTAAAGATTGGCAAGTTAAGTCCTTGTGTTAACTTTGGAATAGTAGCAGTTTCAGTCCTTGAAAATTTAGAAAATTACATGAATGGTCCTTGTGATATCAAAACCAAACGGACTCCCTTTTTATTAATATCCCAAACCCAAGCCCAGTCCAAAGCCCAAACCCAAAGTTTAAAAAATAAAAACCGCCGTCTACTGTTCATTTATATCTCTCACTGCTGCAATCCAAAACCAGGTGGTTTCACCACCTCACCACCACTTTCCACCTCACCTAGCTATCTCCACAGCTGTTTACCAACTCCCCTCCACCTCCACATCCTCCCAAATCGCATTAATTACCAAAACTTGCTCAAAACCACTTTTCCCGCCAAAATTGACAAATGGACGAATATGGTGATTTTGAAAGATTCAATGGTTGGATTGAGGTGGGATTTAATCTGATGTCGACAAGGAAGCTTTTGGATGCCTATTAAAAGAAAAAAAAAGACAGAGAATTAGGTGTCGCATGTTTTAGACCACTTTTTAGTGTAAAATTTATTTAAATATCTGTTTTAGTTTAAATTTAAGCTCTCAGTGTAATGCTAAGTTTATTTCAAGCTAAATATCACTTTTGTATTGTAATTATTCCAAGCTTAATAAGATTTCAAGTTTTTATGTTTCTTGTTAATTCGTACTAAGTCATTTATACTTATTAGAAGTTACATAAGCCATTTTACCTTTCAAACAAGCTCAGATAAGCTTATTGTAGATTTTCATGAGCCTGCATTAGACTTCAGTATTTTAAATTAAAAAAAAACCAAAAAAAAGTCAACGAAAGTCAACTGAGGTGGAATTTGGTATGGAAATGGAGATGGGTTGATGCTGAGCTAAATTCTGGATTGAATTTGGTCTTAAAATGGTTGGTTTGGTTCTGTATTAAGTTGGACTTCATGTGAGTTTGATTTTCATTCTTCTTTAAAAACTGTCACATATGCTTATTGATTTTAGGTGATGCTAGACTGAGATTGAGGTCAGCTCAGTGGTTAACACTAGTTGCTATAGTCTTACTTAGGTATAATAGAGTTACTTTAGTCGTTTGATTGCACCTAGGATTAGTAAAAGTCAAAACTCCATTCAAACTGCCCTTATGATCATTTCAGTTTGAATCAATAGCTAAAAGTTTGCATATAGGTTTAAAACTAGTTAGTATAGCTTGCATTAGGTCCATTTTATCATTAAACATCATAATCAGTTCAATAGTTAAGCTCAAATTTCGTTTTGGTCAAAATCTAATTTCTGTCAACAAAAGTCAAATTTTCTTAAGTGCAGTTTTTGAATAAACTAAAGAATTTTAGTGTGTGTTTAATATTAAGATTTAGCCTATAATCTTTTGGGATATTAAAATTTTGTTGCTCATCTTAATTAGAAAAATATTAGTTTATCTCTGCTTAGCTTATAAAGTGCTTATTTCTCAGCTTGTTTTAGACACTTTTTCATAATCATGCCCTGGCACGTCGCTTCATGAGCTCATTTCCCAAGCTTATAACTTGCTTATTAGTAAGGCTTAGCTTGTGTACTCTTAGCTTTTGAGAAGCTCACCCAGCTATCTCAAAGTTCCAAGTTTAGTTTTTCCATTTGTAGCTTATTTGATAAGCCTGTTTATGGCTTTTTGTTTGTCCCATTCCATTCAATACAATGACCAGTCATGGTTTTTCAGTTTCTTCATAAGCTTCTCACAAGCTTATTAGTGTAATCCAATCTTTAAAAATTAGTTTTTTAGAAAGCCTAGCTGGTATACTTGCTTGCTCCATTGCTTATTTTTATTTCCAAGCTTATTATAGTGCTTAAAAATTAGCTAAAAAGTACTTAGAAACTAAAAAGTGTCCTGTGTTTCAGTTTTAACTTGTGCTTATTTGAAGCTTATTCAGTGCTTATTTCTTAGTTAATTTACTTTTCCAGTTGTCATTTTAGCTTATTAACAGTTTCTTAGCCTATTATCAGTTTACTCTTGCTTATTTCTAGCTTATTAGCTTTTAGGCTCATCATTGTGCTTATTCCATTTAATTTGCTAACTGTTAAGTAATCTTAAGCTTATTCAGAGCTTATTAGTAGTTTTTATAAAAAGTTGTAGTTATAAAATTTGCTTATCTAATTGTGCTTAATAAGTTTGTAAAAGAAAAAGTCCAAAAAGAAATAAAAAATAAAAAGCCAGTGCTGGGATTCGAACCCTGGCTACCCAGCTCACCACACACACACGCTACCAGTTGCCCTTGGGTCTTTGACTGGTTTAACTTTGCACAATTTAATACATAACCCTTGTTTTCTAAATTAGCTTATACGTATTACTTAGCTTATTTACAGCTTATTAAAATAAGTTGTCGCACCTTTTGCATTTTTCCTAGCCTTGTATTGTTATTAAGTATTTTATAAAAAAGTTTCAGATTTTTCTTAATAGTTTTAGTATTTTAATCATTTAATTAGTTTAAAATAGTATTTAATTCATAATAAAAAAATATAAAAGTAAAAAAATATAAATATTTTTTTTAAAATTTTCTTTTGTCATATAGTAAGTAAGAAAATTGTTTTTACACTCGCAGGACTTTTATTTTACAAATTTTACGTTTTTTCTTACGCACTCGCGTAATTTTTATATATAACGCACGTTTTCATTCTAGGTCACGTTTTTAGATAATTTAGGTTTACGCTTTAATTAAAATAGTTTATTTAAGTTATTTTGTTTTATAAAATCACAAAAACACCAACTTTAAAAATAGTGATAGCGTTTATTTAATATAATTTAGTTTTTTAAATTTTCTTTAATTTGCATTTAAGCCCCTGTAATTTACAAACTTTCTCTTTAGGTGTAATTATCATTCACAATCTTTACTGATCACTATCCTTAGTTATTATTCGACATCTGAAAGTGTTAAACACCATTAATCCTCCGTGGGACTTAACGACCTGTGGAAACACTATACTCTCCAGATCTTAATTGTATTGGTTTTAGACAGTTTGAATTTTATTACGGTTGACCATTCACAAGTGGTTAGCTTGTGTGATAAAACTTGACGGTTTGAAGCGAATCAAATTTTGGCGCCGGAGGCTGTAAGCGTGTTCTAAACATTCTCAGATCCATACTTGCACATATACCACCTTTTGTAAACAGTTTTTTTTATAAAGTTATCAAATTCAAAAAGTTCATAAAACACTTTTCTTGAAGTATTTACAACACCAAAAATATTTTCATTCTTTGTTTTTACAAAATGTTTTTCAAAAATACCAAAAATATTCCTCTTTACCCTCTTACCCTTTTGATTCTTTATCTCTTACCCTCTGGAACCATTTGATTCTTTCTATGTCTCATCCTCACCCTCTTGGTTGTCAATGGTGTGGTGGTCCTTATAATGGTGGCACTTGCCCTAGTTGTAGCATGGTGGAATCAGGAAACGGGTCTGTCTATAACCAGGATCCCTATTCCTACCATAACACAACTGATTTATTCCATCAACTACCACACTATGAGACTCAGCAGTTTTACTGTTGTGAGTACTGTGGTGGTTCACACTACAGTTCTGATTGTCAATCGGGAAACACGCTTGTCTATGAGCAGGTTCCTGATAACAATTATGACTACAACACATATGACTCACAGCCACATCAGTTTTACTGTTGTGAGTATTGTGGAGGTCCTCACTTTAGCTCTGATTGTCAAACAAGGAATCCATTTCCTTGTAACAATTACGACTCTACATTTCAAGACCAACCTCCACAGTATCAAATGAATCAGGCACCACCTCAGCCTGATCCACTTCCTCAAAATCTTCTCCTTGATCTTTTGGATTTAGTGAAAGATTTGCAGGAATGTAAACATTCCCAAGATAATCCAAATGAGAAATCCATGGAAGAATTGCTAGTGAAGAAGCGGACTGCTAAAATAAATTCCCAAATTGCCTTTGAAAAATCTATTAGGGAATCAATTGCAAAAGAAAAAGCAGCCAGATCTAGCTCTCAATTTCGTTTCATTCCTGATGACAGTGATGATGAAGATATCCTTGATATTCTACAATTTTATAACGGTTCTTCAAGTTCATCAGTTGAAATTGCTTCCATGAAAAATCAGGGAGAAAAGACTATGATGGAATTACTAGCAGAAGAACAAATGGAAAGTATAAAACATATGTATGCTAGTCCTTCTCAACTCCCTCAGTCTGTTGTTATCACACCCGATATTCCCACTCACTCTCTAAACATGGGGATGAGCTTCTTGACACTGTTACTGAAAAGGAATCGGACGAATTCATAAAGTCTAGTGTTGAGAACCTTGTCCCAATTCCAAGAGAGTCACAAGGAATTCTTGATCATGTGTGTGATATCCCTCCTCCTCTTGTCTTCCAAAATGATCATATTGAGATGTTCTCTGATTCTGATGAGGACTATTCTTTATCTTGTGGAGACATAAGTTATGTGGGGGAATTACCTTCTGAGCCTGTCAGCTTAGGAGAAGAGAATGATGAAGAAATAATCCAAGACGAAGCTCTTCGTCTTACATTATTGAATGTTAATCTTCTCATTTCTAGAATCGAGGCTTTTAATGAAAAGCCTACTTCATATCCTATCCCCTTTGAGGATAGTGAACTTTTGTTCGATGATTCTATTCCAGAATTGCAAGCGTTCAATTTTGATCATATGGGAGAGAAGATTAGTGGTATTACCACTTCTCATTCTCATAATTCTCTCCCCGACTATGAATCATTCACTTTTGAGGAGTTCCCCAGTGAACTCACTCAAATCAATCCCGAATATGAATCATTCGCCCTTGAGGAGTTCTCCTGTGAACTCACTCATATCATATCTCCACCGGAGTATGATAACTTCTACTTTGATCTAGACACACCCGGGATATGTCTAGACCAATTGAGCTTAAATGATGAGATTCATGCTATTATGAATTCTCTTTCTGATGATGATGAGTTAGTCAAGATTTTTATCATGACTTTCTTTCTCTTCTTCACCTATCCCGTGACTTCTCCTGTTCTTCACTCCTTCGGGAATGAGGACACTATTTTTGACCCCGGCATTTTCATTTATCATTTGTGAGCCGGTTCTATGTATACCTCATCGGTGTGGAACTTTCACGTACTTCAATGTTTATACAAACATCTTGAATGAAAGTCCGATGGAGATTGTCTCTTCCACTTACTTCCCCATGAACAAATTAATTCGGGGTCGAGTCAAGCTAGCGACTCGGTAATCAAAAACAAGTAGTGCAACATGGGTTTTCACCCCTATTTTCTGTCTTCTTACCCCTTTCTACCACCTTAGTGTAGGGGAGATGCCCCACATGTTGTATATAGATCTAAAAATAAATGAAAATTGTAAATATTAAAAAAGAGAATAATTGTTGTGTTTCTACACTTGACTAGTAATGTTATCTTTTTACGTTCAAGGATTTGGCATAATAGTCGGGACTTTGAATATTGAGGACAATATTCATTTCTAAGTGTGGGGGAAATTCTGGCGAATTTGATCATAAATGTACCCTTTTAGTCCCTTTTTCCTCAAAATGGCCAAATTTTAAAAAAAAATTTAGTGGAAGTACTATGTACTAAACACAACAAATGGTAATTAGTCCACCATGTCTAACCCACATAAGGATTGGCTAATCCAGAAGCAAACGGCTCTTGGTAAAGATATCTCAAATCCGTTGACGGCTTGCAATTTGCCTAAAATTGTATGGTATTCGACTCACCATATCCTTAAAAGTGAAGAGTTGGCTAGCCCGCAAGTTTATGGCTTGTGGTAAAGGCAGTTGGAAAACCATAATTGGTAATCGACTCATCAAAGATAATATTGATAATTTATCTAAGAGTTGGCTAGTCCAGAAGCAAACGGCTTCTGGTAAAGACAAATCAAAACCGTTTGACTTATGATTTGCTCAAAATCATTTGGTTATCATTGTGCCAAAGTTCTTACTTGAACTGAAACAATTGGCTACTCCAGAAGTAATGGCTTTTGGTAAAGAGATGAAATCCATTAATTTTTCTCAAAACATTGCTAGGGACTAGCAATATCTTAGTGTGGGGGATTGATGAGTGTGTAAATACTCATCATTTTTGTACTATTTAAACTGCAAAAACATCTGAAAACACTCAGAAATGCATCAAAATGATAAAAATATCACAAATAAGTGTTTTATGTGTTTCAAATGCAAAAATACCAAAATCAGGTGAAAAACGTATCAAGTTTGCATAATTGGCAGTTTTAGTCCCCCAAGTTTCAAAAGTTGTCAAAAATAGTCCCTGGAAAATCAAAATAAATCAAAATATCATTTAAGGTCCATGGGATTCAAAATTTGTCAAAACAAACCCTTCAAAGTTTAAAATTTACAAAATTACAACTTTAGTCCCTCAAGTTTGAAAAATGTCATAAAAGGTCCTTGGATATTTAAAAATGGGAAATTATCAAATATGGTCCTTGTACTATTAAATATTGGCAAGTTTAGTCCTTGTGTTAACTTTGTAATAGTAGCAGTTTCAGTCCTTGAAAATTTAGAAAATTACATGAATGGTCCTTGTGATATCAAAACCAAACGGACTCCTTTTTTATTAATATCCCAAACCCAAGCCCAGTCCAAAGCCCAAACCCAAAGTTTAAAAAATAAAAACCGTCGTCTACTGTTCATCTATATCTCTCACTGCTGCAATCCAAAACCAGGTGGTTTCACCACCTCACCACTACTTTCCACCTCACCTAGCTATCTCCACAGCTGTTTACCAACTCCCCTCCACCTCCACATCCTCCCAAATCGCATTAATTACCAAAACCTGCTCAAAACCACTTTTCCCGCCAAAATTGACAAATGGACGAATATGGTGATTTTGAAAGATTCAATGGTTGGATTGAGGTGGGATTTAATCGATGTCGACAAGTGAAGCTTTTGGATGCCTATTAAAAGAAAAAAAAAGACAGAGAATTAGGTTTCGCATGTTTTAGACCACTTTTTAGTGTAAAATTTATTTAAATATCTGTTTTAGTTTAAATTTAAGCTCTCAGTGTAATGCTAAGTTTATTTCAAGCTAAATATCACTTTTGTATTGTAATTATTCCAAGCTTAATAAGATTTCAAGTTTTTATGTTTCTTGTTAATTCGTACTAAGTCATTTATACTTATTAGAAGTTACACAAGCCATTTTACCTTTCAAACAAGCTCAGATAAGCTTATTGTAGCTTTTCATGAGCCTGCATTAGACTTTAGTATTTTAAATTAAAGAAAAACCAAAAAAAAGTCAACGAAAGTCAACTGAGGTGGAATTTGGTATGGAAATGGAGATGGGTTGATGCTGAGCTAAATTCTGGATTGAATTTGGTCTTAAAATGGTTGGTTTGGTTCTGTATTAAGCTCCATTAAGCTGGACTTCATGTGAGTTTGATTTTCATTCTTCTTTAAAAACTGTCACATATGCTTATTGATTTTAGGTGATGCTAGACTGAGATTGAGGTTAGCTCAGTGGTTAACACTAGTTGCTATAGTCTTACTTAGGTATAATAGAGTTACTTTAGTCATTTGATTCCACCTAGGATTAGTAAAAGTCAAAACTCCATTCAAACTGCCCTTATGATCATTTCAGTTTGAATCAATAGCTAAAAGTTTGCATATAGGTTTAAAACTAGTTAGTATAGCTTGAATTAGGTTCATTTTATCATTAAACATCATAATCAGTTCAATAGTTAAGCTCAAATTTCGTTTTGGTCAAAATCTAATTTCTGTCAACAAAAGTCAAATTTTCTTAAGTGCAGTTTTTGAATAAACTAAAGAATTTTAGTGTGTGTTTAATATTAAGATTTAGCCTATAATATTTTGGGATATTAAAATTTTGTTGCTCATCTTAATTAGAAAAATATTAGTTTATCTCTGTTTAGCTTATAAAGTGCTTATTTCTCAGCTTGTTTTAGACACTTTTTCATAATCATGCCCTGTGCACAGTTTCATGAGCTCATTTCCCAAGCTTATAACTTGCTTATTAGTAAGGCTTAGCTTGTGTACCTTAGCTTTTTGAGAAGCTCACCCAGCTATCTCAAAGTTCCAAGTTTAGTTTTTCCATTTGTAGCTTATTTGATAAGCCTGCTTATGGCTTTTTGTTTGTCCCATTCCATTCAGTACAATGACCAGTCATGGTTTTTCAGTTTCTTCATAAGCTTCTCACAAGCTTATTAGTGTAATCCAATCTTTAAAAATTAGTTTTTTAGAAAGCCTAGCTGGTATACTTGCTTGCTCCATTGCTTATTTTTATTTCCAAGCTTATTATAGTGCTTAAAAATTAGCTAAAAAGTACTTAGAAACTAAAAAGTGTCCTGTGTTTCAGTTTTAACTTGTGCTTATTTGAAGCTTATTCAGTGCTTATTTCTTAGTTAATTTACTTTTCCAGTTGTCATTTTAGCTTATTAACAGTTTCTTAGCCTATTATCAGTTTACTCTTGCTTATTTCTAGCTTATTAGCTTTTTGGCTCATCATTGTGCTTATTCCATTTAATTTGCTAACTGTTAAGTAATCTTAAGCTTATTCAGAGCTTATTAGTAGTTTTTATAAAAAGTTGTAGTTATAAAATTTGCTTATCTAATTGTGCTTAATAAGTTTGTAAAAGAAAAAGTCCAAAAAGAAATAAAAAAATAAAAAGCCAGTGCTGGGATTCGAACCCTGGCTACCCAGCTCACTACACACACACGCTACCAGTTGCCCTTGGGTCTTTGACTGGTTTAACTTTGCACAATTTAATACATAACCCTTGTTTTCTAAATTAGCTTATACGTATTACTTAGCTTATTTACAGCTTATTAAAATAAGTTGTCGCACCTTTTGCATTTTTCCTAGCCTTGTATTGTTATTAAGTATTTTATAAAAAAGTTTCAGATTTTTCTTAATAGTTTTAGTATCTTTAATCATTTAATTAGTTTAAAATAGTATTTAATTCATAATAAAAAATATAAAAGTAAAAAAAATATAAATCTTTTTTCTAAAATTTTCTTTTGTCATATAGTAAGTAAGAAAATTGTTTTTACACTCGTAGGACTTTTATTTTACAAATTTTACGTTTTTTCTTGCGCACTCGCGTAATTTTTATATATAACGCACGTTTTCATTCTAGGTCACGTTTTTAGATAATTTAGGTTTACGCTTTAATTAAAATAGTTTATTTAAGTTATTTTGTTTTATAAAATCACAAAAACACCAACTTTAAAAATAGTGATAGCGTTTATTTAATATAATTTAGTTTTTTAAATTTTCTTTAATTTGCATTTAAGCCCCTGTAATTTACAAACTTTCTCTTTAGGTGTAATTATCATTCACAATCCTTACTGATCACTATCCTTAGTGATTATTCGACATCTGAAAGTGTTAAACACCATTAATCCTCCGTGGGACTTAACGACCTGTGGAAACACTATACTCTCCAGATCTTAATTGTATTGGTTTTAGACAGTTTGAATTTTATTACGGTTGACCATTCACAAGTGGTTAGCTTGTGTGATAAAACCTGACCGTTTGGGACCAATCACATTGTATTCAGTTGGGTTGATGATAGGGATGAGAAGAATAGCCCTTAAGTCTGCAGGTGTGATGGTGACTTGTTTGTCATTGAGCGTCACTGTCACAACATTATGTCCTTTGATCTTTCGCGTTGTATTCCAGAACTGATGAATATAGATCTCCGGCACTGTCACAGCATTTTGAACTGATGAATAAGAAAGTGTCAAAATATTTGATAACGCGACAACTTTCGGCTTTAGTTTTTACTTCACTAAGTGAAGGTAAAGGACCATTAATTTGTGCACCATTGTGTTGGGGACTAACTTCAGAAACTGGTGTGATAACCAAAGGTTTGTTAAAAGTATCTTGTTGTGTGACAAAAGTTATGGCTTTTGAATAGTTAAATGGTCTGTTATAAACGACATTTTCCATTTTTGACCGACTCTCGTCATCGGCATCTAATTCCTCCATGCGATTATATTCAACAACAGTCATAATTGAATCATCAATTCTATCTTCTGCACTATAAAATTCAGGATTTGGTTTGAATGTTCTGTGTGAAAACTTAGGTTTGTAATCAGCAAGATTCGGTCCATATCCATTTGGATTTGGTTTGAAAGTAAACTTTTGAATCGTTGTGATTGATTCACCATGTTTATAAACAACATTTCGAAACTCTTTGATTTTGTTTTGTAAGTCGACAATTTCTTCAAGATAGTTATCTATGCGTTTCGTGAAATGCTTTTTGTACTCAGAGAACTGTTTTTGACAAGTTAACAACTCAGCCTTGGCTTTTTGAGTTTCCAAAGTAAGAGCGTTAATTTGTTGTTTGTGTTCATGTTTCAGTTGTTCTATTTGAGACAACAAAGCATTCTTCGAAGCGGCTAGATCACGCATATGTCGTTCTAAAGATTGTTCATTTTGATGAGATTTAGCAAAAGCGGCTTTAAAACCTTTTTCACGGTTTTCTTGAGTTTTGAAAAAATTAAGTTGCCATTTTAAGCATTCAAGATCCCTAGTTAACAGTGCATTTTTACTGTGTAAGTTCTGATTTAATGCACGACATTCTTCCATTCGGGATTGTTGGTCTTTAAGTAACAGATCAATATATGGATTAGGCACAGGTTCAGCGTGTTCAACGTGAGTCACAACATGATCATTATTCAGATCCTCAAGTATAACCACGGAGTCAATCATTAGATCATCTTGATCGTCAAATGTAACTACGGGGTCTAGTTGAGAATCGTCAGAATGAGATGTGGACGACTCATTTTGAACATTCGGGGCTTTGCCGGATTCAGATGTTGGCGGAGATATTAGATCAGAGATGAATATGGTTTGTTCGGGTACCTGAGACAAGCCATCAGTGTCATACACTGGGCCTGTGTCACTCATGTGTAGTGCTTGCATTTGTGCCATCAACATCACTGCTGCATTGGCCTACAAGTCCTCCATATCATCATCAGAATCTGCATCAGCCATAAAGCTTTGTTCCTTGTTGGTAAGAGTTCCACCAGCTTCATCCTTTAGAGATAAGAGCAAAGCCTCTTTAAAATAAGCACTGCCTCTTGTCCTCGGCTTAGGGCATGTATTAGCCAGATGACCTTTCTCATTACAGTTATAACAACGAAGACCATTAACCCCATTCTGAGCATTCCCTTATTCAACCAATTGAGCCCTTTGTTGTTGTAGAGCACCCATGTTATTCCTTCCCATAGCATTAAACCCTGGACCACCTCCCATCTGATAAATATTACCACGATTTTGAACTTCAACTCTTCCAGTGTTAACCACAGCCTGATTCCTTGTGTTGGATGAGGTACGAATGCGATTGTAGGATTTGTTGGAATATCGGCCGAAGGCTCTAGCAATCATGACAAATCCTTGCTGCAGCGCATCAAAAGCTTCAGTATCCTCATTGGATTCACTGTAAAGTGCTTGATCAGTGTTGTTGTGGTATGGAACCAATTGAGTTTCTTGAGATTGTTGATGTGATGGATTATATGGTGTAATTTTTGAAGTTGGTTGAGGAGCGGGTTGAGGAGGAACACTAGTTTGAGCCCACAAAGCAAGTTGTTGATTGTCCGGAAGTGACTGTGGAGTCGGGAGTCCACAGATAGCCCTTTCTTTGTCAACTTCTTTTTGATGAGGCTTCAAATAGTCGTACAAAAATCCGTATGTAGCATGATAAAGATTCTTAGCTTGACGGAGAAAAATGACATACTTCTCCCATTCCGGACCAAGACTACTTAGGAACTTAGTGTTGACAGCAATTCGTGGCATGATGATGTTGTGTTTGTCCAAATCATTGATGATGTCTGAAAAGCGATGATGATATGAATCTAATGTCTCTCCTGGTTCAATCATGAAGTGTTCATAAGCCAAGTAGATTTTGGATTCCATGTCTTCCTGATTGAGTGCTGTGCCTTCCATAAGAAGATGCATATGTTCCCACATTGCTTTAGCAGTCTTTTGAACATCAACACTTTGAAGGATCGGATTGGGTAATCCCAAAAGGATGTATTGCATTGCTAGTTCATCGGCTTCAAAATGTAGAAGTTCATCACCGTGAGTCCGAGACAGTTGCAATGTTAGTGACAGCATCTCTTGGTGGATTGGCATTAGGATCTGCGGGTGTGACAACAGTAGGCATCTGAAATGGACCTTCCATAATGACCTTCTTTTAGAACTTTCCATGTGGCTTCTTTAGATCACAAAACCTAAAGAACCTTATCACCCATTGATCATAATTTCCGGGAGTGAGCATTGGAGGTCTATCAAGTGAGCCAGCTTCATGAATTGATTGTTGGCTACTTAAGGCTTCACACATCTTGCCAAACCATGTTGGTTCCTTCATAGTACTCCTGGATGGATGTTGATTGTAGAAGTTTGTGTAAGGTTGTACTTGAAGACTAGGTGGTGGTTGAACCATTTGTGGTTGTGGAATTACTCCAAGTTGTGGAGTATGTTGTTGATTAAATTGTTGTTGATAAATTTGTTGTTGATGATTAAATTGTTGATGTTGTGGACTTAGTTGTTGTTGTTGTTGATTATAAGTGTAAGGAAAATAACTAGAGTATGGTGGTTGTGACATGTTGAAAACTTGTGTTGTTAAAAGGATCTTTGTAGTCGAATGAAACGTTGTTGATGAAGTATCCTTAGGCGTATAAACCAAGTGAAGGCAAAGTAATACTTAAGCGTAAAAACACCAATACTTACGCGTAAAATTGATATTTACGCATAGGATTAGCTTACGCATAAGAATTGAGAAACACTAAAGTTATGCGTAAACTGAAAGTTAGGCGTAGAAAACTTAGGCGTAGGATTAGCTTATGCGTAAGACAGGGCTTAGGCGTAGGAAAATCTTATGCGGAAAGAGTTCTACGCGTAAGGTTTGAGCTTACGCGTAAGATTAGGGTTTTGCCCAAAAATCTTTTACACTATCACAGTGTAAAGGATATCCAAAGTCGAAGTGTTTTTAGGCTTATCCAAGCAAGAAAACACTGAGTAAACCACGAAAACTGAAGATCGATTCAAGGATGATTTACGCGTAAGAATAGGGTTTTCTTACGCATAGAATGCAACCAAAATTGATTTCTGCCCACCGATGTTTCTAAACCAGATTTTAGAAATGAAATAGCTTCAATATCACCAAAATAACACAAAAGTGTGAAACTTGATGATCCAAAACTTCAAAATACCTTATGCGTAACTATGAACACGCATATAAAACCAAGTTTAAAACTAAGGAAAAACACGTAAAGCTCGAAACTTTTTGCTTAAAACTGAAATTTTAACACTTAAAAACGTTGAAAGTACAAGAATCTTTGATTGAAAAGTGTAAAAAATGAGTTTTTAAACGTGAACAAGTTTTTGAACCGTGACTTATGCGTAAAACCAAAAGCTTCAAGAACAACTTCTTTTCACTCAACTATTTGGCGATTGATACGACTGTTAGGTCACCATATTAATAACACAAGCATCAATATGTAAAAATATAGAAGAGATAGAGATCGGATGAACAATCACAAACACACACGTATAGAGTATATGAAATGTTATGCGTAGAGAATGAGAGTGAATTGAACAACCAACCTTCAATAGAAGGTTTACAAGAGTATTTATAGGGCAAGGAGCTAGGGCAACACTTCTAGACTCCTTCCCTTCTTATGGGCTTGGGCCAAGGCTAATAGGCTTTCTACATAAGCCTTGGCAAGATTACTAACATAAAAGCCATATTAAGCTAACTATTACATATGAATCACTAACACTTGAAATATAGTTTAGGAGTGATTCCAACAACATTATTACGCAAATAAAGGGAATTTGAATTTAACTTTCTCCTCTCGTCATTTCATAAAATTTAACTTTTCCCATGAGTCCCAATCGTCCCAAACCTATGTACAAAGGATATGACTCGACTTAGCAACTTATGCAAATAACTAGATAATTGAACTAATTGTTTAGTATGATAACAATAATGCACTAAAAGTGAGTGCATACAAGGTAGGCTAAGGCGATTTGGGTGTACATTTAGGGGTGGATTGTAAACAATGCTCTTCATTGATATTCTGTAAAACTGAAACATCACGAGAACCGTGAAAAGGATAGGCTCTGAGGGGTTAACTAGGGGTATCGTGTACTAAAGATGAGTACAATTCAAGGGTGTGGGGGAATTACTCAACCGATGTGGAAGAAGTAATTATAATCCATGTATCAAACAAGGGGTTATCCTAATGCCTCTTATCATTTAGTTATTCCTAACTACATAAGTGTAGTCTCGCTAGCGATCTCGGAATGCATCACAAAACAGGTTCTAGAATCTATTATACTATCAGTACACTCTCTAAGCATCAAAGATGAATGCTTTAATTCCTACAAATCTAAGGACTATCCTCACATTTTGGGTGGAATTTAAGTGGTAAAGGTTTTTTGTGCTAGTCATACAACTTCCTATCCATGAGACGCTTTATTAAGACTAATGGCCCACTCCTACGTGTTATGAAAAAATTTAAATTTGGTGCCAAAATTACCCTAACCGATATTTCTCATGGTTTATTACACAAATGAAATTGGACAAAGCAAATAGTCAAGGATAAGCATAGTTTCAAAGTTCCCGTTTTATTTTCCTTCCCTACACTTAAACTGAACATTGTCCCCAATGTTCCCCGAAAGTATCAAAGTTATGATAATGGAAGGTAATTAAAAAACAAAAGAAACTAATACTCCCCTGATTAGCTCGGTAGGATCCGCGTGAAGTAGTGGTTAAATTCTTCTCCAAGAAGAATGTTTGTGTGAAAAGCTCCTTCCAATCTTATGTATTTTCTTCTTGATAAATTAAACCTGCACACTTGAAGAAAACAAACGAAACCTTCACGTGAAATCGGCGGTAACAATATATATATATGACTCTACTAAACTAGGATATAATGCTTGTGGAATGGATGTTTACAGATTTTCTGAAAAATTAAGACCTGGAAAATTCCAAATTTTTTTAAGTAGCTCAAAAAACGAGAAAAAGTAGTAAGTAGTTTCCACTCCTCCTGACGCCGTCAGGTTGCGACCCTGACGTCGTCAGGTTATCCTGAGAGAAATTGGTCTGCGATTTTCTGGAAAAAAATTCTGGAAAATTTATATCTTTAGAATCTGGAAAAATTTTCTGCAAAATATCCATTATGACTCGAAACAAGCATTTGACGCGAACAAACACCCATGTATATCTTTTAAGTAATCGTAATTCTCATGTTCACGTTCTTTTTGAAAACGTGTGTAATCCTCCCTACACTTATCCCTTATGTAAGATACCTTTATATGTAATTAAGACGTGGTTAAAGACACAATAAAGCGTTTTTACAAATTTAAACATGAGAATAAACAATCAATAAAAGATATATTACACACAAACAAGCAAACAATTAAGTATGGGTTGCCTCCCACGAAGCGCTTTTCTTTATTTCTGAGTCTTGTAGCTAGACTCGAAGTCGTGCCCCTACGTGACTTCATTACCGTCACCTTCTACCTCCTGATGGTCACTATTGGGGTTTTCCATGTTATAGTAATGCCCTATTATGCATCTTTCTAAGAAATCATCTTCTCCACAATCCGTTCTATATTCTGGTTCTAGTTTCAAGCAATCCTTATAGAACCCAAAAATCTTATTCATCACATAGTCAACTCCATTTTCCTTATCTTCCTCATTCCTATAGTAGACCGATAGCTTAAGTTCTTTTTCATCATTGGATAGTGATGAAAATTTCTCAATCTTAAAGGGCATTTGGTAAGCTACATCATCGGTCTCATCCTTGAATCTTACTGTTCCTAACGACGGATCATAAGTCATCCCAGTGTTTTCTATGAAAGGCTTTCCTAGAATAACGTGGGACAAGCTAGGATCTATGGTTGTACTAATATCATTCACAACTATGAAATCTGTAGGAAAAGTGAAACTTCCTACATAGACGGGCAATCCCTTAACTCTACCAAGAAAATTGCAACTAACCCTAGGATTATCTGGGTCTTGCCTAGTTGGGATAGGCTTCTTCATTACCCAAATATAGTAGGTGGTAGTCATGATATTTATCGGGGACTTGTGATCAATGTACTCTTTTGCCACAAAAAAGGTGCCCTATGCAGCATGGTATGTTAAGATTCTAAGGGTTCCCAAACTTGATTCTTGGGCTTCTCCTAACATTCATGTGACGGAGGTCTCGTACTAAGTTTGGGTGGCGAGAGAGTTCTTCTTCCGTAGGAAACTTATTGAAATAGTCATTGCCTACTTCATCTACTTCCTCGGTTGTTTCATTCCTAGGAGTTTCACTAACCTCAAGTACCGTCTCATGGTTTGTTTCGTCATTTATTCTATTAGGTTTCACTAAGGCGATGGTATTGACGAATTGAACGAGCTTAGCTAACTTACTTGGGTCCTTAATCTCTACACCAGAAGCTTCGGGAGTTGATATAGCATTAACCTTCCAATCACTATTGGTCATGGCTTTCAAAAGGTTGTCTATCTTCCTATCCATCTTGGCTTGTTGTTGGTTAAAATGGTCCGAGAGCTTAGCTATTTGAGCTTCTTGGGATGCGACTAGGTATTGCAACATCCCTTCTATGTTTTGTTGGTTAGGGCCATGAGATGGGGGCCATGAGAAATTATTAGATGTGAATTCTTTGGTTTTTCCCCAATAGAAGTCGGGCTTGCCCTTCCATGCTTCTCGGGCGTCATTAAAAGTCCTAGGTCTGGGTGTTGTAGGGAATCTGCCTCCCGTTCCATTGGTACGCAAGGATGCGTAATCAACGGAAGCTTGTTCGGGGAGTCTTGTGCAAGTATGAGTGTTATGAGGACCACTACATGGCTCACACAAGAAATAAACTTTGTTGACATGGTGTGAAGACTTGGGATTTTCGTAGGAGCTCATTAGGAATTTAACTTGATCTTCAAGCTCGAGTATCCTACGGTCAGAAGATTGTGAGTCAAGGGGAGGCAAGGAGATTGCCTTTACGGTTTTGGGCAACTCACGGGGGTCATTCCAAATTTCGTTGTCATAGAGAGCAAGGTCCTTTATTATACCCCACGATTCTTCCGCGGTGAAATCACAAAGTTTTCCACTGGCCGCTTGGTCAATGGATCGCTTAGTAGGGAAGTTGACATGATCATAAAAGATTTGGACTTGAAGCCAAGGATCAATACCGTGATGAGGGACTTTATGGAGTAAGTCCTTGAATCGAGTCCATGCTACGTAGAGAGATTCACCTTGACGTTGTTGGAAGATCAAGATTTCATTCCTAAGCTTAGTAGTTCTCCCCGGTGGGAAAAATTGAGCAAGTAAACGAAAGGTGAGATCATCCCAACTTGAGATGGAGCCGGCGGGAAGTCGCTCAAGCCAATTACTAGCTTGGTCCCGTAGAGAGAATTGGAAGAGACGCAAGTGCGTGGTCTCCCGAGTAGTAGCATCGAGGTTGATGGAATCGACGATTTTAAGGAGATCCTTAAGATGCTGATTAGGATCTTCGGAACGAAGTCCATGGAATGCACATCTGTTTTGCACCAACCGGATGGTGTCGGATCAAAGGGCCGTAGTTTGGGCTTGGTCGGGAAGCTCAATGGTGTTTCTATAGCCTAGGTGGCTTGGTCTTGAGTATTCACCAAGAGTACGGCCTCTTGGTGGGTCATTTGGTGGTGGGTTGATGAATGGTAGCTGATTATCACCTTCCATGATGAAAAGTGATGGGATTACTAACAAAGGTCACGAAGAAGGGGGATAGACTACGAGGAAGCTAAAAATGGGGGAAAAAAAGCTTACTTGATAGGAATCAAGCAAGGGAACCTAAACGAGGTGAAATTCTAACTAGCTATTATATTCCCCGGCAGCGGCGCCAAAAACTTAATACGCGTACAACGCGCGTTCGGGGTCAAAGGAACTTCCTTTTTGTCTAGCAAGTTTTATAACACCCTAGGCAGTGAACCTAATCGTTGTAGTGTAGTATTAGGGTAAGCCACGAGTATTGATATCGTTCTCTAGGGGAATAGGAATGCTAGTGAGAAATTACTATGCTAAGGTTGGGGTTGATGAAGATTATTTTTTATCTTTTTGTATTTTTTTAGAAAATTGAAAGGTACGAATCTCGGGGTATAGGATTTGGGGGGTTTGTATTTCTACCGATTACTCTACTTATCTAATTATCTAAACTAAGGTGAGTGTAGTCTATGTCTATTGTTGTGTGCTTTTATGATGATTTAAAATGTGTTTACTTAGATTTTATTACTCCCTAGTTATCTCCTATTGATGGTTGAATTGTCACGTCCTTATTCTTAACGCGTAGTGTTTTCTAAGGTCGTAGGGTATGCGTTTATCCCTAACTCTTTGAAGCTACCTAAGGTTAATGACTACTAAATCTCTAGGATTCATAAACTTGACACTAAGGTTATCTTTGGATATTTAGCCTACAATTCCACTAGTAATTATAAGCTAAGGTTCAACAAAGATTAATCAAGCATTAATAACACAACGGATGACCTATCACAATACTAGGTTAATCATAATTAAGATAAGAGACAACCAATCAATTTTCAATACATAGGTTTCATAGATCTAAGCAAACACACAAGTAAATTTGCCGGACATGAAGAACATGAAAGCATACACACAAACAATTGAAGACATGATTGAATCAATGAAGTAAATCACTTATCTTGTTGTAAAATAGGGTATGGAAACCTAAGATACTGCCTAAGACAGCCTTGGTTTAGTTTAGGTTTTTACTCCACAAAGCTACCTCTCTAAAAACTGAAAAATTCGGATTCTATATATAGTTTTACAATATGCGACGGCGTCACTCTTTAATTGTGACGCCGTCGGGTCGCCGTCATTAGGGTTTCGTCTTGGCCACGTTAACTTTGTGACGACGTCACCTTATGATCGTGACGCCGTCGCCTTCAATCTCTGACGCCGTCTGGATCCAAATCTAGGCCTTCTGAGTTATGACGCCCTCCTCTTTTAAACCTGATGCCGTCACTTGTAAAATAGCAATTTGCTCTCTGAGTCATCTCAAGATGTGTCGCGACGGCATCAAAAATAAGCTGTGACGCCGTCCCATTCAATTCCAGCAGCTTGAGTGTCTCGATTCTTGACTTTGGCCATTTTCTTCGTATATTCACGCCTTTTCGTCCGAATAAGTGTCATTCCAGCAATTAGCCTTCAAGAGACCTAAAAAGTGAAAAGGAACGAAATTAGGTAGTAATGGATACAAAAGTGATCAATTAAGGGCTTTAATGACCCCTAAAAAGTATACCTTTTAAATCCTTATCATTGACGCGATCACTCATTTGCATGTGTTTGTTGGAATCTTTGCTTATTTGGTAGAATTCATGGTCTTAGAAGACTTAGGAGAATTTATTGATAAGGACCTCACTCAAGTAATATTTGGAAAGCCTTTTAAGAAAATAAATAGGTTGAATGAACGAATGCTTGATGGTCTAATTACATTCTCTGATGAAGTTGAAGATTTTGTCTACAAAAATGCCACATGCTGATGCTAGGTTTAAACACAAGGATATTGAGGCATGCAATAGAATGACTCCTATTCCATTGCTTAGTGAAAGGGATAAGAAAAATGGACTTAGGTACCCATATGAGAAAACCAAGAGATATTACAATCAATGGCTCGAGTTAGGAGATGAGTACAAGAAAAAAAAGGGAACATTAGAGTGGCTAAAATATGGGCACGTGAGCGTGCACGAGACCACGTAGGGTCACGACTTCGAGTCTAGCTACAAGACTCATAAATAAATAAAAGCGCTTCGTGGGAGGCAACCCATGCTTAATTGTTTGCTTGTTTGTGTGTCATATATCTTTTCATTATTGTTTATTCTCATGTTTGAATTTGTGAAAATGCTTTATTTTGTCTTTAACCTTGTCTAAATTACATATAAAGGTATTTTACAAAAAGGATAAGTGTAGGGAAGATTACACACATTTTTAAAAGAACGTGAACATGAGAATTACGATTATTGAAAAAGATATATATGTGTGTTTGTTAGAGTCAAATGCTTGTATCGAGTCATAATGGTTGTTTTGCAGGAATTTATCCAGATTTTAAAGGTGTAATTTTTCCAGAAAAACACAGCAAACCAGTTTCTGTCAGGATAACCTGACGGCGTCAAGATTTCAACCTGACGGTGTCAGGAGGAGCATAAACAACTTATCTAACTTTGTCTCATTTTCTGTGCTACTTATAAATTTTTGGAAATTGTCAGGTCTTAATTTTTCAGACTACCTGTAAACATCCATTCCACAAGCATTATATGCTAGTGTAGTAGAGTCATATATAGTTTTACAACTGATTTTACAGGAAGGTTTTGTCTATTTTCTTAAAGTGTGTAGGTTTTATTTATCAAGAAGAAGAAACATAAGATTGGATGGAGCTTTTCACGCATACATTCTTCTTGGAAAGAATTTTACCACTACTTCACACACGGATCCTACCGAGATAATCAGGGGAGTACTAGTTTCTTTCTCTTTTAATTACCTTCTGTTATCATAACTTTGATACTTTCGGGGAACATCGGCGGGACAATGTTCAGTTTAAGTGTAGGGAGGGAGAATAAAATGGGAACTTTGAAACTATGCTTATCCTTGATTATTTGTCTTGTCCTATTTTATTTGTTTAATAAGCTATATGAGAAATATCGATTAGGGTAATTTTAGTACCAAATTTAAATTTTTTCATGACTTGTACGAGTGGGCCTTTAGTCTTAATAAAGTGTCTCATGGATAAGAAGTTATATGACTAGCCCAAAAACCTTTTACCACTCAAATTCCACCCCGAAAATGTGAGGTTCGCCCCTAGATTTATAGGAATTAAGTCATTCACCTTTAATGCTTCGAGAGTGTACCGGTAGTATAATAGATTCTAGAACTTGTTTTGTGATGCATCCCGAGATCACTAGTGAGACTACACTTGTGTAGTTAGGAATAACTAAATGATAAGAGGCGTTAGGATAACCCTTGTTTGATACCCGTATTATAATTACTTCTTCCACATCGGTTGAGTAATTCCCCCACACCCTTGTGATGTACTCATCTTTAGTACACTATACCCCTAGTTAACCCCTTAGAGCCTATCCTTTTCGCGGTTCTCGTGATGTTTCGGTTTTCCAGAATATCAATGAAGAGCATTGTTTACAATCCACCCCTAAATGTACACCCAAATCGCCTTAGTCTACCTTGTATGCACTCACTTTTAGTGCATTATTGTTATCATACTAAACCCTTAGTTCAATTATCTAGTTACTTGCATGGTTGCTAAGTCGAGTCATATCTTTTGTACACAGTTTTGGGATGATTGAGACTCATGGGTAAAGTTAAATTTTATGGAGTGACGGAAAATAACGTTAAATTCAAATTCCCTTTATTTTCGTAATAATGTACTCCAAGTGTGTTGATCTTTTCAATTCGGGTCAAATTAGTGTTAGAGTAGTAAAAACTCAAGTGTAAGTATGTGCCTGTAAATCCCTTATATTTTGATGTTATCGTAGAGGATGGTAGAGTAAAAGTGTATGAAAAATAAATTGAAAAAATGAAAAAAAAAACATACGGGCTACCGTCCTACATCTATCTTTATGTTTATTTTTTTCAATTTATGTTTGTTTGTTTCAAGTATTTTGAGTTTAGAGAGTCGAGTCTTGGCTTAGCAACGCCATTCTTCTTATGCTTGTAACATAAAGATTTTTGACTTGCCACTACTAAATCGCCAATCCAAACAAACCCTTTGTTTCCCTACCGTAAGCCTAACGTTACAACCCTTTAAAAGACCTCTTAGATAGTTGTTCCTAGGTGCTTTCGCCAAAGTGGTGGAGGTTTGATCTAGTCTCAAGCCTATGGTAATCTATGTACTAGGTCCGGTTAATGAGTGTTTATTTTCTATTTCCATTTGCTATATTTCATTTACACCTGAGAGATGAGAGTACCCAAACACCACTTGTGAGGTGCTAGTATGTAATTTCCGTGCTTGTTATGACTATTGCTGGGCTTATACTTGTTATGAAGGATGTTAAACCATTGCTTTATGCTCCTTAACTTATAAATTGATTGGCCAAAAGCACATTTGCTTGAGAACAAGCAAATACCAAGTGTAGTGATATTTGATAAGGATTTAAAACATACACTTTTAAGGGGTCATTTAAGCCATTAATCGCCCACTTTTATATCCGTTACTGCTTAATTTCGTTCCTTTTTACTTTTTAGGTCTCTTGGAAGCAAAATGCAGGAATGATGCATTTTTGGACGAAAAGGAGTGAATATATGATGAAAAACGCTAAGTCAAGATCAAGACCCTCAAGCTGTTGAAATTACACCTGACGGCATCACAAACCAAGGACGACGCCGTCCCTCTTTGTGTGATTAGATTTGTGACGGCTCAGTAGCGATTTTTCTATTTTGCACCTGACGGCATCAGGCTTTGAAGAGTAAGGGCGTCACGTAGAATTTCCTCCCCAGACGACCTAGATCCAGATTCAGACGACGTCAGAAGCTGAAGCTGACGGTGCCACAACCCCAACGTGACGCCGTCCCAAAGTTGACTTGGCCAAGAAGAAACCCTAATGACGACGCTCTGACGGTGTCACAATTAAAAAGTAACGCCGTCGCAGTTGTAATCTTATATATAAAAATCAATTTTTCAGACTTTAGAGAGGTAGACTTGTGGAGTAAAAACCTAAAATGATTGTAGCCCGTCTTGGACAGTATTTTAGGGTTCTAATATCTTATTTTACATCGAGATAAGTTATTTATTCCCTTGATTTCATTATGTCTACAATTGAATGTGTGTATGCTTGCATGTTTAACATGTCCGGCTAATTTACTTGTGTGTTTGCTTAGATATATGAAACCTAGTTATTAATTATTGATTGGTTGTCTCTTATTTTAATTGTAATTGGCTTAGGAGTGCATGAAGTCATCATTGTGTTAATAATGCTTGATTAATCTTTGTGATCATTAGTTTATAATTACTAGTGGAATTGTAGGCTAAATATACAAAGAAAACCTTAGTGTTAAGTTTATGAATCTTAGAGATTTCGTAGTCATTAACCTTAAGGTTGTGTCAAAGAGTTAGAGATAAAATCACACCCTACGACATTAGAAAATACAACGCGTTAAGAATAAGAACGTGACAATTCAACCACCAATAAAAGATAACTAGGGAGTAATAGTATCTAGGTAGACACATCTTTAATCCTCATACAAGCACACTTCAATAGACATAGACTACCCCTTAAATTAGATAATAAGATAAGTAGTGTAATCGGCAGAAGTACCACCCCCCAAATCCAAACCCCGAGATCGTACCTTTAATTTTCAAAAAAATATAAAAAAGATAAAAAATAATCTTCCTCAACCTCAAACCTTAGCGTAGTAATTTCTCACTAGCATTCCTATTCCCCTAGAGAATGATATCAATCCCCGAGGCTTACCCTAATACTACACTACAACGATTAGGTTCACTGCCTAGGTGGTTGAAAAACTTGCTCGAAGAAAAGGAAGTTTCCTTTGACCCCGAACGCGCGTTGTACGCGTATCAGCGTCACGACTTAATTCTGGAAGGCGTCATTCATAGTTTTCACACCAGACGCCCAAGATCCCAGATTCAGACGACGTCGCTACTAAAGACTGACGGCGTCACAATCCTCAAGTGACGCGGTCCCAACGATAACTTGGCCCAAACGAAACCCTAATGACGGCGACCTGACGGCGTCACTAGCAAAAGGTGACGCTGTTGCGATCGTGAATCTATATATAGAATTCAATTTTTCTATATTTTTAGAGGTAGAATTTTGGAGAGCAAACCCTAACTCAGTTGTAGTCCGACTTGGACAGTATTCTAGGGTCCTATACCCTATTTTACACATCAAGATAAGTTTGGTTATCCAATTTATCATTATGTCTACCCCATGTTCAATTGATTGTGTGTATACTTTCCTGTTTAACATGTCTAGCTAAATTACTCTTGTATCTATGAAACCTAGTTATTGATTGTTGTTAGGTTGTCTCTTGTCTTAATTGGTAGACGTTAAAATTAGGAAAACTGGCTTCTTCTTTCATGTTGTTAGCTTGAACATCCTAAATAGCAAAAATCCTTAGGAGTGCACCTAGGCCATCATTGTGTTTATTGTGTGAGCTATAGATATAGGATAATAGTGTATTCGGGGGAGATGCTATTGCACTTGGTGATCCCAGGTATTCTAAAGGAAAGTTACAATTAATAGAACTAGGGAATTAGGCACCGCCCTACGACTAACCGGAATACAATGCACCAATTAAGATAAAGGACGTGACAATTCAACCGACCAATAAATGATAACTAGGGAGTAATAACATCTAAGTGAACACATCTTTAATCACCATACGAGCACACCTCAATTAAACATAATCTATCCTTAGGTTAATTAGAAAATTAGATAAGTAGTAAAAGTAGTATAATTGGTAGAAGTACCACCCCCCAATCATTTACCCTGAGATTTTACTTTTGCTTTCTAAAAAACCATAAAAAAGACTAAAAAGAATCTTCCTCAACCCCACATTCTCGTCATATATCTCTTTCTAGCATTCCTATTCCAGTAGAGAACGAAATCAATCCCCAAGGCTTACCCCATACTACACTACAATGATTAGGTTCACTGCCTAGAGGGTTGAAAAGCTTGCTCGTAGAAAAGGAGGTTTTCTCAACCCCGAACACTCCGTGTCAATAGCAATAACGTTTTTATACATTATTTGCATCAACAATCTCCCCTTTTTTGATAATGACAAAACATAAACTCATTTTAGGTAAAAATTAATTGTAACAAGTTTTTAATTTGACTTTATATCCCACTTCTCCCCTTTTTTGTTGAAGCAAAAAGATTGTCGAAACGACACTAAGGCTCCCCTTTGATGTATTCTCCCCCTCGCTTGGAGGGCACCAAGGAATTGAGCAATGGTTGTTGCTACAAAACAAAGTTAGAAGACACAAATACAATATCTAACATGTAGCAACTTATACAAATATCCAACCATGAACAAAGAGGCTAAGTAGCCCCAAAAAAATATTCCAACCATAAAATGAAGAAAAACATTCATTCATAGATTAAACAAGATGCACACTTAATGTGTGAAAACAAGACAATAAAAACAAAGCTATAAGAAGCACATAATAATCTTTAATGACTTGAGAGGCCCTAAGATTTCCTTAAATAACAAAAAGTATCCTAAATGTTTATTCTTAAAAACTAAACATAAGAATGTTTAGTTGGTTGGGCTATTGGCTGGTGAAAGAGGTGGTATGATAGGCCCTTGTGGTGGTATCAAGAGGTGTTCAAGGTAGGAGAACACAAAGTTTAATTCATCCCTAAGGTTGAAGATGAGATTTCTATCATGATGACAACATGGAAAAGTTTGGCTATGTGGTTCAAGTGGGTAAAGAATGGGGTAACCCATGAGTGGTTGTGGTGATGGAGAGATGGAGGATGATGTTGTGGTGTAGGCAAACTTAAGTGGGGTTTTTGGTGACAATGTGAATGTCAATGCCAAAGGTTGAAGTGGACTAGGTGGAGGTACGGATGTGTTTGTCCTAATTGTGGATGAAGAGGATAAAGGTGCTCTAGTGGAGATTATTTTTGAAGGAGCATTGGGTATGAAGGTAGAGTAAGTTGAGTTAGTAGAAGGTGGTGTATGCATCTCTTCATCATCATCATCTAAGGTGAGATCAATGAAAGTGATCTCTTTTGGTAGTTTGATGTTGAGTCTAGGTTTATTGGCTTGGTGAGAGGTGGTTGCAATGTTGGAAGATATGGTTGGTGTGTGATGGTTGATTGAAGATGTGATGAGGATGAATGTATGTGAAGTGCTTAAATAGCCAAATTAAAAGCATGCAAAGTTTGTAGGTTGCTAAGGATAATAGAGTGGGATGAGTTTAGATATGGGTCAAAAAGTGAAAGCAAATAGTTAAATTCGGTTTTCCAGGGGACAACACCACTAAATCACACATGATACCACTAAATTTAGTGGTGCCGTGGCACATTTAGTGGTGTCGTGACCTGCTAGAAGCTTTTTTACCATTCCTGCAGGTTTAGGCTGCCTAAATGGGTAATTCTAGGGACACTATTTGCAACAAATCCTATTACCTCAAGTCACTAAAGAATAATCACAAGAATTTATGCTTTTTAGCTACATCTAGTGCTAAGCAAAACATGTGATTATCTAAATCTTAGGCTACTATTAAGCATGCAAGTATGACAAATGGCATGATAAGTATGTATGAAAAAAAATGTAAAGAAACTAAATTATAATCAAGAACTAAGCTTGATAAGAAAAACATCATTAGGTGGTAAAATTAAAGGACACACTCAAATCTACCCATGCTAGAGTTAGTGCAACCAAGCTGCAATTGTTATGAGGCCATAGCTAAAACCTCATAAAATGTTAGATTACTAAAGAAATAATACTAAATAATAAATATTTTAATGTTGTTTATGACCCTCGACCTCACTTATTAAACCCATTCTTTATCGTCTTGCCAAGCCCCTTGATAGCCTTTCCGATTGACTTGAACCCTCCAACCGTTTGCTCGTGCATTGACACTTGTCGATTATACATCACCGTTTGCCTTCGCATTACGGAAGTTAGATTGGTGTTGCTGAATGGAAGGTCGGTTGTTTGGGTGAAAGATGATGTATCAATATTACGAAGGAAAGTGTCAGGAGACGGAGGACGCGCATGAGATGTTCCTTCATCATGAATTTCGACATCATCATCATCATCATCATCATAATCATCATCATCATCGGGTTGTGATGACGATCCATGATGGTAGGAGGATGAAGTAGCATCAGAAGTAGATTTACGACCACGTTTAGACCCTTTGTATTTACGTTGCTATGTGCGACATTGTGGTCCACCAAGAGGTTTCATAATGGGTTGAAGATGATAGTAATCAACATTTTGGAGATGTGGATAATTGGCCATTACCCAGCGAAAGAGGTGAGTAAGCAACATACCGTATGGCATGAGCTTATCGGACCGGCCATGAATGTTGATGATGCGCTTTGCCATGTAGTATGCAAGATTGTATAGGTTTTCACTGCTAAGACAATAGTGCATGTGGGCAAGACTTGCTGGAACATGATCCCGGTTGCCCGCGAGAGACAAGACATTCTCTCGTAGAAGGAGTTCCCAATTTTTTAGATCGGGAAGGATTTATTTGAGATAGATCTTGTTTGGGTCGAGGTAGACAATGGAACCATCGCGTTTTTGGTGCATGTGGAAGAGACGAGGGGTTTGGATATGTTGTTTGATGGTTTGAGCATCGGGGATTTCGGTTAGATATGGACCTTGGTTTTCAAGATTAAGGAAAAGAGACTCTAAGGAATGGTCTTCCGTGTATGCACATTGACCATAGGATGGAACACCAAGGATGTCTCCAAACTTGGAGATGGATAAAATGATGTTCTGATTTTGGATCCAAAAGTCTAGATAGACATTTCCTTGAGGATCATTGAAGGTACGCACATGACTACAGAATTCGAGGACAAAGCGAGGACAAATTTGATCATTTATTTTGTACAAAAATCAAAAGCAATGGTTGGAAAGCATATATTGATGCCATTCAACGGAACAAAGTTAACATCAACTACACGACCTTCATGTATGTAACGATGTTGGATCCTTTGAAGACGAGGTTTGATATCTAGAGGAATGTTTGGATCCTCGATTAGGAGAGGGATGTAGGATTTTGTGTCTTGATAATCGTTTCGAGGCATTGTTTCCTACAAAAATATACAAGTATATTCCACAAAGGTGTAGATCGGGGAACACCCTAACCCCTGTGTCCTTTTGGCACCGCCATTGTCCAATTTCCACAAGGAATAGCTCCAAAGAACTCTCCTACCAAATGGGGCACCAACTGAAGTGAGCACCAAGCCAAGACTTAACCTCGATATCTTATGCACCACAAATTCTCTACAATGCCTATAGGTTTTAAGGAGGTGGCTACCTATATGAAGCAAATGCCAAGGATGGGACTTGAAAATATATGAGAGTATATATATATATATATATATATATATATATATATATATATATATATGTGTGTGTGTGTGTGTGTGTGTGTGTGTGTGTGCGGTGTATGTGTGTGTGTTAACTTATGTATATTTGACAAACACGTTTCTAGTGTGTGCCTATATGCATACGGTGTGAAGGTGCGATAATCTCGACTCTAAAAAAAATAATAAGATTACACAAATACTCTGAATTTGCTATTGCTCATTGGAATATGTCGAAAAATACATATTAGTTATGTAACTCGACCAATATTTGTGAGATCATGTATGCACGAGAAAACGTTTTTAGCTTGTATCAACAATGCACGAAAAATGTTTCATGATCCTAGTTATGTGAATTTTTCGAAAAACAATGGAATTGGGGGGTATTTGGCTAGTTCAACAAATTTTGGCGCCATAATTTTCAAAGTTGATAAGCTTGAGTGTTAATCACTCCTGATCAAATTTCAAGTATACTAGACATGATTCCACTAAAAATAATTAATCTTTTGTGAATTTTTGATACAAAATTCGGAACTAAAATTAATGGTTTTATGCAAATTCTAAGTTAGGGAATCATGATAGTTATATATTGTCTATTTCTTGTCCTAATCTTATAAGAAATCAATCAAAATTGAAAATCCTCAATTCAATTTTATATGCATGAACAAACCCTAGACTCAAAATTAAAGAAAATAAGAGTTAATTGACTTAAAATTAATGATAAAAAAGTGTAGTTGTTGATAATCTTGAAATCCAATGCCTTGAATTGATTAAAAATGAGTGGAATTGAGGTTTTTGGATGTGGTGTCTTGCAGGATGTTAGCCAAGTAAGTCAGGTTTGGTTGGATGTCAACAAAGGAAGAGAGAAAGAAGAAAAACGAGTTTATCAGGTCACAGTACCACGATACCACTAAATTTAGTTGTGCCGTGCCCCACTTTATGTGACAACTCGTAATTTCAGGTCATTTTACAAAGTTTAAAATTTTCACTATTCATCTCGAATTTACTATTCATCTTACTATTCATCATTTTACTATTCATTGTTTTCGAGCCAAAGTAATATTCATAACGATTTCAAAATTTTACTATTCACTAAAACACTATTCATTCCTCGAGAAAATCACTATTCACGAGTCACTATTCATCATTTTTCGTCAACTAGGTTTATTTAGTATCAAATACGCTAACCGAAGGTTAAGCCGCGTATCATAGAATATCATCAAGGACATTTCATATAGACTAGGATTAGTCTACATATCATTAGTAACATGATCATCATATTAATTCATGCATGGATTTCATTTTCATTAAACGCTTATTTTCCTTATAAACAAACGTTATCGCTAGAAACATTATTTTGAAACATTGGTCCGACACTTCCAAAATTACTCTAATATATGTTTATACTCATTTTAAGACTATAAAAATTATATTATTAGTTTACCCAATGTTTTCAATTTATTTCGTATATAAATTGTTATGTTTATATAATTACGATGGTGTTCAGAATTCAACTCGATAAATAATTATTCACTCAATACTTGTGAGAAATGTATTTTTATAAATTTTATGACTTCTATACATTTTATTTTGTTCCGTTAAAATCTATTTTTAGTTAACGCTACAATTAATATCTATTTCTACTTACAAATTACACATTATACCTATATTTAAATACATTTACTTAACAAGTAATACACTTAATTATTAAAACTACCCCCTAAACACCCCATGGCCGGCCACCTTGTCACCAAAGGAGACCAATTTGGTCTTTGCTACTTAAAGATATTTGCATACTACTTGCATACTATTAGATATTATCTTCATTTCACACATACTAACACATACACTTAGGTGAAACACAAAATTCTCTCCCCATTCTCCATGAAGGCCGGCCATAGCAAGAAACATGAAGAATAATCTAGTTAAGGTTTTGAAATAAAAACCTCAAGATTATTAAGCATACCTTTCTCAAAAATTCATAATCATTCAAGTAAGCTTTTCATATATTTTACCAATCTTTCTTGATCATTCATGAGCTATTTTTATTATGCTTGAAAGAAAACATGCATGTTACATATGAATTTATACCACTTTTAATGTTTTATTACTTATTATGAAATATAATCATCCTATAAATTATCCCTTGAAACATATCACTTTGATGATGTCTAGGAACCCATGACACCCTAAGAAGGTGTATGGTAGGATTAGAATAACTTCGGAGTTGTTTTGAATTGGTTAGAATAGGTTTTACGCGTGAAAAACTCATTTCGACAAGAAGGGTCTGTCCATATTTTGAAATCTGAAAAATTCGACAGTAGGTAAAAAATTTGGCCTAGATATTTAGAAAAATTTTAAAACTAAATCGTGCCGCTGAACGGATTAAACGAGCTATAACGAAGAAGTTATGAATTTTTCAAGTTAGGCTAATTTAAAAAGTGTAAAATCCTGAAAATTCAACATGTTACGCCCGTTGTAACGAGTAAAAATGAGGCTTAGGCGTTATAAATTATGTCACTTATCAAAAATATATTAGTATACTTTTGAACGGCTAAGGACATATAAAACATAGAAAACGGACTTGTAACGATTAAATTAAACACGTTTACACAAAGTTGCCATAACATTATTATATAAGAAAAACTATTATATTTCTATTAGACAAGTATTATCAAGAACAATGCACTCATGCTGATTGGGTCGTTTTAACATTGATGTAGAACTTTTATAAAGTGATGTCTTCTAGTAAAAGTAAGCTCACTTAGTATTTTCTAAAATGTCCAACTGCTCATTGTCGTTGAGTTACAATTCGAATAAAATACGGTCACTAAACTTTGTCGAAACAACCTCTTTAAACGATATTTTGGATAAAAGTTACCATACTTAACCTATAGTTTTTCTCCATGATCGAGACCTCTATGATGAAAACTTAAATGCTAAAACTTTGAGATAATGATACAAGCTTCCCAAAACCGTTGAGTTTGTTTCCTAACACTCGACATGTGCACCATTTTACTTTACTAGCTTTTCAAAGCCGTTTAGTCACTTTCATGAAATTGTCAAATGACATTATTTTACATTTAAAAGTTATAATTTCATTATAAATCATTAAATGACTATCGTAGGATATCATTTCAATATAAATACTCAGAAGTATTTTATAATATGACGAGATGGCATAAACATACATTTTCGGAGATAAATTCTATTTTCAAAAACGCATAGTGGTATATGAATACATGTGGATTTGCATCCACGACATTGTTTCATGATTTACATTAGATCATATCATTCATAATAGGTCACGGTCAGAGGTTGCGCCTTATTCTAAGATTGCCATTATATCATCATAACATTCACAGCAATAGTGAGTTTTCATAGCCCGATTTATTCAAGTTTATACTTTATTTCAAACCTACGGGGAGAATACATTGCACATCATTTTATTACGATACCAAGTATATCAAATTCATTACATTGCTTAAGTTACCTCATTTTAAATGTCCCTATTTCATAATCATAAAACTGCTAATTTCCAAGTATGATAGATCTATCGAGGCTTGACACCTCCATCCGGTCACATTCCAAATCCTGGACGATGCATTTCATTTCATTATCATTATTTGAGTTGTTTGGCAAAAACACTCAAGCTTAAACATCACCAAGCTTCGTGTCATGTGCTTAAGCAATTGTATCATTTTGTGACATATTGTCATACATGGCCTATACTTGTGGTAGTCGTATTAAACATTTTTAACAACTCTATGAACTCACTCAACTTTTGTGTTGACACTTTTAGCAATGTATTTTCGTGTAACTACATTCACTTCATGGCATGCATGTGGACTTATCATAGAGTCGTGACGACGCATACCTCTCATGGGATTTATACACTTTTAAGCATCGTTTGAATTGTATCAAATTTATTTCCGCACACGATGATTTTATTCGGGGACCTATACTTTGTAAACTCGATTATTTTATTAAATCAAACGATGTATTTTCCAAACGCATACTTTAGTGTCATTCAATATAATCGTGATTGTGATGTTATGACAAGCCCCTGTGAATTCCATTCTCCACGCAAAATGTGTAATTTGGGGGTGTGTGATTGGCATCGAGAAAGCCTATAGAGAACTAGGTTGCATCATTGTCCCTAGACTATAACTACATCATCATAGCATCTCATCATTTCATCATAAGTGCATAGTCACTATACATGCGTTTCATACGCACATTTTATGCAGTTATTTACTTTCATTTCAAATTCGATTGTCACATTAATGCCTTCGATACCTATCCCATCACTTTGATACAGAATGCCTCGTCATTCCCTATCACAATTTTAACATCACTGACTCAACACCGATAACATCGATGATGAGATCAACCCTTTAGGAGGACGGCAGGTGCACCTACACCATCGCATCACTATTGATTCACCGTGAGGATCGGGACAATTTTATCATTCTCATTGGGAACAGATTATACCATTTAGTAGAACTTATAGGTTTAGTCCTAATGAACCTATTTTCTTAACTCACCACAAGGATTTTCATTATCATCATTGTCATCATTTTCATCATCATTGTCATTCTAGAGTACCATTCGCATGCTATCACATCTCATAGACACTACTCATACACTGACTTCAGTGCTGCATGATTTGACATTACACCATTATCATTTATCACTAAGACTATAGGCACTACACCATCTCATATGTTTGAGGACTGTGAGATTTCTAGGGCTATTGTTGCTAGACCGCCTACTACTCCTACACTTGAAACACGATTTGACCATCAACAGAACGTAGATAATAGGTACCTTTCAATCTTATGTAATATTTATCCCTTATTATCTCCACAATAATCACAACCTTTGTTTATTTCATTCCTTATTTCAATTGCCCAATTTTCAATCATTTCGCGATGAGACCTCACTATCTTACTAGGGGTTAGGCCAACTTTATTCTTGGCCAATTAAGAGACTATTACCATTTTATGAGGTTCTCCCATGTATCCTACAAATCATTCAACAAATTATATTTCAAGTTATTTTGCTACTACTTCATAACATTATTTCACTTAATTTTATTTCAAGCTATTCTACACCATCTTAGAAACATTGTTTCATAAAGTTTTAAAACAAGTTGTTTCGCTACTACTCCTATCAATTGGCTTTCACCATTTTATCAACTATTTAATATCATCATGCTAAAACCATTTTCATGTTAATCCAAAAATTATGAGCCATTATCTTACAAAACAAAAACGCTGGATACCATCTAAAACTCGAGGAACATAATATCATTTTAACAAAACCAAGCATCACATCATTTGTCCTCGATTATACATGGCCTGATCACCTATGTATAATTCAGGAATAATTATGTCATGAAAGTAACAAGAATCATTTCAAATCTCTTAAAACAATTTTCACTCAAAAGCAAAGCTTTGTAATAAGATAAATTGTTCAAACATTCTTTTGTTAACACTCTATAGCTTTACGCCATTCATCCTCTCACTCAACCGATAAGTTAGAATTTGATGAGTTACTTTTTGTTAGGAAAGGCTTTCTATACCATCTGAGAGGATTCCTCGATACAAGATGTCACACCCCAATTTACTGCTTTAAATGAATGGAATTCTCTGGGATTGACTGTCATAGCACCACATCAGTTATATGGAACGACCTAAAGTGCCGCTTTTAAAAACACATCGTGGGATATTTCATAAAAACATTCAGAGTACAACATCGGTCCCAAAAGGTTACAAAGTTTGCGGAAATACAAATATGTTACAATCCAAACGATGTTTTGAAATAAAGTGCCATAATGTACATAATGTAAGTCAGACATCGCTGACTTAAAATGTAGGTCCCTAAACCATGTCATGATGAATGCCTCGCCACACCGAAAATACATTGCTAATAACGGTCAACAATAATGTTGGTGAGAAATCATAGGTTTATGTAAATGTTTTATACGACTACACAAGTATAGAATATGCATGACAATCCAGTCAATGCGATAAATAATGTTACAATTGCCTTAAGCCCATGACCCCAAACTAGATCCGATCAATTATGTATGCCCTCCACGGAATGTTTGCCGCATAACTCCGTAATGAAATCAAATGAAATGCATCCGCCCTGGTCGGGATTCACCAACCCGGATGGAGGCGTCACCCTCGATAGATCTATCCACTCATCCTCGCCCCAAAGATTAACGGTTCATGTTCAGGAAATGGGGACTTTCAATATTGGCAAATGAGGTAACTTAAGCAATGTAATGAATTTAACATACTTGGTATCGTATAAAGAAAAATGTAGTGCAATGTATTCTCCCCGGTTTGAAATAATCGAAGCATGTAAAAACGGGCTATGAAAACTCACTTGGATAAACCGAATAACGGCAAAAGTGAGTACACTGAGGTTTAATGTAATGCGCCAACCGGGACCTATTATCAATGATATGATATGTCATGAATTGCAATGTAATGTTATGCATGCACTTGATATGTTATTTATACCATTTACTACCTTTTGAAAATATTACTCGACGTCGAAAAATACTCTTTTGACGCCTTGACCAACCAAAAATCACTTTACATGTTTTACGTAAAATGTCATCCTACAATGGTTTGAAAATGATTTTTGGTGAAATTACCACTTTTCGTCGCAAAACAATGTCGCCGGAAAAATCGCGTGAAATTACCAAAAATGGCTCCGGAAAAACAATCATAAAACAGTACACGTTGATCGTTAGAGAACGAAATCGACGGTTTTGGAAAGTTTGTATCCATATCTAAAAGTTTCAGCCTGAGTTTTCGGCCAAAAGGTCTCGATCATAAAGATATTAAGGGTTAAAGTTTGATTTTGGCCAATAGTGTGCAAAAAATTAGTTACGGCAAGTTTAAGAAAAGTGCATATCTTTGTCGCTTCAAACTGCTTACGCTTAATATGTCCTTAGCTTCAGATCGAAGTAAATTAATATATTTTTGACAAGTCGAAATAATTTGTGAAGCTTAAGGCTCGTTTTTGACCCGAAAATACTAAAAACATGTTACTGAAAAATTTCAGAAAATAATACGCTTCGTCGCTCAAACTTGTAAAATCCATAACTTCTTCGTTATAAGTCCGCTTTTATCCGTTCAAGCGGCCACGGATTCGTTTTAAAGTATATTTTCTAAAAATCAAGGCCAAAATTTAGTACCAACTGTCGGATTTTCCAGAAAATTGAAACAAGGACAGAACATAATATATAGTTATCGAAAATAGTTTTTCTCGGACAAAACCTATTCTAATCCTTTCAAATCAACTCCAAAACTAATCTAATCCTACCATACACCTTCTTAGGGTGTCATGGGTTCCTAATCACCATCAAGACCAACCAAAACCAAGGGGATAATTATAGGATGACCATTTATATATATATACTCTAAAATCATGAAATAAATGGTATAAATCACATATCATGCATATAAGCTCCAAAAATGAAAAGAGACATATGAAAATGAAAAGGAAATATGAAAATGATAAAAACATGCTTACTAGTGATAATGAAGAGGTGAAAGTAACAAGGATTAGCCTAAATATCCTTGGTTTTTATTTCAAAACCATAAAAAGGATATAAACTAGGTTGATTATACACTTGATTTTGCAAAAAAAACTTGATCCCTTGGCACCTTGGTGCTTGGCCGGTTTGTGAAGAACCAAAAGAGGAGAGAAACTTGTTTTCTTAACACTTTGAGAATGAGAAATGAGTGAGTGAAATAATAGAGGTAGACTTTTAAGTTTGAGTGAAAGTATTAACAAACACAACACCATGCATCATTTAAGACTCACCCTCCCTAAGGACCGGTTTTAGGGGGGGGTTGTCTTCCAAGATATATTTTTTTTTTAAAAACTTGCAACTTGTATGCATTTGTGTATTATTTTGTAAGACTTGTATAAATTGTAATGAAAAGGTAAGTGAATTGTAGGTAATTGGGACTTTTTGGTAAAAGTAAGTTTTTAATAGCTCAAAATAGATTGTATTGAGGTGATAAAAATTGTAAAAATACTTTCCTTGTGAAAATCGGGTGATAAAATAATTATCGTAAGCTTTTAAGAAAAACGACGTAATAATTAAACGTTAACGATTAAAATACCAAATAAATTTGAAACACTAGGAAAACTAAAAATATAGTTTTTATAAACTAAATGTGAGTTTAAAAATACCTGACTGATCATTTTTTTGAAAGTAACGGTTTAAAGGTACAAAATAAAAACTCACGCGATAAAAATTATTAAACATAAAAATCACGCGTAAAATAGGAAATGAAATGTCGTGAATGAATTGATATGATGCAAATGATGTCGATGAAATGTAGACTAATCTTAGTCCATATGAAATGTACGTGATGTCATGATCATGAATCACGCTAAACCTCCAAGGTTACAGCAATTTGAAACAAGTAAACCAAGTTTACTATAAATGTTGAAATAATGAGACATGAACGTGTCGAGAAATGACTCAAAGCACGGGTTGTCACATTCGCCCATCCAAAAAGGGAATTCAGTCCCTAATCTACCAAGCATAGGTCTATCAATTTTTGAGTTTGTGATGCATATCGAAGGAAGAAAACATGGAGAAGTGTCGTTATTACGTGTTGTCGATGATTGAGAGTGTACAAAACATCGTATTGGGTAAATCTCGCATGAGTAATACTTTGACTTGTGGAATATGTGAACATTTTGTTTCACTAAGACTTATAAATAACCGCCCCAACATAACATGATCCCTCCAGAATTAGACATAGTTAGCTAGGCTATGTATAATTAAGGAACGATGATGTGACGCTCGGTTTAGTTGTTATAACTCTCGATGCTTACAAGGATTTAAACCGTGTCGTTAAAATGGTCGATAAAGTAAAAAGAAATAACATTCTCGAAAGTGATATCGAATCGAAAGGAAATAAAGTACGATAGATGAGAATATTTTACAACGAGTGGTTTATCAAAAGTAGTACATCTTAGGTTATAAAGATTCGGATGCGATGAAAACATAAACTTAGTAATGGCGATAATACATAAGGAGAAATAAGACTGCTAGTTTCCGATCTTCTTCACTTTAATGGCGTTGGTACCTTGAGCTTTCTCCTTTTCCTAATCCATGAGCACCTTCAACTTGTCAACCTTAGTTTTGAGGACATTGATTCCGATAGTGTCCTTGCTCTCCACATCTGAAACATGTAATTATAGTTTTGCCTTTACAATCCCCGGCTAGATGTCCGGTTTTGGCATTCGCTTTGCACTTCTGCAAAGGACCGCGGTGATGATACTTTCTACATCGATTACATAGCTGTTTAGCCCCAACATATCTTTTCCCTTCCAGCGGGTTAGCAAGGTGTCTCACTGTTTGACAGATAAAGCATATACCACATGGACCATTATGATGTAGAGTGCATTGATGGCATCGTGGCAAGTTTCCAAGATAAGTTCTTTCCTTTGTTGGTGCGCAACTTGAACCCCGGCTGCTTCTTGTCTTCTACTTTGTTGTTGGTGATGGTTAGTGTTACAGCTTTGGTTGTTGTCGTTATAACCTCCCCTGCTCATTTTCCCATTTCCTTTTGTTGTTGTTAGTTTGGTTGTTGTTATTGTTGTGGTGGTTATTGTTGATAATGGTTTCCCTTTTTACAACTTGAACCATGAGTAATTGAGTTATCTTGATGGTCTCTTCAATTGTTTTTAGCAAATCGAAGAGGCTACTCTCAATGCATTTTGGAAGTCCTCCAATGAATCTTTCCAAGAGTTTCTCATTGTCCATAACCATATATGGACATAAAACAACTTTTGAAACCTTCCTTCATGTAGGTCTCAATGTCATAACCAACGGTCACCAGCCCAATAAATTCCATTTTCAATTTCTTCATCTCCTCATGGACAATACTTTTAGTCATCAACCTCTTGAATTGATCCCATGAGAGTTTATAAGCATTTTCCATACCAATGGGCTGTGCATAATGATTCCACCATAACATTGCCTTATCCAAGAGTGTACTAGTAGCAAATTTCACCTTTGCAATATCTCGCAATCGCATATAAGAAATAACAACTCGATCCTTTCTAACCAACGGATCATAGTAATGGCTCCTTCAAGCTCTCTCAACTTCAATGCTCTTAAAGTCTATGTATGTACCACCTCGAACCTCAATCTCCCGCAACTCCTCGTAGTAGTAGCATGTCTAGTAGCTTCAAGCATGTACCATGGTCTTGGACAATGCAAGAAGAAATAGCAGCTGAAGCACTATTATCGTTGCTGTTCTTGCTTTCTAGTTCCTAGCTATACAATCCTCTATATATTTCTTTTGAATATCGGCTTGTGTCATAGCCGGTGGAGCTTTCTGCCCATAACTCTTCAAATAAAAGGAAAATGAGACGTGACAAATCCTATGTTAATAATAAGCACTCTAAATAGAAGCCGCGAGAAGGTGGGTAAGTTAGAGGGTATTTTTCAAAATGATCGACGGGTTCCGAAAAGATGGGTTATGAGGTGTTGTAATTGCTTCAAATGTAGTTCATCCCTAATATTGCTATCATGCTAGCAAGAAGATAGATATCATCTCAAACTATGTCGAAGAATGTTTGTTCTAGTTTCACTTGTAGATGGGGAGTCATTGATAGTCCCATATGTTCAAACCTCGTGACATCTCTTGATATGAAAATGAGGTTACTTGGAATTTCTAGAGAACACAATGCCTTAGGGGAAGTTTATATCGATAGCCTTAATTTAACCAAATTTTCCTTAAGGATACTCATTGTAGGGAAGTTCACATATTGTTGAGGCCATGATTATAGAATGTTCTATACCTCGGATAGAAGACTTGATATATCCCTATAGTGTTGCTTCATGGGTATTTGCTTCGATTAAATCTCAGAACTCTGGTCCGGCTAGTACTTATGGAATGATAGAGTTTGGATTCTAATTCAAAATAGTGGTTCGGAATGTCTCGTGGTGTCTTAAGATTTTTGTTGAGTTTTGAATCATTCTACCACCTAGTTCTAGTCCTTGTTGGAAATTCCAAAATCCTTCCATTGTTTTTTATCAAGAAATCCTCCTCACATGGTATAGGAAGTCTTTCCTAAAAGGTCACTGTCAAATCCTAACTTATCGTTGAGTGAGAGATAAATAAGTAAGCATCTATAGAGTGTTAACGTAAGGAAATGTTTATGCACGATATATCTGATTATAAAACTTTGCTTTCAAACAAGAATAAATAGTTTGTAAGAATTTACAAGAAGTTTATGAAAAGGTTTGTAAAACCACTTTATTGAGTAAGAAAGGAACATTTTTTACGTTTAATAATAAATCTTAGTTGTGGCTTGGTGTTAAAGCAACAACTTGTTAAGGTGATTTTAAAATAGCTTATATAGTGATAGAAAACGGCTTAACAATGGTAATGAAATATTTTGGTAAGACACACCAGATTATAACATAACTCGTGAAATGATTTGAAAATAGCTTACAAGAAAACAATTTATCGTTTGTCAAATAATATGAAATTTCGTAATTCAATTAATATTAATATGGTTTAGAGGTTGGTAATATAACAGTCATTTAAAGTAAAGGCTTAATAGTATGGGAGAGTGTAAGCGTATCAAGTTTTTATGATTTTTAAATCCCATACTAAAATAGCTCACCAAAAGGGTAAAATAGTTTATAAGAGATCAGCAATATTACTTGCAGAAAAATTTGTAATATAGTTCGAACTTGCTATTGCAATTGTTTGTTGTTTTATAAAATAAAGTGATTAATCGTTATCATACTATGGGAAAATAGTTTGCAAGGTATCGAAGGTCATTGTTTGATAAAGTGTTATTAAAGTCGAAATTTCGGGTTTAATGGCAGGTGAGTAAGATGAAATGATCGGTAAAATATTTGAAAGCGCTTTATGTTAGATAACGATGAAGTTTATTATCTCATAAGGGGGAATGTAGGACAAATAGTTGGTATTCAACGTTTTGTTTTGTAAGATAATAGCTTGATGATTTTTCAGAGTAACATGAAAATCATTTCGCATTTGAGATATTAAATAGTTGGTAAAATGATCAAACCATTTGATAATTTAATAATAAAACAACTTATGCTAAATCTTTATGTAACAACGTTTCTAAGATGGTGATAAAATAGTTCGAAATGAAATCAAGTGAAATAATTTCATGAAATAGTAGCAGGATAATTTGGAATAAAATTTGTTGGATGGTTTGTAGGATACATAGGAGAACCTTATCGAATGGTAATAGTCTACTAATTGGTCGAGAATAAAGCCGACCTAATCCCTAGTAAGATAGTGATGTATCATAGAAATGATGGAGAATTGGGCAATTGGAGTAAGGAATGAAATAAACAAGGTGGTGACTATCGAGAGAGATAAGAATGATAAGGATCACATTAGCTCTAAGGTACTTATTATCCGCTCCTCGCTGGTAGCCTAATCATGTCTCAAGTGTAGGAGTAGTAGGCAGTCTAGCAACCATAGCCCAAAAATTCTCTCTTCCCTCAAACCTATGAGAGGGTGTAGTGTCTATAGTCTTAGTGGTAGATGGTAATGGTGTGTCAAATCATGCACGCTTCCCTGCCGCAAGTCGCAAGTATCGGGTATGAGATGTGATGGTACGGATGGTGCTCGAAATGATAATGATGATAAAAATAATGACAATGATGATAATGGAATCCTTGTGGCGAGTTAAGAAAATAGGTTTATTAGGACCAAACCTATAAGTTCTACCCAATGGTATGATCTGTCCCAACTGAGTGATAAAAATTGTCCTGATTCTATAGTGAATCGATAGTGATCGTGATGGTGTAGGTGTAACTTCGCCCCTCCCAAAAGGGTTTATCTCAGTATACAACGTTATCGATGGTGAGTCAATTGATGTGAAAATTGTGATGTGGAATGCCAAGGAATTCTCCACGATAGAGTATGAGGAAAAGATAATAGGATGGGTATTTAAGGGCATCCATGTGACAATCGCTTTGAAATGAAAATAAATAACTCGAAAATGTGCGTATACAAAACCGCATGCAAAGTGAACATGTACTTATGATGAAATGATGAGATGCTATGATAATGTAGTTATAGTCTAGGTCAATGATGCAACCTAGTTCTCTATAATCGAGCTCGTACCAACTGTCACACCCCAATTTACTGCTTTTAAGCGAATGGAATTCCGGGATTGATCTGTCATAGCACCACATCACAGCTTATATGGAACGACCTAAAGTGCCGTTTTAAAACACATCGTTGGATATTTCATAAAAACATTCAGAGTACAACATCGGTCCCAAAAGGTTACAAAGTTTGCGGAAATACAAATATGTTACAATCCAAACGATGTTTTGAAATAAAGTGCCATAATGTACATAATGTAAGTCGACACATGCGACTTAAAATGTAGGTCCCTAAACCATGTCATGATGAATGCCTCGCTAATCTGAAAATACATTGCTTAAAACGGTCAACAATAATGTTGGTGAGAAATCATAGGTTTATGTAAATGTTTTATACGACTACACAAGTATAGAATATGCATGACAATCCAAATCACGTATAAATAATGTTACAATTGCCTTAAGCCCATGACCTCCAAACTAGACCGATCAATTATGTATGCCCCTCCACGGAATGTTTGCCTGACAACTCGTAATGAAATCAAATGAAATGCATCCGCTTTTCCGGTTGGGATTCACCAACCCGGATGGAGGCGCCACCCTCGATAGATCTATCCACTCATCCTCGCTTCAAAGATTAACGGTTCATGGTTCAGGAAATGGGGACTTTCAATATTGGCAAATGAGGTAACTTAAGCAATGTAATGAATTTAACATACTTGGTATCGTACAAAGAAAAATGTAGTGCAATGTATTCTCCCTGGTTTGAAATAATCGAAAGCATGTAAAAACGGGCTATGAAAACTCACTTGGATAAACCGAATAACGGCAAAAGTGAGTACACCGAGGTTTAATGTAATGCGGCCAACCGACCTATTATCAATGAAATGATATGTCATGAATTGCAATGTAATGTTATGCATGCACTTGATATGTTATTTATACCATTTACGACTTTTGAAAATATTACTCGACGCCGAAAAAATACTCTTTGACGCCTTGACCAACCAAAAATCACTTTACATGTTTTACGTAAAATGTCATCCTACACTGGTTTTAAAATGATTTTTGGTGAAATTACCACTTTTCGTCGCAAAACAATGTCGCCGGAAAAATCGGAAATTACCAAAATGGCTCCGAAAAACAATCATAAAAACATACGCTGATCGTTAGAGAACTAAATCGACGGTTTTGGAAAGTTTGTATCCATATCTAAAAGTTCGCTTCAGAGTTTTCGGCCCAAAAGGTCTCGATCATAAAGATATTAAGGGTTAAAGTTGGTGATTTTGGCCAATAGTGTGCAGAAAATTTAGTTACGGCAAGTTTAAGAAAAAGTGCATATCTTTGTCGTTTCAAACCGCTTTCTACGCTTTAATATGTCCTTAGCTTCAGATCGAAGTAAATTAATATATTTTTGACAAGTCGAAATAATTTGTGAAGCTTAAGGCTCGTTTTTGACTCGAAAATACTAAAAACATGTTGCTGAAAATTTCAGAAAATAATACGTTTCGTCGCCAAACTTGTAAAATCCATAACTTCTTCGTTATAAGTCCGTTTTTATCCGCTCAAGCGGCCACGGATTCGTTTTTAAGTATATTTTCTAAAAATCAAGGCCAAAATTTAGTACCAACTGTCGGATTTTCCAGAAAATGAAACAAGGACAGAACATAATATATAGTTATCGAAAATAGTTTTTCTCGGACAAAACCTATTCTAATCCCTTCAAATCAACTCCAAAACTAATCTAATCCTACCATACACCTTCTTAGGGTGTCATGGGTTCCTAATCACCATCAAGACCAACCAAAACCAAGGGGATAATTATAGGATGACCATTTATATATATATACTCTAAAATCATGAAATAAATGGTATAAATCACATATCATGCATATAAGCTCCAAAATGAAAAGAAACATATGAAAATGAAAAGGAAATATGAAAATGATAAAAACATGCTTACTAGTGATAATGAAGAGGTGAAAGTAACAAGGATTAGCCTAAATATCCTTGGTTTTTATTTCAAAACCATAAAAGGATATAAACTAGGTTGATTATACACTTGATTTTGCAAAAAAACTTGATCCCTTGGCACCTTGGTGTTGGCCGGTTTTGTGAAGAACCAAAAGAGGAGAGAAACTTGTTTTCTTAACACTTTGAGAATGAGAAATGAGTGAGTGAAATAATAGAGGTAGACTTTTAAGTTTGAGTGAAAGTATTAACAAACACAACACCATGCATCATTTAAGACTCACCCTCCCTAAGGACCGGTTTTAGGGGGGGGTTGTCTTCCAAGATATATTTTTTTTTTTAAAAACTTGCAACTCGTATGCATTTGTGTATTATTTTGTAAGACTTGTATAAATTGTAATGAAAAGGTAAGTGAATTGTAGGTAATTGGGACTTTTTGGTAAAAGTAAGTTTTTAATAGCTCAAAATAGATTGTATTGAGTGATAAAATTGTAAAAATAATTTCCTTGTGAAAATCGGGTGATAAAATAATTATCGTAAGCTTTTAAGAAAAACGACGTAATAATTAAACGTTAACGATTAAAATACCAAATAAATTTGAAACACTAGGAAAACTAAAAATATAGTTTTTATAAACTAAATGTGAGTTTAAAAATACCTCGATCATTTTTTTGAAAGTAACGGTTTAAAGGTACAAAATAAAAACTCACGCGATAAAAATTATTAAACATAAAAAAATCACGCAGAAAATAGGAAATGAAATGTCGTGAATGAATTGATATGATGCAAATGATGTCGATGAAATGTAGACTAATCTTAGTCCATATGAAATGTACGTGATGTCATGATCATGAATTCGCCGCTAAACCTCCAAGGTTACACGAATTTGAAACAAGTAAACCAAGTTTACTATAAATGTTGAAATAATGAGACATGAACTGTGTCGAGAAATGACCTGAAAGTACGGGTTGTCACACAAGAAAACAATGAAAGGATTTCAGAACTACCCACAAGGACTAGAAGTATATAGTAAGATGATTCGAAACTCAACACAAAGCTTAAGACATCACGAGACATTCCGAACCACTATCTTTGGATTAAAAGCCAAATTATATCATTTCAAAAGTACTAGCTAGACCGAGTTACAAGATTTAGTACGAAGTGAATACACATTAAGCAACACTATAAGGACAAACCAAGTATTCTAACTGAGACTACAGAACATTTCACTAAACATGGCCTCAATAATATGTGAACTTCCCTACAATGAGTTTTCCTTAAAGGAAAATTTGGTTAAATTAAGGTTATCAATATAAACTTCCCTAAGGCATTGTGTTCCCTAGAAATTCCAACTAACCTCACTCTATATCAAGAGATGCAACAGTTTGAAACATATCGGACAATCTATGACTCCCCATCTACAAGTGAAATTAGAACAAACATTCTTCGACATAGTATGAGATGATATCTATTTTCTTGCTAGCATGATAACAGCCTAAGTGATGAAATATCTTTGAAGCACTCAATATGGAAGAAATCTTGAAAATCAACCACTACACCACATCACTTAAATATTTAAGGTTTTGTGACTTGACAACATATAGGTGGAAACACTTCGATAATCAAACAATAAACATTTTAGTCATGGAGACTACGCACCTTAGGCAAGTAAGATTCAAGTAATGACATTCACTAGAACGAGGAACGCGAGGAATCACAACTATTACCTACAATCTATTTTTTTTTCAATAAGGTCCTTTTTTACAGATTTAACATTTCGAAATTTGGCATGAGACACGTGGTATCAATTCCAGATGTACCTATTACAAGCTATTCGATTCACCTTAGACTTCTGACAATCATTTTAAGATTCCTTTGGAATTCACTAGGACATGATTACCACCTATTATCCTCAGCTCAATGGTTAGAGCGAGAGAACAATTCCAACATTAGAAGATATTCTCAAGGCATGTGTGATTTTCTAGAAATGATTAGGCAAATCATTCTTCATCGAACAAGTTGCTTTACAACAACAGTTAGCACACGAACATATTGACTGCACCAATTGAGGCACTCTATTGTCGAGGTGTCAATCACTTATTCCCTGGCCAAAATCAGGAAAGTCCAGCTCACTAGTCAATGACTTATTCATGAAACAACACAGAAATCGTACATATCAAGAATCAGTTACAAGTAACAACATATAGCTAGATAAGCTACGTCGATATATCGAACAAAATATTGGAAGTATGTTCCATAAGTCGCAAACCATTAGAATATCAAGTTGGCAAATAGATTTATGTTCAAAGTCCCGTCCGGGAAGTATGTGGTACGATTCGTAAAAACATTGGACGCACCAATGCTACTCAAATATTCTCACCTTTTCACAAGTAACAATCAGAGAACCTAACATGGACTGAATTCAGTGGACCAATTCCTTTTGTCAGCTTAATGTGACAACTTGTAATTTCAGGTCATTTTACAAAGTTTAAAATTTTTACTATTCATCTTGGGAATTTACTATTCATCGGTTACTATTCATCATTTTCAGAGCCGAAGTAATATTTTGAGAACGTATTTCAAAATTTTACTATTCACGAAACACTATTCATTCCCGGAGAAAATCACTATTCACGAGTCACTATTCATCATTTTTCGTAAACTAGGTTTACGAGTATCAAATACGCGTAACCTGGAAGGTTAAGCTGCGTATTCATGGAATATCATCAAGGATATTTCATATATACTAGGATTAGTCTACATATCATTAGTAACATGATCATCATATTAATTCATGCATGAATTTGCATTTTTCATTAAACGTTTATTTTCCTTATAAACAAACGTTATCGCGTAAACATTATTTTGAAACATTGGTCCGACACTTCCAAAATTACTCTAATATATGTTTATACTCATTTTAAGACTATAAAAATTATATTATTAGTTTACCCGATGTTTTCAATTTATTTCGTATATAAATTGTTATGTTTATATAATTACGACGGTTTTCGTAAATTCAACTCGATAAATAATTATTCACTCAATATTGTGAGAAATGTATTTTTATAAATTTTATGACTTCTATACATTTTATTTTGTTCCGTTAAAATCTATTTTTAGTTAACGCTACAATTAATATCTATTTCTACTTACAAATTACACATTATACCTATATTTAAATACATTTACTTAACAAGTAATACACTTAATTATTAAAATAACCCAACCCCCTAAACACCCCATGGCCGGCCACCTTGTCACCAAAGGAGACCAATTTGGTCTTTGCTACTTAAAGATATTTGCATACTACTTGCATACTATTAGATATTATCTTCATTTCACACATACTAACACATACACTTAGGTGAAACACAAAATTCTCTCCCCATTCTCCATGAAGGCCGGCCTTAGCAATAAACATGAAGAAACCATTAATTTTTCATGATCCAAGTATTAATCAAGTCCTAGGAATAATCTAGTTAAGGTTTTGAAATAAAAACCTCAAGATTATTAAGCATACCTTTCTCAAAAATTCATAATCATTCAAGTAAGCTTTTCATATATTTTACCAATCTTTCTTGATCATTCATGAGCTATTTTTATTATGCTTGAAAGAAAACATGCATGTTACATATGAATTTATACCACTTTTAATGTTTTATTACTTATTATGAAATATAATCATCCTATAAATTATCCCTTGAAACATATCACTTTTGATGATGTATAGGAACCCATGACACCCTAAGAAGGTGTATGGTAGGATTAGAATAACTTCGGAGTTGTTTTGAATTGGTTAAAATAGGTTTGGCGCGAGAAAAACTCATTTCGGCAAGTTTTCTAAAGGGTCTGTCCATATTTTTGAAATCTGGAAAATTCGACAGTAGGTAAAAAAATTTGGCCTAGATATTTAGAAAATACCCTTTAAAACGAAATCGTGGCCGCTTGAACGGATTAAAACGGAGCTATAACGAAGAAGTTATGAATTTTTCAAGTTAGGCGACGAAAAGTGTAAAATCCTGAAAATTCAGCATGTTACGTCCAAGTTGTACGAGTCGAAAATGAGGCTTAGGCGTTATAAATTATGTCGACTTATCAAAAATATATTAGTATACTTTGATACGAAGCTAAGGACATATAAAACATAGAAAACGGACTTGTAACGATTAAATTATACACGTTTACACAAAGTTGCCGTGAACTTTTATTATATAAGAAAAATTATTATATTTCTATTAGACAAGTATTACGGCAACAAGTGACCATGTTGAAGGTCGTTTTTAAGATTGATGTAGAACTTTTTATAAAGTGATGTCTTCTAGTAAAAGTAAGCTCACCTAGCATATTTTCTAAAATGTCCAACCGTTCGTCAAGCGGAGTTGTAACGAATAAAATACGGTCACTTAAACTTTGCCGAAAACCACCCTTAAACGATATTTTGGACAAAAGTACCATACTTAACCTATATTTTCTCCATGATCGAGACCTCTATGATGAAAAATTAAATGCTAAAACTTTGAGATAATGATACAAGCTTCCCAAAACCGTTGAGTTTGTTTCCTAACACTCGATGTGCACTATTTTACTTACTTAGCTTTTCAAGGCCGTTTAGTCACTTTCATGACATTGTCAAATGACATTATTTTACTGACGTAAAAGTTATAATTTCATAATAAATCATTAAATGACTATCGTAAGATATCATTTCAACGTAAATACTTGTAAAGTATTTTATAATATGACGAGATGTCATAAACATACATTTCGACGATAAATTCTATTTTCAAAACGCATAAGTGGTATATATATATAGATTACATGTGAGTTTGCATGCACGACATTGTTTCATGATTTACATTAGATCATATCATTCATAATAGGTCACGGCCGAGGTTGCGCTTTATTTCTGCAAGATAAGCATTATATCATCATAATCATTGCAACATGTGAGTTTTCATAGCCCCGATTTATTCAAGTTTTTACATTATTTCAAACCTACGGGAGAGAATACATTGCACATCATTTTTATTACGATACCAAGTATATCAAATTCATTACATTGCTTAAGTAACATCATTTCCGTTAAAGCAATGTCCCCATTTCATAATTATGAACCGCTAATTTCATAGAAGCGAGGTGAGGTGGATAGATCTATCGGGGTGACACTCCATCCGGGTTGGTGGATTCCAACCGGACGGATGCATTTCATTTCATTATCATTATTTAAGTTGTTTGGCAAACACTCATAGGCGAACATCACCAAGTTTCTGTCATGTGCTTAACCAATTGTATCATTTTTGTGACATATTGTCTTACATGGCCTATACTTGTTGTAGTCGTATTAAACATTTTTAACAACTCTATGAACTCACTCAACTTTTGTGTTGACACTTTTAGCAATGTATTTTCATGTAACTAAGGCATTCACTTCATGGCATGCATGTGGACTTATCATAGAGTCGGGTGACGATAGCCTCTCATGGGATTTATACACTTTAAAACATCATTTGAATTAGTATCAAATTTATTTCCTTTACATGATGATTTTCATTTAGGACCTATACTTTGTAAACTCTGATTATTTTATTAAATCAAACGATGTATTTTCCAAACCACACTTTAGGTCGCTCAATATAACTTGGATTGTGATACATGCATACCAACCCTGTGAATTCCATTCACAAGAAAAAGTAATTGGGGTGTGACACTTTAGTGGCCATGGACTCACGAGACAACATTTTGTCTGATTTTGATTTTTGACGGATAAGTCTTGCTTATTTGGTGAGAATTTTTGACATGATGAGAGAATTTATACCTAATAAATTCTCTTACGAGATAGAATGTAACTAACTAGACTAGAGAAATTGCAATGACCATAATATTTCCAAAGAAATATTCAAATAGTCATAAGACGAGACTAAATGGATTAATTTAATATTTGTAGTGAAATATTTGAGTAGTCATATGACGAGACTTGTGGAATGTGTTCCATCATTCCTAGACCTAGACGGAGATAATTGAAGGATTCGTTTGAGAGGTTTGTTTAGGATGTCAGTGATGTTGTCATAGGAAGGAAATTTCTTAGTAGAAATGTTTCCTTTTGAACGTTATCGCGAAGGAAGTGATGACCTATTTCGATGTGTTTATTATGAGAGTGTTGGACGAGGTTCTTGCTCAAGTCAATTTCACCATTGTTGTCGCATATAATAGGGATGTCGTTGAGATGGATGTCGTAGTCGATTAGAGCTTGTTTAATCCATAGTGCTTGTTGACATGCCATTCTGACGCTTACGTATTCGGCTTTGGTCGTAGAGATAGCAAGAGCCGTTTATTTCTTCGAGAACCAAGAAGTTAGACAACAACCCATGAAGGGACAAACGACGCTTTTCAATCCTCATAATCTCTCAAGATGATCGAGAGCCAAGATAGACAATAGTTTCTACACCGGTCCCCTTGGGATAATACAATCCCAATTGCATAGTGCCTTTAATGTATCGGAAGATACGCTTAACTGCTTCTAGGTGAGAGATTTTGGGATCCTCTTGGAAGCGAGCACAAAGGCAGACACTAAACTTGATATCGGGCCTACTTGCCATTAGGTATAATAAATTACCTATCATGCCCTATACTTAGTACTATCCCCATCTACTATCTCCGCTCTCTCGCGAGAGTTTGTTTCGGTGGACATGGGAGTTTTCATAGGTTTAGACTCTTCTAAGCTAAACTTTTTAAACATCTCTTTAATATAGTTAGATTGATTAAAGAAGATACCATCTTCCATTTTTTTTATTTTTAGACCAAGGAAGAAATTTAATTCACCCATCATGCTCATCTCAAACTCATCATGCATGATCTTTGCCAAATCATTGCATAGTCCTTGACAAGTTGAATCGAATATAATGTCGTCGACATATATTTGAACGATGATGAGATGTGAATTTTGTTTCTTCTTGAAAAGTGTATTGTCAACCATTCCCATGGTATACTCATGTTTAAGCAAGAAAGCCTTCAATCTATCGTACCAAGCTATAGGAGCTTGTTTGAGGCCATATAGTTCTTTCTTAAGCTTATAAACATGATTCGGCTTTTCAAAATCAATGAATCTCGGAGGTTACGCAACATATACCTCCTCGTTGATGAAACTATTTAGGAATATACTTTTCATGTCCACTTGATATAGCTTAAAATCTAAAGCGCAAGCATAGGCAAGGAGTATTCTAATAGAGTCTAATCTAGCAACGGGTGCATAAGTTTCATCGTAGTCTATAACTTTTTGTTGGTTATAGCCTTGTACTACTAACCTTGCCTTATTCCTAGAAACGATGCCATTTTCTTCGAGTTTATTTCTAAACACCCAATTAGTTCCGATGATGGTTTGGTTCCTATGTGGAGGTACTAAAACCCAAACTTGATTTGCGGTGATTTGATTTAATTCTTCTTGCATAGCAACTACTTAACTATCATCTTTCATCACTTCATCGATGTTCTTAGGTTCTACGGTAGATATAAAACAAAAGAACTTGATATGCTGTCGGGTCGAGAAAATCCCTTTTCTAATTTCAACCTTTTAAGCTGTGAACCTAATCAAGTAGTGTAGTATGTGATAATACCAGGGGAGTGATTTCATTGTATAGGGGAATAGGAATGTCGAAAAGAGATATACGACGAAAGTGGGGCCGAGGGAGATTCTTTTTAGTCTTTTTTACGTTTTTTAGAAAGCAATGGTAAAAAGCTTGGGGTATAAGATTGGGGGGTTTGGTACTTCTACCGATTTTACTACTTTAACAGCTTATCTAATTTAACTAATTAACTAGTGGATAGATTATGCCAATTGTAGATGTGATCGTATGATGATTAAAGATGTGTTCACTTAGATGCTATTACTCCCTAGTTATCTCTTATTGGTCGGTTGAATTTTCACTTCCTTTATCTTAATTGGTTCCTTGTTGTGGTCGTAGGCTTTGGTCTAATTCTAGTTCTATTAATTGCAACTCTCCTTCTTAGAATACCCGGATCAAGGTAATAGCATCTCCTAATACTCTACTATCCTAAAGCTACAATTCACTTAATAAACACAACGAATGGCCTAATGTGCACTCAAAGGCTTTTGCTATTTAGACGCTCAAGCTCAGTAAATAATTAAGAAGCCGCTTTCCTTAATCTAGCTGCCTCACATTAAGAAAAGAGACAACCTTATAACAATTAATAACCAGGTTTCATAGATCTAAGCAAACACAAGAATAATATAGCTAGACATATTAAACACGCAAGCATACATACATATAATTGAACATGGGGTAGACATAATGATAAATTGGATAAACAAACTTATCTTGTGATATAAAATAGGGTATGGGACGCTAGACTACTGTCCAAGTTGGACTACAGCTGTATTAGGGTTTGCTCTCCAAAGTTTTACCTCTTTAATTACAGGAAAATCGAATTCTATATATAGAGTTACAATTGCGACACGACGCTTCATTTTGCTGCTGACGTCGCCAAATCGCCGCCATTTTGCTATGACGTACACGTTATCACTTTTGCTAGTGACGCTCGCCGTCGTCATTATTAGGTTTTGTTTGGGCTGTCATTGTTGGGACGACGCCGCTGAGATGTGCGACGCCATCGCCTTTCATGACGCCGTCTGGTCTTGCTCCGCTGCCGGTGTAGAATTTGGCGAGTGATTCCTGTTTAGGCGGCATACCGGTTAGGTTTAGGGACCAGAAATTCACTGATCCGCCTTGTACTTTTATCAATTCTTCTATAGAGGACGGCTTTCGCCTTTGGTTGCTGCTGCGTCTTTTGATCTCGACTTTGCCATTTTCTTCATGTTTTCGCTCCTTTTCATTCAAATATGCTTCATTCCAAAGATTTTGCTTTCAAAAGACCTAAAATGTGAAAAGGAACAATTTTAAGTAGTAACGATATAAAATGTCGATTTCATGCTTAAATGACCCCCCAAAAATGTATGTTTTAAATCCTTATCAAATATCCGGTATTATTCTGCTATTTGTCCTCAAGGAAATGCTTTGGCCAATCAATTTATAAGTTAGGGGGCATGAGGCATTGGTTTAAGATAATCTACAACGAGTACAAGCACCACAATAGTAATAACAAGCACGAAAATTATAGACTAGCACCTCACAATTGGTGTTTGGATTCTCTCATATCTCGGGTTTATATGAAATATAATATGAATGAAAATGGAAGATAAATATTCATTACCTGGCATAGTATAAACCTCCACCGCTTTGGCATAAGCACCTAGGAATAACTATCTAAGAGGTCTTTACAAAGGGTTGTAACGTTAGGCTTAGGGTAGGGAAGTAAAGGGTTTTGCTGGATACGGGATATTTAGTGGTGGCAAGTCAAAAATATTATGTTACAAGCAAGTAAAGCATGGCGTTGCTAAGCCAAGACTCGACTCGCTAACACTAGATAACTTGAAACAAAATATAAACACAAATTTATAAACATAAACATAAATGATAGATGTAGGATGGTAGCCCGTATGTTTTTTCCATTTTTTTTACAACTCTTTTTCTCTTTTTTTAATACCTTTTTA